>JANCIK010000004.1:3600000-3970712 GCA_028532985.1 Stropharia rugosoannulata
AGTCAAAGGAGAGTAAGTACCAAGTTTTGCAGATACGCCACCGCACGAGCCATTCACAAGCAAGACTAAATAATGTGACGACAAACGGTCACATCGTTATTGGAGTGGAATAACGGGTAAGACGGGTTAGTCACAAGTCATCACCACACAAAGTACTCAATACCTTCACTTATCTCTCATTTCTTTATCGTGCGGTGCCCCGTAAACCAAATATACCTGTGAAAGATGGCTAACGTATCATCAGGACAAAAGCGTTCCTGGGACGGTGTAGAGTATGAACCAAACAAAAGGCCTAAGGATAGGGAGGAGCCAAAAGACTGGCGGGATGTATATCTAAAATCACCCCCACGAAAGGCGTCAACAGGTCCTGGTGGGAAGCATGCTTCAGACAGACGCAGCCCTGTAGGTCGAGACAACAGGCGAAACGGAAAGCCCAATTCGCAACGTCGACGCGAGTCTGATTATAGGCGTTCGAAGGACTCGGGGAGGAACCACTACGGCAGGCGGAACAGTGTAGGTCGTTCGAAATCGCCTCCACCTCGGACTCGGACTCGTAGTCCATCTCCAACACGCCCTCCGTACGATGAAAAGGAAGAAGGCGAGTGAGTATGAAGTTTGGAATGCATATATGGTGCATATATTGACTAATTCATTTCATTCAAGGATCTCGCCCCGCAATAGCCCATCCCCGCCGCCAACGCATAGATCTACCTCTCCGAAAACGTTAAATCAGACCTCAGCGCCACATTCACCGTTAGAGCCAACACGAGCATCGCCTCTGGACCAAGGAATGAACCTTGATTTAGAAATATCCACGTCCCCCCCACCTGTAGAAGATATCCTTGCTGCTCGACGTGCCAAACGGCAAGCCATACTGGCCAAGTACAACAATGGCACAGGTAGCGTGGCCACAAGTGCAAGTCATACCCCGGGGCCCAGCAGTGCGGTCCAACCGCCTACACCATTATTACCTGTTTCTGATCCTGTACCACAGACTCCGCTCGAAAATGCAGGACAGGAACCCAGTGTAGATTCGCCAACTGTAGGCGAGCAAAGATGTGGGTATTAATATCATTTTTCTATTTTCAGTAGCTAATATATGCGCGTTAGCTCGGCTTGGATCTATGTCTGTTTCGCCTGCACCCCGTGATTTTACTCTGGCCAAAGATGGAGATGAGGATAATGGACCTTCGGAGCAGGTTGGCTCAGAACAAGTCCTTGCTGCAGACTATGATCCAAGTTTAGACCGCAGGGAGGATGAACATAAACGTTTCGGTGATCAACCTCGTCCTATCGAAGTAGTGGAAGATGAAGTAGAAGAGGTTGAAGAGGAGGTCGAAGAAGACGATGATATCGACGACATGTTTGCGGTTGCCCTAATGGATAAACCTAAGGTCAAAAAGGTTAAAAAGGTCAAGGTCAGTCGGCTTCGTGGACTCATGATCTGCAATACACCTAACTCTAACCACAGAAGCCTCTTGCCCCTGCCCTTATAACAACTGCCACGCTTGATACCGCTGCCGATCCCGAAGGCTATTACAGCGTTATTCTCGGTGAACAATTAGATGGAGGGCAATATCAAGTGTTCTCCTCTCTGGGAAAAGGCATGTTTGCCAACGTTGTCCGCGCTAGGATACTGCAAGGCGAGCCGTCGGACATTGGGCGGGAGGTTGCGATCAAAATCATCCGCTGTCAGGAATCTATGTGAGCCTTTTACATACTAGTTTATTGGCTGTTGAATAAACTGGTGCTCTCAGGTATCGTGCTGGTTTAAAAGAGGTTCAGATATTGAATAAGTTGAAGCAAGCTGATCCCGAAGATAAGAAGCATATTGTTCGACTGGAACGTACGTTCGAGCATCGGGGACACCTATGTCTTGTTTTTGAATCGATGAGGTGAGGGAAATCTACAGCTTGAAGTATTCCTGCTGACATGTGTTTGTGCTAGCATGAACCTTCGTGACGTTGTTAAACGATTTGGAAAAGACGTTGGTCTCAACATTCGAGCCGTTCGCGCATATGCTCACCAGCTATTTCTCGCATTGAGCTTGCTGCGAAAGACAAATATAATTCATGCGGATATCAAACCCGATAATATTCTGGTCCGTATACATATATCCTTTCTATGTTCCATACGCTGACCGTTTGAACAGGTTAATGAACAGAAGACGGTTATTAAACTCTGCGATTTGGGATCCGCCTCTGACGTCTCTGAAAATGACATAACACCTTATCTTGTTAGTAGATTTTATAGGGCGCCCGAGATTAGTAAGTTAAATTGATAATCCAAATATATGGCCTTCACCTAACGCATTTTTACTCTTAGTTCTTGGAGTGCCCTACGATCCTGCTTTAGACGTATGGTCAATTGGCTGTACCTTGTATGAATTATACACGGGGAAGATTCTATTCCCTGGACGGAGCAATAATCAAATGCTCCTTCTAATGATGGAGCTCAAAGGGAGGTTCAACAGTAAGATGATCAAAAAGGCGAAATTTGGTGACATCTATTTTGACGAGATGGGAGGATTTGAAAGCGTAGAAATAGATCGTATTACCGGTAATGTAAGTAACCGAATCTTTTTCCACTTACTGGCCTTTATTAATCCCCTTCCTAGAACGTTGTGCAGAAGGTGCATATCTCGAAGCCAACGAGGGACCTAAGAGCACGTTTGATGCCGCGTAGCACAGCAAAAATGAATGACGACGAATCCAAGATGCTCACTGCGTTTATTGACCTGTTGGACAAATGTCTATCACTTGATCCTGCACGTCGTCTGACTCCCCGCGAAGCTTTGGCACATCCTTTCATCCGCGGCTAATTCCTTGAAGTGAGCAAACTCGATTCTCTATGTCCCGCCTATTTACCATTACCGCCGACTTCAACTGACATTCAAACATTATTCACATCATTTGTATCTTCTACCCAATGTGATTATTTAACGCCAGCATGAGAACCCGGTTGAAATTCTAAGCGCGAATTCGCATACTTCTTATCATCTGACTGAGCGTGCACCTGTAGTTGCACGGCATGCCGGGACGAGTGGCAGCACAACTGTCTTCATAAGCAGGAACCTGGGATTCTTAACCGATTGGATTCCTGCTCTTGCCCACTCCTACCATCCTATATTTTCACTCCCCCACCCTTTGAATACAGCAATCCCAGCGATGTCATCAACACGCTTGAAGGCCTTACTATCCCATGTTTTTCCTAGTGCTAAAGATGCGCCGGAAAAGATCTTACCGACCTATGACGAACTGCCAATGTACAAGAACTTCCCTGGGTGTGCATGGTCCGTATGGGGCGCAGATGACCAGTTGGGGACAGTGAATCTGTTAACCAAGGCAGTGGTGCAGCGCGCCGCTCGGGAAGAGATCAAGTGAGCGTCCATTCAGTGTGTATGCGTTTAGAGTCAGTGCAACAGAACAGAGCAAGAGAGAAGACAATTCAGATCGTTTTAACATGCTATCTCTCCAGTGAATGATGATGGTAGCTAATATCATGTTCTTTCCAGAACGGGGCAAACTGTTTCTCTAAACTGGTAAGATCCACTCTTCTCCACAGGGTCATAATCACGTTTAACAGAGTTTCCGTTTCCGGCGCGATTGGAATACGTTTCGTCCTTGTTCTGCACATCTTCACTATATTCAAATCACTGACGAAATCTCTGGCCTCTCTTTCTGGCATTGATACAGGCCCATTAATTTTCCGGAGAAGGTAAGTTCAGAGTAAACTGATATGTAAAAGATAAAGATAAAGATAACTTATTGATCCGTCGCAGCCTGTGTTTAGACGAAAAACACCAGAAATAAAAATGATGATCAAGAGGGATAATGGGATGCCGAGAGATGATGAAATTCATATAGTACGTCCAATCTTGTACTGGAGTAGCTTCCTCGTGTCCCTGCCGTCAGGATTCGCATTTTGTGTTTATGCACGGCCCTTGTATAGCGGCTTGAGCTGATGCTGTAAACCTTATAGAACTCTCAATCGGGATCTCAGTGGGATGGCATGAGGCACTACGGTATTGTTGAACATGGCGTCTTTTACAACAAGTACATTTTTGCTCGTCCTGACAGAATGCAGACTGACTAAATGCTGCGATCTGCATGATAGTACCGATGCGCTTTCCCTTCCGGAAGGCGTGGTCCCAATACCCGACCCAAACACCATCGATCCATTACATGCTAGGATCGGAATGCAAAGTAAGTTTATTTCTCAGTTCCTCGGCATCGTTTCAGTATAATTCTCTGGAATATGCGCCATTGGAGTACGGGGCTGCCGAGCAGATACGCATATAACGGATACAAGTATGCGAGATATGCGTTCCGAGGCCGAAACCCCCGTTCCAGCGCGATGCATTGTCAGACAGTGCGCATGACACGGAATAGGCCGTGCTTTCTATCCTGGAAGCTCCGCCTTCTGTCGATGTCTGGCGCAGTGGTGCGGGCAGGCGCCCCGACGAGCGTCCCGAATTTTAGACACCTGGCTCCCCGCCTGTCTTCTGACAAGCGAACACCGGAGGATGGGCGCCTGGAGTCTGGCTAATTAATTATAGGACGTCTCTCCCAGATCTACATCCTCATCAGAGGATAAAGATTGATGGACCCACCTTTGCGCACATGGTCTTTATTCACCTGTCGTACTGATGTGTGTGTTGCAGACTGGGCCAATCATGGCATATGTGGCCGTGGCGTTCTACTTGATCTCGTGGGATACCATACCCGGAACGGTGGAACGCTACCGTATGACCCGTGGACGACGCATGCTATTTCAGTAGCTGACCTTGAGCGCGTCGCGCGACACCAGAAGGTCGAGTTTCGTCCAGGAGATATTCTGCTCCTGAGAGTGGGATTTATCCAGAAATATAACAGTGTCACCACGGCCGAACGCGAGACTCTGCAAGGAAGGCCGGAGACCTTGTAAGTCCACAATTTCTCAAATGTTTATTTTCTCTGTACTGAATATTTTCTTTTAATCTTCCAGCGCAGGTATTGAACAGGGGGAGGATATGAAACAGTTTTTATGGTACGGACGCGGCGACAATGCGCCTCCTCGTCGCCGCTGACAGAATGATTTTTTGCTCCACCATATCAGGAACAACCACTTTGCAGCTGTGGCATCTGATCAGCCTGCACTTGAGGTGCGCATTAGCTTTTGCGAACAGCTTCTCCCGGGGCGGGTGTGATATGCTAACGAGCGGTCGTCTGCATCAGAGATGGCCGTCGCCCACTCCCGGCGAGCTCTTGCATCAGGTTCGTCAATCTCGTCTGTACAATAGATATTCTTGTCTAACCTGGACCGCGCTGTGTGTCTGTGATAGACAATTCTGGGGTATGCACGCGTGTCCATACCCTTTTATACACACTACTAACCGGAGAAAACTAGACTATGGGGCATGCCACTCGGTACGCTCTCGGACATCCCGGCCTAGCATTTTTGGACGTGCACTGACCGGTAGTATTTTGCGTCTAGGTGAATTCTTCGACGTAGAGAAGCTCGCGCAGACGTGCGCTGAGATGGAGAGATACACTTTTTTTTTCTCATCGTGGCCGTTGAATATGTGCGTTTCAACGCTCACTTGCACGAGGACGGCTCGCTGATTCCCGTGGTTTTATACTTAGCATCGGAGGGTGTGCCAGTCCACCGAATGCTGCGGTACGTGGAGAATAAACTGAGCCGACCTTCTCGAGTTTAATGATGCATGCAGGCATATTTCTAATTGTCTCGTGGCCATATCTGGGCTACCAACTGCGGTCTTTATATGACAGTTGATATGAACGCAATCTTCCACAGTTTCTACAGAAGTATTGTGGCAAGAATACACTTTTCGGGGATTACACCGGGTACTGAAAGCATAACACCTTCCGATCTGAACAAATATGTCTCTTCTACGGAACTCAGCTGGCTCACTGTATTAAGATTCATCATTCGTGAATTCAAACTTTGTTTGATGCCTGTGCTGAACTTTGATACAAATTTGTTTGTACTCTGTTACTGGCTTTTAAATTATATTACTTTTTCGTCTGGGAAACCTCTGACACTCAGTGTAGAACATAGAGATGCGAATGATCTTTCTTTTGAACATTTGTTTATGCACACAATTTTGCAATTAAATTTCTACAAAGTTTCGCAAACCGCGAGGTATGCAATAAATGTTGGAATACTTCTATATATAGCTTAAATACTCATCTTCATGAGGGTGAAATGGAAATTGAAATTGGGGAAGTATAGTTCCAACCATATCCAATACCAAAGTCAAGGATCAAGGATTCCTACAACTCATTAGAAAGGTTCTTAATGCAGGATACATGATTGACAAACAACCAATATACGACGTTGTAGGTAGTCCTTAACTTGGGGGCTCTGGTATATTTATCTCCTCTACACTGTTTAGCTGCAATATGAAAGTTCCAAGCGACTTACTGATAGTTGACTGAAAGAATTGGTGAGGGTCGTTGGATATCTGGATCAAATCTGGTATGTACCCACGATAGCCAAAAGAGGAAAAGCTTCAACACGAACAACACGTGACGCCCTATTGTTCGTGTTCGGGGTTGTCGCCGACGACGTGCTTGTCCATCTGGTCGCCACAAACACCACCCCAGCGCCGTTCTGCACGATGAGCAGGCGGGAATCGCGCTCCTCGATAGGTGGCCGACAGAACGACGCTCTCTTCGAATTCGAAAACTGTGCGTATTATCTCCCTTTGCATATGGGAAAGCGTTTGACGACGTTGTGGCATTTTTTCAAGTTAAAAAGAAATTCCTGCTCGCCAATAAGCATATCACAAAGTATGGTTTTGCGACGATTCTGAGGGCCTATAACTGAAGTTTAAGGGCAACAGACTTAATTCAACGCTTAGCGTGCGCATCGAAGAGCTCAATGCCCAAATATCCCTCCTTAACGTCGAAAACCTTCGGTTGCGGGCATCCGAAATTGCGCTGGCGGCGCAGCTGAAGCGGGAACGAGAGAAGTCAGAGAGGATAATAGCAGACGCAGAAGCCGCCGTGTGTCTATTCTCGTACAGTCGATGTACCACTACTAACGGCCATTATAGTCCCAGACTCTCGTAAAACACCTCAGCTTTCTGCGCGACTCCTACAACATCAAACAATCTCCGGTGTCGAACCCCATACCATCGTCGCCGCGCGCACGTCGGCGAGAGCCCAGCGTAGACCCAGAGACCGGATCCCCGCTTTTCAACCGCATTGCCCGGCCACCTAACGTTCCTGGAATTCACGAAGAGGAAGAACCGTCATCAGAGGAGGAACGCCCACACACAAGCTCCGTCAGCAAGAGGGCGAGGCAGAAACCTCGCCTATCTGCATCGAAACTGCCGCTCCCAACCCGAAACGCGTCGCCCACGAGAATGGGCCCTTCACCGACCGGTCATCAAGAACCTGAGCAAGTATCGACCGGTTCCCATCTGTCCAAACCACGGAAAACTCTACGAAGACCGAGCGGTCTACTGGAAATTAACACAGATGCTCTATCTGTTCCGCGATCTGCCAGTCCCGCTTTCGGTTCGCCTATACGATTGGAGGCTGGACGTGCTGAGGAGGCTGAGGAGTATGCAGCTATCCGCGGGGAGATAGATGTGATGATCATAGACCAGGATCAAGATGCTCGTACACCTTCGAAGAAGGAAAGACGGAAAGGCAAATCGAAGGAGGTGCGCGAGTCAGGGAGCGAGCAGGATGGCGTTGGCGAGGTGCGGCATCGGGAAAAGAAGAAACCCCGCGACGAGGTAGAGCCTTCAGATCTTGTCAAACTGAAGTCCAAAGATTCAAGTGTTGTCCGAACGGCCTTACAGCCAATTGACAGTAACGGTGCGTGGCACGACTATCAAGAAGTGCTCACAGCTGCTGACAGTCACCGTCGCGTAGTTCACGACATGGTCGATGTCGAGCTCAAGAAGACTCCAAGTCGTCAATTCCTACGAGCCTCATCACCGGTAGGCTCTGCCCCTACTTCTCGAGGCTCCACCAGCCCTACGCCAGTAGATGGGGATGCGCTCAGTCTTACCGGAAATCGGGAGCGTCGTACACGTAAAAGCGTTAACTATGCTGAACCGAAATTGAATACGTGCGTACTGAACACACTCTTTGGTGGTGTACCCTACTTACCCATGACTCACGAACGTGTCCAGGAAAATGCGTAAACCAGATCCTCTGCCTGGTACAACGGACGGTCCGACGCGCAAGAAGCGCTCTTCTGCTGCTGCCGTACTTCCATCCACCTCATACAAACATACATCCTCGTCATCCACTAACGCACTGGACTTAGACACCGACCTTGAGCCGCGCTCCTCACTAGAAGCCGCTCCGCAGTCTGCGCATCGTCGTCCCTCGCCTACCGACCTCCCACTGCGCGGTACACATGGTTATATTGACCCGGACAACTTCCCTATGCCCCCTGTGCGTCCTGGGTCCGCCGCGGCTATGTACTCTCCTGGCCCTCCTACGCGTACCACAGGTTCAACGACATCAGGTACGAGCAACGCATCAACGTCTGGTGACGGCGGCCCACGCACGCCGAAGAAGAAGAAGTCTCGCCCCGCGCTAAGCGACGACGACAGTGATGGAGGCGAGGCAGATGCAGAGTACCTTGGGAGCGCCGGAGGTGGGGGATCTCTCGGTATTGATGGGGCGTCTACGTGGGTGAACATGGAAGGGAGGAGGAAAGCGCTACCGAAGAGGAGCGCCGCAGCAGCGGCCGTTGCTGCTATCGAGGACATCAGGCGACACAGCATGGTTATATGAGGTATTAGTGCAAAAAGCTCCCAGCACTGCTGCTAATATTGCTGGGTAGCCACCGCCTGCGATGCTGTACTCTACGCAGCATGGAGTACGGTCAACATTGGATCTTTATCACGAACATGGATGCTTTCTCGTTCATGGTAGCAGAGAGCAGGACCGTCACACGATCGATAACTGCCAACGATTAATATTTTTACGACACACAAAACACTCCTTACGACATATTTTGGTTTCTCTTTTCTATTGCTTAATTCCTCGGTCCTAGGCCCACATCATCCAGGAATACCACGTATATACTTGTATGCAGTATGCGTTATGCCTCATTGTTCATACGTAACCATTAATTTGCTTGACTGTATTTTCTTCTTATTTTCAATCATTTTTTACACTCACCACAACAATTACACGTTCCATCGTCATCAATTTAAACTTTTTCTACCTTCGGAGTTCTTTCTCCGAACCATCTCATTATGTTGTTCTACTTCATCCCCGAGACTGTAGAGTACAACTAGTAAATGAATTTACCATGCAAAATGTAAATCAATTTTATACACCCGTGAAACTTTTGTTGTTACTTGAAATGAAGTGAATCACAATTACTTTGTTCATTCTACTAAATCGTACTATTATAATTTAAGAGTTCGTGTATACATGTCCTTTTTAGCCATGACTGTCGTCATGATATTTACTTGTATTGCACGATGAAGCCCTTGTTGAATGGCTGGCGGACGGGAACGTCCAACACCTTGTTTGTCCTGTCGTACGAGAAATCGGTGGCCTTGACCGCCTTGCCGTTGAGCGTGACCTGGCGGGGCGCAGAGGCGACGTTGAGGAAGCGCACACGCGAGACGTTTACGCCAGTGGCGTAGCCGAAGCGGCCAGAGACGTCGAGGCGGCCCTTGGAGTACGCGAACGCGACCTGCGTCGACGCCTTCTGCACGAGCGACTCGCCGTCGTCGAGGTACAGCTGGCCGCGTGCCTGCCCGTTACTATCCGGCGCGACGACGAGCTCAAAGTCCGTCTTGCGCAGCTCGGTCGTCGTCATCGCCGACGCGGCGCGCAGCGGGAGCACCGCGCCGCCGCGGATGTGCAGCGGGATCGTCGTGAAGTTGACGTTGGGCAGGTCGACGAGGGCGCCGCGGCCTGCGACGGGGGCGAGGGTGGTGAAGTCGTAGAAGGTGTCGCGCGGGAGGTAGATCGAGACGGAGGTGGCGTCGTCGGCGATGACGGGGGAGACGAGGATGGAGTCGCCGAAGAAGAACTGGTGGTCGATGCCGAAGGTGTTGCTGTCTTTGGGGTACTTGAACCAGACGGGGTGGAGCACGGGGCTGCCGTCCGTGCTCGCCTGGTGGAAGGCGGTGTAGAAGTAGTCGAGGAGGCGGTACCTGCGTGATGTCTGTCAGAGATAGTTTCGGTGGATAATAAGGCGGCAGCGGCGTACCTGATGTTGATGGCGTTCCTCGCGGCTTGTGCTACGGTAGGCCAGACGTAGAACTCTTGAGAAATGCCCAGGATGTCATTATGCTATAGCACAATTAAAAACACGTTTGTGCTGAGAAGACAGAAATAGACTAACGTTGCGCATGAAAGGATAGAAAGCGCCAAGCATAGCCCAACGCGCGCACAGGTTCTCAGTGGTGCTGCCACCTAAAAACAAGCCACAAATGAGAAAACACCCTTCACAGCAAAGAAAATCAAACAGCGTACCGAAACCGCAGATATCACTTCCGACCATGGGGACCTGGTAGACCGAGGCGTATCCAAGCATGCCGGCAATCGAGAAGCGGTACTGCTCCCACAAGCTCAGGTTGTCGCCGAGCCACTTGCCGACGTGCGAGCCCGCGCCGACGAAGGTCGAGCGCGTGATGATGAAGGGACGCTTCTCGGGGCGGCGCGCGAGCATGGCGTTCCGCGAGGCGATGGACATCAGCTGGCCGTACATGTTGTGCGTGTCGTACTCGACGAGCCCGTTAGCGTGCTTGATGTCGACCTATGAATGTCTATTGTTAAGCGGGGAGGGGTCAGGACGCGAGCAAAGGGACTTACGTTGGCGGTCTTTGAAGAGAGGACGCCGGCTTCGTTGTTGATGGCGTAGGGAGGGTCGAGGTAGCTGCGCTTGGTCAGAGTCGCCTTGTCGAGGATGGGCGTGTTGGCGTCGGGGGGACCGCGGGGGCGTGCGGGAGGCATTTGCTGCTCGATAGCCTGTGCAAAGGGGTCCTCGCAGGGGTAGACGCAGAACTGAGCATTGAAAGAGTTAGATAATTATTTTGATAGTAGGCAGCGGGAGAGACGCACGTTAGCGGGCTCGTTCATGTCGATCCACAGACCGTCGATGTCGATACCGGTGTCGCGGTTGTAGAAGCTCTGGAATTGACCAGTCCAGTATCTGTAATAGTATCAGTGAATGAAAGGCGACAAGAAACTAATTTAGACGCACTCTTGTGCTTTGGGATGGAACCAATCTATGCGTCAAGTCAGCACCTTGTCTTTTACCAGCTTGTAGAAACAAGCTAAGCGTTAAGTACATACCAGGGAAGACAGTGACACCTAGCAGAATTAAATACCATTAAGTTATTTGAAAGAGAACGATAGAATATGAATATTCTCACCTGGCCAAACGACGCCGAGGAACTCGCTGCCGTTTTCCCTCTTCAAGAATATATCGAGTGCGTGGCCGTCATCATAAGCCTTGTAGTTGGTGTCGGGGAGGTAAGCAATAGCGGGGTCAGTCATCACAACTAGACGAACAATGCGTCAGAGAAATATCCGCGCATGAAGTGCTAGCACCAAATTAACATACTGTATTTCTGATCATGAGCGTGAAGGTAGTCGACGATTTCCCGGACCTTGGGGAGAGGGAAGTAGTTAGGGTCATTGGTAAACGTACGGCGGCGGTCCATATAATCTAAAAACAGGGTAAACATCAAAGTGTACATTGTGAAGAGGTAAACACTTACCGATATCAGTCCACATAGTTTCAAGTGGGATTTCGGATGCAGAGTAGTTGGTGATAACGTTTGCGACTTCAACAAAGTCTGCGAAGAAAGTGTGGATATTAAATATTTTTTATAAAAAAAGTAAGGCGGTGGACTAACCATTGTATCCGAACCTGCACTGGTGGAATCCGAATGACCAGTAGGGCACTTCGGCGGGGAGACCGACGACCTGGGCGTACTGGCGAGAGACAGCACTGGGATCCGACTGGCTTCCAGCAAAGAAGTAGAAGTCGAGGACACCTCCAATGACGTTGTATTCAAGGGCGGGGGAACCGTTGCCAGTGAGCTTGATATCCATACCGTTGGAGTTCAAGAGCAAGACTCCGTGCGTTCCAGTTGTTCTGTGCTCGACATACACCGGGTGGCTGCTGTACAAGTTTGTTCCCGTCGGGATACCATAGGCATCGCGCGACCAGAGCGTCACGGTGGTGTTGTCCGGGGGCAGGCGGAAGGGGTTGGTGTGCTCGCCGAAGCCGTAGATGTTGGCATTCTTGGGCAGCTTGGTCTTGACCCGCAGGTACTGGGGCTCGAAGATGAGCGGGTGGTCTTGTGTTGTGAAGAGCACCTCACGCGTCGCGGCACGGGTGATGGTGAAGGAGAAGGGCGACGCGGTGTAGCTGAAGCGGATGTCCGCCGACGCAGACGACGCGGTGCGCTTGGTGTCAGGGCGGGGAATAACATATTCTGGGATCTCGTAGCGGGCGTTGGACGCGTCGGTAATCTTGACGTGTAGTCTTTCATCTGTAAAATCGCGTTATAAGTAACACTCAACACCTTCAGAGGCTATGGCTTACTTGTCTCGTACACCACGCTCAATGAGAGCTTCTTGACGTCCTCTCCAAAGACGCCGCAGCCTTGTCCGCGAAGGACAAGGTCAGCCTTCAAGCCGTCCCGGCTGGTCTTCACGTTGGAGGCCGAGTACCCAGGGCATTTGTCGAGCGTAGCGGGGTCAACGTAGGCAGCACTTGCGGAAGCACAGAGAAGTGCTGCAGTGAGCCAGATGCGCAGAGCCGACTTTCTCGAGCTCGAAACCATAATTAGAGGGAAGAGCCAACCGAAGTGAATCGACTAGGGTTGTCATGCATCCATCCTACTCGCTTTATAGGTTTTAGGCCCGATCTGCATCGCGTACCTTCGAGCGCCTAGCTCCACCGCTCATGCTCGCCAGACCAGCTGACGCTTTGGACTGGGCAGGATCCAGCGAAATATGTCATGGAGGTTATAGGACGCATTAACAAGTCATACGACGGCGTTGAGTCTGTGGACCAAGTTGCTATTACACACACCAACTTGGCGGCGTACGCCAAGAGGACAAATGTCGGTTCACCCAGACCCCCGCTGCCTATATTACATATTTCCAGTCAGGCGTAGAGCAAGTGCGAAAATGTGACTGAAGGAGACCAGTAATGATTCTTATTCAAGGCATAGTACGTTCAAGGAGCACTTGGAAGGTTGAGGACAAGAGTGGTTCTAAGTTGACGAATGCCGGGGTTCGGCTTTCCTCTTGCCGAAGGATGTTTATCGTTTATCCCCGTTTGGCTTCAGGTCGTCTGAAGTTAGGGATGTTTCTTCACTGCGATGAGCAAAATAAGCAAAGATATGCTCATTGCAAGTATAAACTCGATGTAGAAGCTACACAATCAAAATGTGTTCAAAGCCTACTCTACGTATTACAGGGGCAAAGCTAGTCTCAAGGCTTCGATGCTCACAAAATAATGAGAGAGTTGGAGAGAAAACTACCAAGTTACTGAAGCAAGGCAACGAAATGAAACCTAGACTGAATTTGTTCTCGATTGCACGCCTGGCTAGAGCTTTTTCGGGCCCTCTGGTAACACATCGTCATAGCTTATGCAGCCAAGCGCTCTCGATGAGCAGGACATACATGCAACTCGGCCTTAGCTTCCTTTAAGACCGATACCTACGGAGGTAAGCATATTAGACTCTGAGAGATTTCAAAAAGCCCCTGGATCCTCCTGGACCAAGCAGTGTTTAATTGTTTCCGATCTCACTGGCTCTCACGGAGGTTGCACAGACGGGTCAAGGCCACATGGCAAACGCATGACACCCAAGACGCGGGACACAAAGCCGAGCTAAAACTGCCGAGCGGTATAACATAATCCCCCACAATCTCCAAACTTCCCCAGACCCCGCATGATCCCTGACATACGCATTGGGCCGCAGGCGCCAAAAAATCTGTGCGAAACGTCTGAAAAGGTGGTGAAAGTGCATACTGTAATGTGTAATCGCGCTGATCACTTGTCCATGAAGGACTTGCCCAGGAGCTCTCTTGACTCGGACATATGGCGTTCTGTATTTTCATTGGGTACTATATACATATTTCCAATGACTCCATGTCATGCAATAATTCGGCGATATCATTTTTCGGTCATTGCTGGTCGTCCTTTTCTCATCTGTATGTATACATCATGACCCGGTCAAACGCCTCCATTTCATATTTTCTAGAAACCAGAACAACGGACGGATGCAACGGTATATTACCAATACTTACTACCAGTGAGCATGAGCTAGTATTATGAGATTCGGAGGACGTCAACGCTGTCGCTAACCCTGTATGTTGTAGTACTGCGGATGCACTTTTTCGCGCTGAGGCTTAGAAGGGCCAGGAAAACGAAAAGATAGAGTGGGGCCTAGTGAGGCCAATCAACGTCTCGGCCTCGGTCAACGCATTAGCATAAAAGGGGGTCAGAAGAGCCTCTTACTTCCTCTTATCATCATCTTCATATCTCTATGGATCATGGTGCTAGTCTGTAGTCATAGTAAGTAATAGAGAACCTTAGAAAAGCATGTTAAGTTGAATCAGGTTCTGTAAGAATTTTAATGAGCGTCTGAAGCTGCAAATTAATATGCGTACCGACATTGTATGTTTTCCTCTTATTTGAAATGTAATCTCGGATTATCCAGTACACAATCATGCTCGACAGGGGCTCTATCTGTTCTTACTGCTGCTTTACTAGGCCCTCCGGAGTGATAGGCTGTCATTCCCATTCTCCAATGGTAACCGTCTTACTCGGATTAACGTATAATCAGTGCTGCACAGCTCGAATATATGCTGATACTCTCCTTCTCAAGATCTCAAGGTTTATACTAATTTATACCCTAAAGAAGGGTGGGTACATGAGAGAAAAAGAAGCGAGAAGAACCCTGATGCCGACAAGGCCCAATATGGCATATATTTTCCCTATAAATGCCACAATGTCGGGCTCCAACGAGTTACTATCTCCATGCGCGCCGCGAGGAACAGCTTCTATTTCAAAGCGGAGCGACGTTGATTAATGGAGTGGTCTACTCGACAACTGCAGAAGGGACTTAAACTGGGTTAACCGACGATGGAAGGGACATCCGGGCCTCGATTGGCACTCCAGATCACCCTCGCCGCCTTACGTCCCGTTGGATACTATAGACGCGATTGGACTGCGGCTGTGATCCTGCTAAGTTGGGCCACTTAGCCCAGCGGTTGTGGCTTAGTCGGGTCGATCATCATCATTGCGGCGTGCCTGTACAGTTTTGTAGATACCAATCAGGCCTGAAAACGCACAAGCGCCGCTGCGCTCTGTTGTTTCTGCAGTACGTTATCTCTGCTGTCTTCGACGGGGATAATGGCCTGAGCTATTAAAACGTCTAAATCCCAGGTGCGCTGGGTGTGATACCGCCCTGTACATCTATGCACACGGAAACGACTTCGCTGCTCGCCAGCATAGACTCGGGCGTGGATATTTATAGTCGCTTTAGCGCCCGGGAAAAGAGGATTATTTTAACGGTTATTTCTGGATGTGGGGTTTTACCATGTATGTGCAACTACAGTATTTCCGAACGTGCAACAAACCGATCTATGAATTTCTTCAAGACTTTGTATCAGGCACGTTGACTCCCGCATTACCGCGGATAGCTAAGGACCTAGAGTCGACGGGGGAAGTGGTAAAGTGAGCACTGGACCTTGTAAATACGAGTTATACAGCTAGTACTAAGCGTTGCAAATAACAGTCTGTCAGTGAGCCTGTCAGTACTTGCGCTATCTCTGGGAGCTCTCATCGGAGCTACGTTCTCCACAGTATGTGAGTGTCTCCCACAACACATCTGCTTGTTTAAATTTTTGCTAATAAGCAAGCAGACGGTCGGAGACCTATTTACCTCTGGTCACTGCCCATTTGCGTGGTCGGCTCCGTCGGGGTGACCTTCGCGAATAGTATAGGCGCGCTCTTCTTCTGGCGCTTCATTCAGTCCTTTGGCTCATCGCCTAGCGGCGTCGTTGGTCTTGGTGTGATTGGTGATATATTCAGAGTCGAGGAGAGGGGGAGGGCTATGTGTGTGTTTTTTGCGGTAAGTAATTTATGATCAGTCCAGCACTACCAACGGTATAAAGGTGTATACATAGGCAACTTTGATAGGACCGGCAATTGCTCCCCTCGCTGGAGGTATGTTATGTGTGTCATTAAGTTCAAATGATGACCGCTTAAAATGCTGTTAGGGTACGCTACACGGTACTACTCTTGGAGGGCGATGCAGGGCTCAATTGGTGCCGTTGCATTTCTTGCCTTTTGCATGATTGCATTATACCTCCAGGAGACGAGTCAGAACCTTAGCCGTAAGGAGGAGACCATGAAGGCGAGCAGAGCAAAATTTGTGAACCCCCTCCGCCCTTTGTGGCTATTGCGAAGCCCACCTTTCTTCATGATAGTGAGCATTCAATTTTCGCTCAGTACTTAGTATGTGACTTACCAGTCCCCTACTGTAGGCGATGGTATTGTCCATATGTGTCGCAACAATTTTTAGTGAGTGACATAGTGGAAGGCACCAAGTCTATTCTCAGTATGCCATGCGATTTGGTATTTAAACAGTTCAGATTATACCTCTGACATACAGTATTGTACACTCCTTCAATGCGAAAAGCTGCTTCACCCCTAATAAAAAACAATAGGGAGAAAAGTATGGTATAGACAACGAGGCGTGGATAGGAGCCTGTTTTATTCCCACTGGGGCCGGAAGCGTTGGTAACCTTTTTCTTCTTCCTTGTTAGTCATTATTTAAAGCTGACTTGCTATGTTACTTTGTGCTCAGTTGGCGCGATGCTTATAGGACCGGTGTCAGACAAAACGGTCATAAACTGGACGAAGAAACGCGGTGGGGTATGGTATCCAGAAGATCGCTTACGAGCAGCGTTGTTCCCCCTACTAGTTATTATACCAGGAGCCATACTCGTGATGGGACTGGCGGATCTGTACGTTGACGGCACGCCTGGCCTTATGCTGACCTTGATGTGCCTATTTGCGGGCGGGATGGGGATTGATATGGTCTTCGGTCCCTGCTCTGCATACCTAGTTGATGTAATGCAAGAAAGGAGCGCAGAGAACCTTGCAGCAGGGATGTACGTGGCTGGTTATTTTATGATTATTGAAGCCATATTGACGCTTTGTGGCACGCAGAGCGCTCCGGGCGCTTATTATTTCCATGGCGGTAGCCGCAGCACTTCCCACTGTTAACCGTTTCGGCATGCTTATCACCAATGCCTGCTGTGCTGTGCTTGTCTGGATATCTTATGGGTAGGTTACTTTTAACCTTTTAGAATGCTCCATATCAATGTTAATGCGCGTTTTACAGACTCATATGGCTAATTATAGCCCGGGGAGAGCAGCTGAGAAAGTGGATAGATGTTGGTTATTCAACATTATAAGAGTTCGCGTACTCTATGCTACAGATCGCAATACAAGACTCCGTACCAGTCTAAGTATTTCTCGTATGAGACTCTTGACTTCATTTGTTATCAGGCAAAATGGTTTGCAATAGCCGTCAGTTTCGCCAGCCAGAGCCGAGAGGAACAAAACATACGACAATACAACTTGAAGCCCGTATGTGTTTTCGTTTCATTTAAAGGGTAAACAAAGGTTAAAAATACGAGGGAGAAGAAGCACTGCTGAAACAAGACTTATGAGTCCGGAAGGAAGCATGTGGAGTGTGTACAGAGTCATTAAATACCAAGGCACATTTTCATAGCCGCGATGCCGGGAGGCGATTAACATTACATATTCAACCTCCGCAGTGACAACTATGTATCACGTTCTCATTTGTTCACCGCACTGACAGAGCTGAGAGCGCGTCCCAGCGCTCTGCCTCGCACTAGCTCGCACGTCGCACTGCGCCCTACTGCGCTTTTATGCAAACGAATGACCTTTGACTGGGCTCGTCAGCACCTCTCGCTCGTGGACCTCCTTTGAAGTCAATGCCGAACTCCCATGCTCTACCGGACATCTACAGTCCCTGGAAAGTCGCGTTGTATTTAGAAAAGCGTGAAATATGCGATGCGGGCTCTGGGAACAAGCCTCGGAATTGCCGAATGGTACGAGACAAATTTAAGGAAGCCCGCGTAAAACCCAACTGTTTTACCCAGCCCATACAACACCGGTCGTGCCAGCTGGACCACTTACGCATCCGACCTGTTCCACACCATGCCTCAGGCAGCTAATGAAAATCAATGCGAAGAAACACCGTTGCTGATTAGTGACCATGAAGCAATCTACGAGAGGTTCAGTCCGAAGGAAAAGCGTGTCATTGTTGCTATAGTCTCTGTTACCGGTTTATTGGCTCGTACGTATATGTACTATGAAAGACCCTATTTCCTCGGAATGACATACTCTTTTGTGCAGTGTTTGTTTCCGGAACCTTTGTACCGGCAATTCCCCAAATTTCCAAGGATTTGAACACCACTCCAGCGATGGTCAGGTACTGCTACATATTGGCTTGCGACATGTACTCGGACACTGAAAGAGTTCAAAAGTCTAGCTGTGAGCTTCTCCGTATTCGCTACCTCCCTTGGGTCCTTGACTGGCGCAACCTACTCTGGATTCTGCAAGTATCCTCATGCCACACGTCACTGAACACATGATTTACTTAGGCCCATATAGACGGCAGAAAGCCTATATTTCTTATCGGTACACCCTTACTGGTTATAAGTTCCATTGGCGTGGCGTTGGCGCAATCTGTCAATCAGCTTATATTCTGGAGGTTTGTCCAGGCCCTTGGTGCTTCCCCCGGCCTTGCAGTTGGCACCGGGGTATGTGGAGACATTTTCAAGCTTGAAGAAAGAGGAAGAGCACTTGGGATATTTTATGCTGTAAGACCTTTTTTCATTTGCTCAATTCTTTCTCACCGATTTGTAGTCTGTTCTGGCTGGTCCTGCTCTGGCTCCCCTGTTAGGAGGTGCATTTCATTATATTAAAACTTAACTCGTGATTGGAGCCTTAACTGCCATTGTACAGGTGCCGCAACGCATTACCTCTCGTGGCGCATTTTGCAACTGGCGCTCGGTATTACAGGAATTATCGTGTTCTTCGTCGTTATTATTTTTCTTCCCGAAACATATCATCCAGGACAACGGGGTATCGACAAAGCTGACCCTTATGACCTTCCAAAGTGGGGCGTTGTTCTACTCAACCCATTGCAGCCTCTATGGCTGTTGCGCAGTCCAAATCTATTAGCTGTGGTGCGTAATAAAAAAATTCGCATAGATATCAATTAGTATATGACCTAGTATGATAGACTTTGGCTGGACTGAGCGCTTATTTGACCGATTTTGGTGCGTCAATGATTAGTGCACGTACAGATGATTTTGGCTGAATCCACTCAGTGCTTTTGGTCCCTATTGCGTATACATTGGTTCGTGTTCTAGTGCTTGCATTTAAGGTTCAGTACATTTAACGATTATTTTGCTGATATAGGGCGCAAGGTACGGAATAAGCAACGAGGCAATGATAGGTGCTTGCTTTTTGCCAGGGGGACTCGGGAATGTAGGTAAGCAATATGAATATGAATAGATTCTAGGCGCTCTCTAATATGAATGGATAATTTGTAGTTGGCTCGCCGCTATCTGGGTATCTTGCAGACAAGGTGGTAATCCAGTACCGTAAGAAACGTGGAGGTGAATGGTACCCCGAAGACCGCTTGCGTGCCACATATATCGGAGCGCTCTTCCTTGTCCCTATATCAACGCTATGCTTTGGCATAATAACCCACTACGTTGAAGGAACGTTAGGACTACTCCTGAGTATTGTTTGTATTTTTACTAACGGAGTCGGGGTAAGCACCACCTTCTACTTGGTTTCCTCCTGGTATCTTATGTGGCGCTCTGCGTGTAGATCGACTTCGTGCTAAGCCCTGCAGCTGCGTACTTTGTTGATTTAATGCATTCGCGCAGTGCGGAAACCATGGCCGCTTGTACGTGAGTACAAGCTTCTACCACTTAAAACTGGAAGTATATCACCGCGATATTAATCGACCCGTCGCAGAGGATTTCGCGCAATTCTTATGTCCCTGGTCATTGCCGGAATTATACCCAGTATCGAAACATACGGAGTACTTGCTACAAATGCAGCAGCCGCAGGATTAGCTTGGGTTGGGTCTGGGTATGCTCACTATCTGGGTCCCGTATTGCTTGACGTACTCACCGATTTGTCATAGCCTCATATTCCTAACAATTCGCTACGGAGACCGTCTGCGGGCAGTTGTAGACGTAGGATTCTCCACCGCTGATAGCAACTGAAAGTTTACAGCTTTGTGCCTATGGACAATAGAACTGTATTTTGTTTAGAATCTTACTAGAGAACACATGCTACATTGCGAGGCACACAATGCATGTCAGCTTGTATAAGGAGAATGTAAAGGAAGGAGAGTTATAAAAGCTACCCATTATAGTATACATAGCCCACACAAATCTCGGTTGTATAGTATGGGGTATATTGTATGGTTCGCTGGGCGTAAGCCGAGTCTTTGGAACTTGGGCGCCTATTTGTATGATGGCGGGTTGGTTAGGGGTTCCCGGCGATTCGGACCGGGGATGGACTCGTCACATGGTTGGTTTTCGTCATTGCAGACCGGGTCACTCCTGCTCCGTCTCCGCCCAACGTTTTCCACATCTTCTCGACATGCTCCGCTCAGCGGCTACGAAGCCTTGTACAATCTCTTTGAAGGTCCAATCACGAAGGATCTCAAGTACTTGCGTCCGCAGAACTCACTATGAAACCCTTGGACTCCAAGAGGGTGCTTCGAAATCCCAAATCAAAGTCATTATCTAATTTTTTATTCTTTGGAGTAGGACTCATCCTCGTACATGAATAGTCTCATTTCTACAAGGTGTTATATTCACTCTCATAGGCGTGTATACCGTTCTTATGCTATGTTCCGTGATATGATACTCAGCTCAGCAAACTTCACCATCCTGATGTGTCCAAGGATCCAGAGTCGGCGACTCTTTTTCGCAAGGCTAGTGAGGCGTATGCTATATTGAGTAATGACAGGGAAAGGTGTGTAAGTGTAGAGCCCCAATCCTGATTTACAAGCTGACATACATACTAAGGCGCGCGTATGATCGCAGCCTCCTGCATAGGCCACCCACCGGTTCACATCAACAGGCATACCATCCAAGGGCACCGCCTACTCGAACATCTCGAGCTAGTCATGCTTGGGAATATCGGCCTCGTACTACTCCGAAAAAACCCTCCCCTGACTTTCCTTATACCACAAGATCCTCCGCATATTCGGGGGCTACCTTCCGACATCCAATTCACGAAGATATCTTGAAAGGGTCGCGGCGGCGCGAAGAGGCTCATTATCGTGAAATTGACAAGATACGAAATGAAATGCCACTCATAAGGCCAATTCAACTGTTGACAGCGATGGTCATAACTTATGGAATTTTCAAAATTATCCCGTGGTGAAGGGAGAAGGCGAGCAGGAGCACAATGGACACTTTCTTTTTATATCTGTGTACTACACGCTAATGGATGAAATACCCCGACGTTCTGTCTTAGATAAAGTAAGCACCCTGGCTTAACTTTCATACGACTTGAAGTTGATAATTGACTGAAAGATCCGTTGTATATAACATTATTGCTTATGATAGTCACCTAGAATATTTTCAGTTCGATGTGTCATCGGCATCAGAAGACTGGATATTATTGAATGGCCATACAATCATAGACCTAACTCCATTCGCCACGGCACGAACACATTGCACCACGACCGCCATTTCTGTCAATCCTTGGACCACAACTATTTTGGAATATTAAAGACTCATGCAGTGGTCACTGGGTCTAAGTACAAATCCCCAGAGTTCTTCTGCTCATAACTCTAATCTGCGCAGTCGAAACACAGCATCAGCAAAATTAAGGTTCAGGTCTACACTCCAATCCTACACTCCATTCGCACGTCCAAGAAGGTTATTTCGGCATCGATGACTCACAGCACAGGCAGGAATGTTCTAGTCTATGGACCATGACCGCGATAAGCCCACACCCGCAACAGACGGTAGATTCGCCAGCTTTCGGCGCTTACACGTGTGACACCTTGAACCTTCTCACAGGTGCATCTTATAAACAGGCCCCGAGCTGCCAATTCACCCATCTTACCACCACTAGGGAGCTAGCCAACTCAGCCCCAGGTGACTTAGACGTTATTGGTTGATTTACCGAGCATGCCCCCCCGAGCAGCACCAGGCCGTGGCGACCATCGGGGAGCAAGAGGAGGGCGACCTCCTCTTGCCCCCGGTGGTCGACACGGTGGTGCCGGTCGAGGGTGCAGGCCTAGTAGACCTGCCCAAGCGACGCCTACACATGCGTCCCCGAATGAAATCTCTTCAGGAGATGGTGCCCCTATTAGTAGTCCAGCTGGCCAAGACCATGGCGCTGGTCGAGGGGGAACATCTGATACTCCATCTTCTCAGGGGATCCCTAGTCCAGCAACTCCCAGTCTTCCTCGTAGTGCTTGGGGCCCTGGTTCCGGTCGCGGCCAAACTTCCGCTGACAGTTCCAGCCAAGCAACACCGACTCAACCAGGTAATAAATCATATACTCGGTCGAGAATATATCGGGATCTTGAAATTACTCATTAGGTCAACCTTCAACTCCTCGCCTTGGACAAAGAAAGAAAGGTGGCCGAGGAAACAAACGCGGTGAAGTGATTCGTGAGTTTATTGTAGCATAAGTTTACGTTGATGTTCATGAGCATACATATTGCGGACGGTTAAGCTCTCCCAGATTCCGCTCGCGTCGTAGACGACCTTCATACAATCTGTGTCAGGCGACCTAACTATGGAACTTCTGGTCGCCAGCTCCAACTTCAAGTGAACTCGTTCGAGCTAACTGCCTCAGACAATGATATATACCACTATGATGGTTTGTACTTCGATTGTTTAGCCTAACAGGAAACGCGCTAAATTCTATGGCCTCCTCTCGCTTTGATCAGTCAGTAAGTACTTGCAACTTCATATAATAGTACACAGAAACTGGTGATAATCCAAACCACCCAGCCGTGTCACCCGATAAGTTGTCCCATAAGAGGAAATTTGTCTTGTTTCAACACCTGCAAGATGAGTACCCTACTATATTCACGCCCAAAATGGTGTACGACGGGCAGAAGATGGCGTACCGAACCCAACCGCTTGACCTTGGACCAGAAAATGCTGGACAAGTAAATATATCCCCCTCTGCAGCTAATTATTTCCCAGCGTGATGCTAAAATGTGTGTATAGTTTGATATATCGTTTCCGAGAACTGCAGGATCCAACTTATCTCGCCCACCGCAAGTGTTCAACATAAAGCTGACAAAGGTTGCCACAATAAGGACTGAGTTCGTAACGTTCCTGTCCAATTTTTATGTGTTATGGCCTGAGAAACATTCGAAATAGAATACTACGCCGTTACGTTGCCGGACAGCAGTCATGGGACGAAGACGTGCAGACAGCTCTTATGGCAAGTGTTTTCTGGGATATATTAGCACCTATACATCCATGCTAACGCCGAATGAATGCCCGTACTAGGCTTTGAACATTGCCATCCGCACCGAGCCCAACTTGAACAATCCATACAGAGGGCGGTCCTTCTACAATGCGAATGATCGTCAGATCATTGGAGGCGGATTAGAAGTCTGGCGAGGAGTCTTCCAGTCGGTCCGCCCAGTTATCAACAGGCTTGTCGTGAACATCGACTTGAGTGCAACGGTTATGTACCAGGAAGGACCGCTTCTCAGAGTGGTCAACGAGTTCTTCCAGAAGTCCTCAGACATGCCGCCTACCTACCTAACTCCTGGGCGCAATGATTTCCTATCTTCGTTTGATTTGGTGCGCCTCAAACGGTTTCTGAATGACTTGAGAATTAGAGTTGAGACCACTGGAGCGAGGCCTCGTACGATCACAGGACTCACGAGCAACGGCGCAAACTCGGAGTTCTTCGAGAATCGCGAAGGACAACGTATCTCAGTGGCCAGTTATTTTGAACAGCTTGGTTACCCACTGCAGCACGCTGGAGCCATCTGTGTCAAGGTAAGCAATTTTCCGCATCACGCATATCCAAGCATAATCTTCAATAATGCACAAAGATTCGGTCTCACGCAATAGTTCCCCTTGAGATGTGTCATGCTCTCCGGGGCCAATTCGCCAGCAAGGTCGACATGGGACCGCAACAGATTGCACAGGTCCTACAGTTCGCTACGAAGAAACCTGCAGAGCGTATGAAAGCGATCAAGGCGGGGATAGAGGTATGTCGTTCTGAGAATACTGTGATAAATAATAGCATAATTACGAATCTTGCTCGGGCAGCAATTGCAATTCACCCAATCAGACTATATTTCTCAGTTTGGATTGACGCTCAAGAAGGAACCTCTGAAAGTCGATGCTCGCACCATCAATCCACCAAGGATGAAGTATAGCGGGAAGGGCGCACAGGCCGTTTTGGTAAGTGAACATTTCCGAGTACTATATGCGTATTTATCCTAAGTACTTCGGAACAAGGAACCTAAGTTAGGGTCAGGATCATGGAATATGTCGGTATCCCTGCTTGAATCTGAACCATAGAATTTCCTACTCAAGTATCGTTTCAATACTTTTACAGGCTCGATAAGAAATTTATTGTGCCTGGGAAAATACGTACATGGGCTGTTGCATCGTATGATTACAGGGCGAAGAGCAAACTGAAGGAGATTGTCAAGAGCTTCCAAGAAGCGTGTGGGCGTGTGGGTAAGCGCTTATATTATGATAAAACGACATGAACATTTTTGACCTGGCACATATACAGGCATTGAATTTGACCATAAGGACCCTATTGAGAAACAATTAAATCCCCAAGGCAATGTTGCCTCCGTCAGTCACCCATTTACCTTGCTAGATGAACGAGACTCATTAGAAATATGTCTACTACAGCAACTGCACAGCCTCGGGCAGGAGTGTGCCAAAGCATATAAGAACGTTCTAAGCTTGATTGTTGTAATCCTCCCGGAAGGCGCTGGTGATCTGTATGTTTCAGTGAAAAAGTACGCTGTTTTCACTTTTCAATAAGATGCTTGAAAGTGGGATTGACCCATGTTTATTCTAGATTTGGGAATGTCACTGTACGTACCGTGTTATGGTGTTTTATGATTAGCGCGGAGCTGACAATTATTCCGCAGCATGGGGTCGCCACACAATGTTTGAGGTTGAGACAGTGTTACCCTGCAAAACCTTCGTACTGGTCCAATGTGATGCTTAAGTACATGCGCTCAATCAAACACCTACTTAAACATTACTGAAGTCATTTTGAACCGCAACAGGGTCAATGTCAAGCTTGGAGGTATTAACGCCATACCAGAATCAGACGTAATGGACTTGATGAGCGATCTCGCTAATCCGACCATAGTTTTTGGTAAACTTAAAATGTCAACAAAACAGTACCGTTCAATATCTGACCATTTTGCTGCAGGTGCTGATGTTATGCATCCGGCTCCGCATACCCAGGGACGCCCTTCAATCGCGGCTGTTGTGGGAAGCGTGGACGCTAATCTGGCTAAATATACCGCAACGACAAGTGTTCAGCAAGGTGGTACGGAAATGATCGCCGATTTGAAGGACATGTGCAAGGTATGCAAAGCCAACTGTGCTAGCTCTTCTATCATTGTCTGATGCTATTCCTACATAAAGTGCGTCCTCGAGAACTACAAGAGTTACCGTAAACATGTCGAGAAGAAAATTGACGAGGCTCTGAATCCACGAAGGTTAATTTTCTATCGAGGTTTGTTTGTTTACTTGCTCCACTGTATTTGATGCCAAAAGGCTGCTGCTAGACGGCGTTTCTGAGGGCCAGTTCCAGATTGTCAAAGAACAAGGTTGGTTGACCCGTTTTTGAAATTAGTTTGCAGTCTAAAACTATGTTTCTTAGAGCTCCCATTGATCCGCGGTACGCTGTATGTAACGTCATATGTTCGTATTTGCTGATAATATTTTTGCAATTAGAGGCCTGCCAGGAACTTGGCATGAATCCCAAGATCACACTTATAGTTGTTCGAAAGCGACACCATAATCAGTCGGTTTTTCGCATATAACGCTTTGAAGTAGCGCTTACAAAATTTCATTTAGGATGTTCCCTCTGAATTCAAAGGATTCCGACAAAAGTGGGAATGCTCCTGCGGGAACAGTTATCGACAAAGGCATCGCACACCCAACTGAACACGATTTCTTCCTACAAAGTCATGCTGGGATCCTGGGGACTAGCCGACCAGGTTTCTATTCCGTGCGTAACCGAATTGCTGTGATGGTCTTATCCGCGTTTCTGACATGCATATGTTTCTCAGGTGCTGCACGATGTATGTCCTTAATCTTATGATAATTTTCGGTCGCATCTTACGCTACTATGCCGTTGCAGGAACTTGGGTTCAAGTAGGGATATACTGTTATACGGCGTGCACATAGCTCATTGGAATTTTCTATCATAGTGCCGACTCTATCCAGTCTCTCTCGTTCGCACTCTGCCATGTATACGCCCCCGCTACCCGCTCTGTCTCAATCCCCGTGCCGGTCTATTGTACGTATGTAGGAACACAATCAAATACAACCTCATGATGTTACTACAGACGCTGATAAAATGTGCACCAACTCCAAGATCAATTTCGACGACACCGTGAAATTATCGGACACTGGAAGCGTATCGTCTGGCGGAGTTGTCACCACTTTGGAGGCGTACAAGAAATCATTCCGCCTTGCTCACCAGAACCAGCGGACCAGGATGTATTTTGTCGTGAGTTGAGTTCGCTTTGTAAAGTGTAATTACGTCTAAAGAATCTTTACTGTCAGTAAATAAATTCGCAAAATACTACATAGCCGCCATCGAAGGATCAAAATTTGAACGATTATGTTTTGATTTCATTGTGTCCAATTTAATTGTACTTGTATCTTCCTGGATCCCCACCTCTTATGTCCTTTTGAACTTACTACTCTTGAGCTTGCTTGTGGAGCCCTCGGTTATATGACTTTAGGTTTCGGACAGCCCCTTTTGAACCTGTCTTGTTCAAGTCTCGTTGGTAACCTTCTTTTGTCACTGCCCACAGCTTTTTTGGGGGCAATTATGATCTACATATGCAAACCGCTACCTTTGTATATTTACTACGTTCTTTACCAATCCCCACTGTGAATGTTGAATGTTTAGTGTCGTGCCATCTGTTTAAGGACATCAGATTTTGAGTGAGAACGCCGGATATCCCACTATATATGGCATGTCGTTTTACTAATGGAGAAGCAGTGACTTCGCGATCACCATTACGAACACGTGATCGACGCGCGTCCAATTTCTCCTACAAGTAACTTCCTTCCGACCCAATTCCGACCCATGACCCACCCGACCCTGCCTGCGACCCTCTTCCCCGTCGATCTTCTCCAGTCGTTTCCCTACCTGTCAATTGTCAATTGTTGCCTTATAATTTTCCAGTCCGTGACATACACGGATTCGGACTGACTATATTTGCTCCACGAGCCAGAGGTCCATCATGCCATATCATACCTAAGAATTTTTGGAGGAGCTACGGAGTCCAGACATGCGCTTTCATCAAACCATCATCAAACCCAAAGGAAACGCTTGAGAACGCTCCTTATGGCTCGTTTGCCCAAGCACTTGGCACTTGGCAGTCAGTACGTGTTATCAGCTGTTATCGGCTTGCTAAAGGCTTGCTTATACCAAACTTTATTGAAGTTGATGTCAATTTCCATGTTCTGAAGTGTTCTGCTTAGTATTCTCCTATATTCTCCGATCTCAACTGTGATGCCAACCGAAAGCCTACTGAAGCATACTGATCATGGCCAGACTCAAGCTTATTCGCCTTGGCCAACTTTACAACATAAGGAGACAGATGAGTCTATTGATGATCCGCTCTCTGCTATAAACCTTTCTAGAGAGGTTAAAAACCTCTTTCATCGCGACGTCTTTCACCGGGTGTACATAGTGCATGCGAAGTACGACCTAGTACGACCTTGCCAGAGTTATCACAGAGAGTGCGAGTCGTAATTTATATTGGCTCGAGATCGGTCGGTCCATGCTCACTCATATGCTTTTCAAATCATTAATTTCCAAATTACAAAGCGGCGACGACGGGACCATCAGGCGCGCTGATCTGGCAGCTCAAAAAGACGTGACCTAGGGCGCAGTCTTTCTTTCGTCCCGTCCCGTACTCTGCCTATTCGCGGTGCTCATAGATTCTTTCTTCCCTTCTTTTCCTTCGTACACCGTGCTCTCACTTTTGGCTCCATTCCTAATTTCGTGGTGTTTTACTCATGAAGGTTCTCCCTTGCGCACTCGTTTTTGGCACCTCTGCCTTGCTCGCAGGCGTAACCGCCGATCCCATCGTCGTTGACCGCTTAGAGTCGAAACGTCATCTATCCAAGCACGACGCTGGGTATGCAAACGGCGGCAAACCTAGCTGGCTAAATTTCAACTATCCACTCTCTTTTTACCACGTCAACGACGTCCATTCGTCAGTGCTGCTTTAAGATGCAGAGTTTTCGTTTCTCATTCTGATACAGGCATCTGGACGAGTTCCGTTCGAGCGGAGCGTCGTGTACCAATCCCTCCGCCGGTATGTTTACTTTCTGATTCGTAGCTTGCGAGCATACTCACATAATGATAAGGGTGCGTCGGTGGCTATTCGCGAATCAAGACAGTTATCGACGCCGCCCGCCCCAAGAAGCGTAACTCACTGTTCTTGAATGCTGGAGATGAGTTTCAGGTAATTTCTTTCAGCGTATTTTATGAATTACTATTAAGCTTATTTCTTACGATAGGGAACCCTCTTCTATTCGTTGTTCAAAGGCGATAAGATTGCGGACACTCTTAACCAACTGGGGTTTGACGCCATGACTCTCGGAAATCATGAGTTCGACGACGGCGATGATCTGCTCGCAAGTTTTCTCCGTAAACTTAATTTCCCTATTATTTCGAGTAACATACATTCCACGAACCCCAAGCTTGCTTCGACGCTCGTCCCCTACAAGATTTTTTCTAGGCACAATCTTGCTGTTATTGCTGTCACCACCGAGACCACCGCATATATCTCCAGCCCCAGCAACCTGACAACCTTCGAGGACCCCGTTTCGGCTGCCGTCCGCACGGTGAACCATATCAAGAAGTACCATTTTGGTATCAATCGCATTGTTGCGCTCACGCACATAGGCTATGACAAGGACATTGAGCTCGCGAAGGCAACCCGTGATATTTCTCTCATCATCGGTGGCCACTCGCACACTCCCCTCGGTAATATCACGAAGGCTCAGGGAAAATATCCGACCATCGTCAAAAACAAGGCTGGTGATGAAGTCTTTGTAGTCACAGCCTACCGTTGGGGCGAGTATCTGGGCTATATCGATGTCGAGTTCGATTGGCGGGGGAAGATTGTCAAGTATGAGGGAGCTCCTATTCATCTTACGAACACCACGCACCAGTCCCCCAAGCTGCAGGCCCAGGTCGACAAGTGGTCAGAGGCCTTCGTCGCTTATTCCGCCACCATCCTGGGAGAGACCGAGCTCCCGCTTGTACAGACTACGTGCCAGCAAGAGGAGTGCACCTTGGGAGACTTCACCGCTGATGCCATGGAGGACTATGAGTCCGCAGGCGCTGTCGCCGCAATCATCAATGCCGGCGGCATCCGCGCTGAGATCGACAAAGGCAACATCACCCTGCAGCAATCGCTCGAGTGCTTCCCTTTCGGAAACAGCGTCACCGCTCTTGACTTCACCGGTGCAGAGCTCTGGGAGATCTTCGAAAGCATTTTCTCCGGCGTCAGCACCACCAACGGTCTGCGCGTCACTAGCTTCGTACAAGTATCGAAGAGCTTCCGCGTCACTTACAACCCCGCGAACCCAATTGGCAGCCGCTTAATTACGCTCGCTATCAAGGGCCAGCCCATCAACCTCACTGCAACATACCGCATCAGCACGCTTGACTACGTTGCGGGTGGCGGCGACAATTTCTTCGCCGCGCGCTCAGGCTGGGCCACCCTAGGCACGATGGACGAAGTGTGGGCTACGTATGTGAAGGCGAAGACGCCCATTAGCTATGTCGTCGATGGCCGCATCTCGACAACCGCCGAGACCGTCCCTCAGAAGGGAGTTTAACTGCTCCGTCCGCTCGTTATTGGATTTAAGCACTATTTATATATAATTATATGTTTTGATACTTGATAGGATATGTGTCGTCGTATTAAGCTCAAATTATGCTTTATGCCTCTAACCGTCCCCACGCAATCCGCATGCGCTTCACATCTTCATCTCTTTCTATTTCGGATCTCTACGATAAAATATTCAATTATAATGTATATACTAATAATTTATACGTGTCAGGTAAGGGTTTTTAATACTAGCGAGCTACCAAGCTTGTATACGGTTGTCCGAAAAATAGGAGTCTCGACAAAACTGTCGAATGATTAATGTTCAACGTTCAATCGCGACTCAAGTGAAAAATGAATCAGTGACACACGGACACTGGACTGTCTGACACTAAGTTCAAACTTCAAAGTTGCGAGACGCTGGGATCTCGATTGTTTTGAAAAAGAAAGACAAAAATATTGCTCCCTGCAAGGCTCGAACTTGCGACCTCAGGATTGCGTAATCGAGGGATTACTCATATCTAGAAATATGAGACCTGCGCTCTAGCCAACTGAGCCAAGGAAGCTGTTATGAATGGGTGCAAGTGGGCTTTGTGGTATTTGTGTTAGATTTCATTACCAGAAAACACAAAAAACATGATGCCTTCTGCAAGGCTCGAACTTGCGATCCCAGGCTTGCGTAATTAACTAATTACTCATATCATTGGAGGATATGAGACCTGTGCTCTGACCAACTGAGCCAAGAAGGCGACACCGGAGGCAATATAGTTCGTTCTCCGACTATAAGGTCCGATCATCCCATTGGTGTGGCTCATATACACGTGACATGGATAATCAACATAACTGTTGGCCTGAAGTCTACTTGGTACTCTCCGACGTCGACGACAACGACGGACGTCCTTCACGGACGACGTCCATCACAGCACCGCACTGCACGGAAACATGGCGTCTGCTTTTGATTTGTCCAATGTCTCATCATCCCAACCGGAACTGTCGCTTGGCTCGCTGGCAAGCTTTTCCGCCACCCCCAGTCGCTCCACGTTCCGCGTGCCTTCGGCCTCGTCACGTACAACGGCCCAATCGTCAGCTCTAGTGTCGACACCACCATCTGCATCTGGATTTTCTCGACGCCAACACGATGTCGAGGATGGAGACGAATCCAAATGGGGCGACGTCCCCGAGACGCCTGCAGCAACCAGCTCGCGATCCGCAAAACGCGTAAAGGGCGCCTCTGGCGTTACTCTGACTCTACGAGATCAGGAAAAACATATAGACTCTTTGAAGAAGGAGAATTTTGACATCAAGCTGCGCGTGCATTTCCTCGAGGAGCGCCTGGCGCAACTCGCGCCGGATCAGATCGACGCTGCGCTGAAGCAGAATATCAACCTCAAAATTGAGGTTCAGCAACGGGGAATGGAGATCAAGAAGCTGAAGAAACTCGTGCTAAGTCTTGAACACGAGTTAGAGCGCCTGCAACGTGCCGGAGCGGGAGCGAGCACGGGTAGGGAGCGAGAAAGGGAGTTAGAAGACAAGTTGGAGGAAAGGGAACGGGAGATACAGGAGCTACGGAAACGTCGGTCTGGCTATGATGATGAAGTCGTACAGGATCTACAACGACAGAACGAACAACTCGAGTCGGAGCTAGAGACTGCCCGGGACTTGCTCGAAGAGAACGCAGATGAAATGGACAAGATGCGTGAGCTCCTTGAACGGCGCGGGGAGGATTCAGCAAACGAGAGCACGAGTAGTAGGAAAAGGAAACTCCAAGCTCTTGAAGCAGACAACGAGGGTCTACGATCCCAATTGGCCGAACAAGCTGAACTCCTTGCTCAACGGGACGAGGAGAAGGAGGATCTTGCTGACGAGGTTGATGCTTTACGTTTGGAGATCGAGGATATTCAACGTCGCCGGGAGGCAGAAAATATCGAACGAAGCGAGAGCCGCGCGCAAATCTTGGAAGAACGTGATCAACGTGAAGCCATTGAGGATGAGATGAACGCCATGAGAGATAAGATTGCCGGACTCCTCATAGAATTACAGCAAAGGGAGGACGAAATTGATCTCAAAAACCAAGAAATCGAGACTCTGGTGGCAGAACATCAAAGGATCGTGGTAGTAGTGGAGGATGAATGGCGCGGTGAGGTGGAAGAAGCAAGGACTCAGGTGGAAGAGTTAAAAGATGTGAGTGATATATGCATCGTCGGATTGAAAGGAGTCTGACACACATTACAGGTTCTAGCGGAGCGAGAAACAGAGTCAAAAGACTTGCGGGAGCACATCAATGACCTTGAAACTAATACCGAAGAAATACATTCGAAATTCGAGGCCGCTTTGGCTCACCTTGAACAGGAAGCAGATGGGAAAGAGGAGGAACTGGAAGCTTTGCAAGAGGCTAATGATAAGCTTGGGGAGCAGATATGTCAGCTGGAGGACGAGATGGATCGCATGAAGGAGGAATATCAACGCGCGAGGGAAGAAGAGGCAGCCGAGCGGGAGAAATTGGAAGCTGTTGCTGCAGCATTAAAGGAGGTATTTATTCCAGTTTATCTCTATCCCGATGTGTCCCTTTGACAGGACCGTGTGCAGAAAATCGCAGATTTGAAGAACGAGCTTGAGCAACGGACATCGCTCTACGAATCCGTCTCCCAAGACGTTCACGCCCATCGTGCACGACAAGAGGAACTCGCTGCGCATGTCGAGGACCTTGTAAACGAAGTTGAACGAGAACGTTCTGCCCGTGAGCGAGCTGAGACGGACCTTGACTCTGCTGAAAAGGAACACGATACCGCTCTCCGTCGCGAAAAGCGTGCACTCGAAGCGAAAGAGTCAGCTTTACAAAGCGCGCTGGCAGACCTGACTCGGACACAGAGCCTCCTTTCTCAGCGTGAAGCAGATCTTGAGGCAGTGCAAGGCGCGCTACAGTCGATCGAAACGGAGAGCAAGCGCCTTGGAGAAACGCATTCAACGGCGCGATTCTCGTTACAACTGGAAGCAGACCGACTGAAGCGCGATCTCGAGCGCCTCGAGGATGAGCTGGCGCGCGCGCGTCGGGAGCTTGACGACCGGGAGAACAAGAACAGGGAGCGCGACGCTGCCGTGGACAAACTACATGCGGAGAACCGTGACCTCACAACTCAGCTTGCAGCACAGACACAGGCTCGACTTAACCTTGCTGATAAGCTGGATTCCGTTATGGCCAACCTGAAGGCTGCCGAAAGCGACGTGACGGCCTACAAATCAAAGGTTATGGAGTTGGAGCAGAGACTAGGGAAAGACCAGCGGTCATTACTGAGCGTGGAGAGTCAATACCGTGATCAACTCACAGAACGGAACACATTGCTTTTGACCATATACCAGTACCTCGACAAAATTCTGGGTGTGGACAAGACGCCCGTGAGTATCTTTGATTCGTTGGATACGTCATTTTACTGAAGAATTTCCCTGTATTAGAAAAAAGGAGCACAAGGCGAAACTAAGCCTTTCACCAACTTCAGTGTCTTCCACGACAACCTCATCACTCGACTGAAGGCCCTGAGCCAGATTCAGATGGACTTCGAGAAACGCTGCAAGGACGTAGAGGCACGATTCACAGACAAGTTCATGGATCTGCGCAGGCAGCTGGATAACAGGTGGAAGCAGATCGACAAGTTCGAGAACAGTCTACGTGGCGTTGCCGATGCTAAAGCCTCCTGGAAGCGTAAATTCAGCCAGAAGGAAGGCGAGCTTGAGGCAGTCAAGGTGCCCTTACACCTTATCTCCTTCGTATAGTGCTGACGCGCGTAAATGTAGGCCACTAATGCGGAAATGGCCAGTCAGCTTTCGGGTATGAAGAGACCAATTGGAAGCGATACGATGGAGCTGCGCTCTATGGCAGCGCGTGCGGCGAACGCTGAACGTCGTCTTAATAACGCCCAAAACCAGCTGCTTGCGAGCGAAGAGAAGATCGCAGCAATAAATCAGAAGAATATTTCCGCGGATACTAAATGGGAAGCGCGCGTGAAGGAGTATGAGGCGCGATTGAAAGCTGCGGAAGAGCGAGTGAAGCGGGAGAGGCAGGGTAGCAAGGAGCGTATAGCGGATTTGGAGAACAACCTCAAGTGCGTTTCTAAAGTTTCGCGCTCTTTCAATTTTTGCTGAATGATCTTCAGGAGTCTTCAACGACAATTAGAACTTGCCCAGAAACGAAACAGCCAACTGAACGATGTCATTGACTATAACAAAGCCTCTGGCACCAACTCTCCCGCACGCTGAGCGTCATGGCCCTCATGATCTATGTCCGACACGTATGATTGTTATGAGTTTACTTCGCATTTCTCTGTTCTCTTCTGCTTCACATTTCTGTTACATTCCTGCATGGTTCACTGATCTCTCCAATTCATCACACGCTTTCACATTCAATGTATACCTTATAATTTTCCCGTATTTGTATCAAATGACTAGTTGCAGGTGCCAGCACTTGCTATGCTTTTGGGTTTGGTTCCCTCCGTATTTTTATTAGGGGAAGGCAAGTTTCTGGCGTCCTATGAGAAATTCAGTCGATCCTTATATATGACATACTGAAGGAATGCGATAAGAGTGGTTTACATAACTACGCATCTACCCCCATTTTGGAACCCACTCTCCCTTCGAGATGCCCAAAAGTAAACTGATTGTGGGTGTTGATCCTTCCATCAATCCAGCACGGAACATCGGGTCCATCCATATGGCCAATGACCAAGTAAACCACAAAATGACCCAGACATATCCTACGTAAACCCACACCGCACGATTCTGGAAACCACTTTTCCGGGCAAGGAAAATGACGAAGCCTTCGCAAGTGATAGCCACGACTTGCAGGGGGAAAAACCACAGGGAATTCCCAGACCAATCTCCTGTAAGCGTGAAATCCGCCGCGTAGTGGATAAGACCGGAGATGCAGAAGCTGCCGCAGAGTTTGAAGTAGGTTCTCAATGGTCCTTTTGGCATTTGGAGTGTATTGACGAGCACATTCGTATGTCCGGTTACTAGCTAGCGCGCAAAGAAATACATTCCTTGTCAATTAGGCGCATAGGCAGACATAGGTATGGCGCACCTTTCGCAGCATCTGGTGCCAGACCCGACCCCAGGCGTTGCGTACAGTGTTCGCGTCCTTGGGCGAACCGAAAAAAGGCGGCCAATCGTTCGGCTTGGATAAGTCTGCAGCAACTCCGACGATACTTGCTACAGTATAGCCTATGCTGCCACCATAATAAGCCGCTAAAACCCATGCCCATACGGTTCCACGCCACATCCAGCCCAGCTCACTTAAGGATGGTCCACCTCTCAGGAAATACGGATTGCTCCGTATCGCGATAGAAAGAATGTCCCACTGCACCAGCCAAAAGCTTATCCAGGCAATTTGTGAAAGGATGAAGCTGTTCTTCGCTCTGCGAGGCCGGGGTGGGAGGTAGTTGCTAGGTTCATGAGTCCAACCGATACCACGAGTGGCGATAGCGAAGTGCGTCGCCCAGGATAAACGTTCTCGGACAGTCATTTCTGAGAGAGATTTTTTCTGCCCGATTTTGCGGAGCGGGGGCTGGTAGTTTCTCAGAAGGACCGAATCGGACGCCTTGAATAGCAGGACCATCGCAAACGCGGAGAACACATAGCTTGACGATGGAGGATACTCTGGTGCGAAGCCATAGACAAGACGCATGCATAGCAGTGCAATTGGAACCATGAAAAGCGCGTTAAGAAGCGTCGATTGGCTGTGGAATGCTAGGGCAGCAATCCAGAAAATGTACATGCCACCGAACAAGCATAGTCGTGGGTCGTAATACGAGGCTAACTCTTCAAGTTGGTGATACATCTTGAGGATACTGCTCGACAGTCAGTAGCTTACTACGCAATGTGCTCAAAATCTTCGGACATCTGCAATTCATCAACTTGGCAATTTGCACATGAGTAAAGATTCAGACTCATTTGATATCATACATCAAATTCAACCAGTACATACACATGGTGCAGAAGAGTGGACAGGAGTGGAATCTCGTCTATGCTGGTCTATGTACTCAGGTGTGGCTTTCTGGGTCTCTGCCGTGTTCCTGACATCTCTCAAACCATCCACACCACGAGGTTACATCCTGTGAGATCCTGTGGCGACGAGAGGCGTCGAGTCACTCTCTCCATTTTTAAATTTTGACTACATTGCCAATTTTAAAGACATATAAGTATCGCGGACAGTGCAGGGGAGCATCTGGGAGCATTCTACTAGGTACATCGACCATCTACGGGATCAATATTCCCTCCGCTCAGAATCAGACTAATTCTGAGTTTCCCCCCCACCTTCCAGAGTGAATTCTCGTGAAGTACGGGCGCCATGACATGACCCTGATATAGCCTAGCGCGTTCCGGGATGTTTGAAATCTGGGGCCTAGTACTTAGTAGCAATGCAGAACACTGTCCTCGCATATGATAGTAGCCACTGCCAAGAGGACTGCATTTATCTTCTTGGACAATTTTGATCTGGCGCCGTACTGAATGAGGTCTGATGCAACGAAGCTGCAGAACAAATTAAAGTAGGAGGCCAAGATGCCTTTGGGTATCTGGAGGACTCTAGCAAGCATAAGTATTCGCATGCATGACCAATATACACCACATCCATTCAAACAACTCGCTAAATGCTAGACCCCCATCTATGAAGCAGGTTTTGAATCGAAAGAGGGGACCCATAAGATGAGTACGCTGCCTGCAGCGTGGACGCAACGCTAGATGGGCAATAGGCTCATGTTCCTGGCCTCCGGAATATGCGCTCTACAGGCCGTACACGCAACGTATTTCTAGTCACGAGTGATGAGCTCGGGGGTGCGAGGCCATTTTGCCGGGACTCGGGCCTCGGAGGCATTGATTCCCTAGATCATGTTGATGTTGGAACACGGTAGATGTCTATCCCAATTGACGGTGTATAGTAGTAGCTGTGAGAGTGGTAATAGGTGGTAATGCACTTCGGAGCATAGCACGATGTAGTCAAATACCTATCGTTGGACTGAAATGACGAGTGAATTTGGGGTGAATCAATAAATTAATGATCGCCGAGATGCCATAGGGAGAATCAGCGAACATTGATGGGAACATAAGTGCTTCTTGACAAGAACATCCCTTGAAACTGCAGCAGGTCAAACATCAAGACACAGCTCTATGATTATTTTCTGTGTGTTGGATAATATTCGCTGATATGAATACTCTTTTGGAAAGTGCTTGCTGGATAGCCTGGCAAACGTGCCAGACCTATACGAATATTTCAAGTTACAAGCTAGTATGTATAGAGTATAGTAAACATAAATTGAATCTTATATAGACAGTAAAGAGAACAAAACTGTCAAGTATTCATGATAGTAGAGTACCAATAAAAAGAGCAAAGGTGTATGGTAAATGTTTGGTTATTGCCACTTCCAGGGCGAGGCCGTACTCGTATGTAGCCTTTGCGGGCGAACAAGCGACGCCAGTTGCATTGATTACTAGGAAATAGGAAATGCACGGTATATACATATCTTAGACAAAAATACTTGATGGGCTACGCCTGAGAAGAGTCTCCCAAGACGTGGGAGTATATTGATCATTGATGTAAAATAAGAACTGAAAAGTAGTATATAACCCGTAATAACTGAGCCGTACGACTTGGTCATTATCCTGATATTATCACAGTGTATCAGCGAAGCGAACTACGGGTAATTGCAGACCTAAGTAACTGTAAGTCAACTTTTACTTTGTTATATTCAACACTCAGCAATTACTCATTCTCATCGTCAGTATTTGTTGTCATATGCTCACATCTTCCATGTCACCCGCTCCCATTAGGAATGGTCTAAGCACTTCTCCAATTGCCAGTGAAGATCTTGCTTCCATGTGCGTAGCTCTGAAGTGATCAGACAGTGGGATCTGATAGTATCATCGTTACATGAACAGTACAGGTCCAGTGGTAAGTCTGAGTCCAATTTATCAAACTTCCTGCTTGGGATGCTGGGACTGAGTTCAGAAATAGCTTCTGGGCGGCTATCTTACGTGGGGACTTTTTGGAATGTTATCTATACAAGTTTGCAAGTCACGTCTATGGCTTAATCTCATCTATTCAACCCTGCTGAAGTGCATCTTACAGACACATATTATCAAAGTTTCCCCAACGATAAGCTTTGGACAAAAACTCTAGTTTACGCCGTGCATCTTCTTCAACTAACGCACGTTGTCTTTGTCACATTTAACGGGTTCAGAGTATTTGCATACGGATTCGGGGACTTGGACGCCCTCGACCGTATAGGAACTCTGTGGATACCTCTATGCATCCTAGAAGGAGTGGGTAAGCTACTTTTTATCAAAAGAAATAGAAGTAATTTACGAGACGGTGTTTAGTGGCTTTCCTTGTCCAGTCCTTCTACGCGTGGCGTATATACATTATTTCAGGAAAAAGATTCCCTACTATTTTTATTCTCATGGTACGACTGTACCTGTCATGCTGGTCTGCTCGACTTAAACATATTCTCTTGCCAGCTGTCCTTGTTTTCGTTTGCATGGTCAATCGTTGTAGGAATCAATGCTGCACACAAAGCGCGTTTCAGCAACATGATCAATAGAACAACCTATATAGAATCAGGGGTAAGTCATTTTACGACTTATATAACCAACCTGAACTTGTGTATTAGTTTTGGGAAGGTAGTGCTGCCATTTGCGACATCCTGATTGCCGCCTTTATGGCTTATTACGTACGTGTTGTAGCCCCATACACTCAAAGCCTTCAGGCATTCTAACAAAGCGACTCCTCAGTTGAGACGGCGCATACCAGCCGGAGACCGCTTCAGAGGCACAGCAGACATCGTCAACAAGATTGTTCGCCTATCAATTGAGACGGGAAGTCTAACAGGTACTAGTGTTAATATTTGCCGGTGTCTGGTATACACTAAAGCATTTCAACAGCTACAGCTGCTGTTGTAATGCTAGTTACTATTTATCTATCAGGCAACGCTCGTGCAGATTATGTCTGTCCCACGACTATTATTCCGGGTCTTTATTCGACTGCACTTCTGGCTGTGCTCAACAGTCGCGTCTCGTCAGCGGCGTCATGCCAGTCCACGACCCTCGGAGAGCACCCACTCACCAATAAACCGATATCTATTGGGGACATGTTTCGGAAGACCGAGCAAGTGACCAAGAGTGACGGAGGCATTTCCAGCATTGACAACACCGATGCTACACTGTCTATGAGATCAATATGCAATAAGATAGCTGCGGGGGATATCGCTGCTAGCACAACACCTTGTAACCATCGGGCGTCTATCAGTGAGAAGCCTAGTATACATTATGTTGGGCCATAATATAAATTTTATGAAGCGAAGCACGACGCTGAGACAATGAATACTATGCTCTTGCATGTATACCACTAGCGGGTACAGTGAGATGCGGTGCATATGACGTTCTATCTTGAACAGACATGGCCTAGAGAGGGTTTCTGCCCGATTTTCTCCAACACAGGTTGATATGTCGCAACCGGACCTAAGACATTATCAAGAGCATAAACATCGCCGCCTTGACACCGCATATTCCATCGTTACGTCTTTACACATAAAGCAGGATAAGGTGGACACGTAGGCTTAAATGATGATTCAAATGCCCTGTCGCTTACAGAAGCAGGACATGCAAGAAAGATCTAATCGAAAAGCCCTCTCCACATAGACTTTCTGCAAGGACTTCTGCGGGATTGTCTGCTTGTTCCTTACGTTTGGAATTTTCTTGTATCGTAGGATCGACAGTCTTGCGAGTCTATCGCAGATTTGGACCAAGTGAGTGGCTGCCATAAGAGAGAGAACAAACAAGAAATCCCCAGGTTGAGAACACGAGTAGTTTTGTCCGCCGCGGCCCGAGCGTATCATGTCCGATAGTCTTGGACAGCTTCTGTTGCCTGTAGCACACCAGAATTGATTCATGGCGAAGAACTGCATCCTCAATCGCATATTTGATTTAGGTATGCAAAGGGCCCTTCATCAACCCTTCGTGGTTCCTTCATGTGTCGTCCTGAAAGTCGGCCAGCTGAAACACTTGTGTAATTTGAAGGTCCAATAAACAATGTCAATCGACAGAAGCTACGCGTGAAAGAGATGTCGGTTGTATGTAGACCTCGTGGTAGCTGCGTTAACCTTCGTTGCAAGTTCAAGTTGAGTCTGAGGTGGAATGATGGATGTCGAGGAGAAAGTCGCGGTTACTTAAATTTTAGAAGCCGGGTTGATGCGCCCGACACGCCGCATCACGCGTATACGCGCGCGCCGCACGCAGCCGCACGGTGCTCTCTCGACCCTTTAATCTCGATAAAGATCCATAAGGGCTACATAGGGCTACATTGCAGAGTTTTGACGTCTTGTTTCGTATGATTGTCCCCTAACATCTGCCGTTTCGCTAAAACCCAGGTTTGTATCGGCAAAAGTAACGTTCGGGCTAATCCGGAAATTTATTCACAGTATATTATGACATTTCGTGTATTAATTGTGGAGACGGTGGACAGATGCACAGCGTTTAGTAAAGTAAGCGCCCATTAATCTGGTAACTGGCCCAAAACAATCAAATAATCTCGGCACTTGGCATCCGTTACAGCCTTATAATAGACGTGTGGGTGTGTAGTGTGGCAGTGAGAAACGACGCACGGGTTCAAATAATAGGAGACCTCATTAAGCCTCATTGTGAGTCCGAGTCAACTTACAGCTTAAATCTGCGAGCTCGTGTCTTTTTACTTCCGGCATCTGTTGACCTCATGTCTACGTCTTCTACTATCTCTCCCTCTCCCATTGGGAATAGTCTCAACACTTCTCCGACCGCTAGTGTTAATCTTGCATCTCAGTGAGTCAATTTCACCACGCCGATGTAGAAAGCTCGTAACAGTATTATCTCTACGTATACAGTACAGGTCCAGTAGTAAGTCTATATCCACCTTAAGAAAATGTTGGTCAAGACGGTGAACCGAATCTAAAATTAGCTTCTGGGCGGGTATCTTGCATGGGGACTTTTTGGCATGTTGTCCATACAAGTTTGTAAGTAGTGCACACATATCTTAACCTTTTTACTCCCATTTACGCTGGTGCAGATACCTATTACCAAAGCTTTCCCAAAGACAAGCTTTGGACGAAGACCCTGGTTTACGCCGTGTATCTTCTACTATTCATGCATGCAGTCTTCATCACGCACAACGGGTTCAGAATATTCGCATACGGTTTCGGAGACTTGGATGAACTTGATCATATTGGGACCCTCTGGATCCCCTTCTGTATTATAGAAGGCATCGGTAGGTTGAAAATTTCTCAATCAAGAAAGATAGATAATTTCAAATTGATAACACTTGTCGTCTTCACTAGTGGCATTCCTTGTTCAGTCCTTCTATGCTTGGCGTATATTTATCATTTCTGGAAGGAAATATCCCACCTTTTTTATACTGGCGGTATGTCTGTCCGTCTTTAGGGTGATATTACTATGAATTAATTAAATGACTTCGTAGCTGTCTCTATTTTCATTTGCATGGGCAATTGTCGTCGGAGCTCATGGTGCATCCGAAGGCCGTTTTAGCAAGGTAGTCAATAAAATAAGTGAGATTGAAGCAGGAGTACGTCGTATCCGGGACATGTAGTCAACAGGCCTAACTAGTAACCTTTACACATAGATGTGGGAAGGTAGTGCCGCCTTATGTGACATCATGATATCTGTCCTTATGGCTTATTATGTATGTCCGCCCGCGGTACATTTTAAATATTGAGCACTCTAACATGTACCGGGCCTCAGTTGAGACGTCGGGTACCAGTTGGCGACCGCTTCAAAAGCACAGCAGATATCGTAAACAAGCTCGTCCGCTTATCAATTGAAACCGGAAGCCTTACAGGTGTGTACTAGTCCTAAATTGACCTCCGTCTCGTATACAGTTTAACAGACATCGTAAAATCAGCCACTGCAGCTATTATTCTGCTTGCCACTGTTTACTTGTCGGGCAACGCTCGTGCATATTATGCTTGTCCCACGGCTATTGTTCCAGGCCTTTATTCAACTGCACTGTTGGCTGTCCTCAATAGCCGTGCATCAGCAACCGCGTCATGCAATCATTCCACAACGTGTGGGGGGCCACACACCTCTAATAAACCCATATCTATTCAGGGCATGTTTCGGCAGGCGCAGCAAGCTACTAACAGCGACGGCAGTGTTTCCGTAACTGATAACATTGATGTAACATTCTCTGCGAAGTCCACACCTACTAACAAGACGACAGGGGGCGAGAACATTAAAAGTACCACTCCCTGTAGTCCTCGGCAAGTTGTCAGTTGGAGACCCGATGTACACTATATTGGGCCATAGTTTAAACTTCTAATACAAGGTTTCCCTCACATATATACATAGTACATACAAAGAACAAGAATACTATGAGCGCGAGTCCTATTATGGTCCCGGTGCTATTCAGCTCCTTCACTGAGTTTCACACAAAACAGTGTCCCTCCTTGTTTTTGTTGTCCCTCCCAAACCTACTCGTGTCAAACTTTATGCATGTTGGCAATCTAGCACGAGGATTGAATAGAATTCAATAAAGTCCCCACGACGCCAACCTATGCCAACACGACGCGCTACATGTGACCACACGCGCTTGCTCATTTCGGACGAGCGTGCCGTTAACGGCAACGCTTTGTTTAGTTATGAGAGGCTAGGCACAAAGCAATGTTGATTATAAGTGCCACCCCGGATTTGTACTTGAACCTGTTGCTCCTCGTTATCCAGCTGACGATTATTTCTTCCCTCTTCCAGTGCACTGGTTGCCTAGAATTTCGAGGATAACCTTGTCGATCTCCTCACCTAATAATCATGCGCTACAAACTGAGCCTGCCCCTCCGCCCCCGCGCCCTTTCGCCAAGTCGCTCGACTACAAATCCCCTGTCAATCCAGCGTGCGCAGCCCACGCGATGTGTGGTCTCATTGGCCAGCGTAACAGTCTCGATGTCGTCCACGGACAGCAAACTGAATCAGACGGGGATGACAGTCGACCAAGCCACAGTCGACGCGCCACTTGTTGTAGCAGGAGAAACGAAGACGGGTTCAATTCCATTTCCAACGTCAAGCAAGCGGACACACTCCCTGCTGCGCGCTACCTCGTCCAACATGTGCCAGGCGGACGAGTCTGACTCAGAACACGCAGCGAGCCACCAGGTGGTTGATACCGACTATGATCCACCCCGCAAGCGCACGAGGACATCCGCGCTTTCATCGCCTCGCAGACCCCCTGTCCGCGCGCTTCGCTACATGTCGACGCCAAGCACCTCCCCGCCGTCGCTCGGTCTCCAGTACGCAGTCGGCTCGTCGTCAGGGATCGCGGACGCGTCGTGCACGACGACGCTTACGCCACCCAGCGCTAGTATCATTCCACCCGACCCCGCGCCCGTCTCCCAGCCGCGCAGGAAGTGGCGCCCCGCACAGCTCAAATCGCAGATTTACGTGTACCGTACCCTCGTGTACGGCCTCAAAATCAAGTACGATGGTAAGAGTTTATATCTATTTTTAGCTGTGGCCATTGTTCAACGAACTTCGTAGACGGCGACCACGCGTTTGTTGACTTTTTGGACGGAGAGCTTGCGCAGCGTTTGCGTGATCACCTAAAAGCTCTGGGTGTCCCTTGGGACGTTCTTATGGTCGATCCTTATAGTGTATCGAACGAACCCGCTGAGGAGGAGGAGCCTCAAAATGGTGCAGAAGACGCAGGCGCTGGGTCTGGTATTCAATTCCCAAGTATGGCAGTTGACGAGCCCGAGTTGAACACGCACTCGGCTGAGTCGGATCTACCACCTTTGCCCCTGCATCTGCAACCGTCGACGATATACTCGGTCCGGTCCTACCAGCAGCTAGTCGCGGCCCTTCATTTTAGCATGGAGCTACGGTTTGCTCGGCGGCACCGCCCCCAAAGTAAAATTGGCGCATGGAAAGCGAAGCTACTTACGCCTCGGCGGCCGTCACCGCTGTCCCAGTGTATTTTTTTCGAGAGTTGATGCTCTGATTAGTTCCCATTCATCCCATTCCCATTCCCCCACCACACATCTTTTTCTCATTTTCTCCATTCTCATTATTACGTATTGCGATGACCTCTCATGCCTACATGTCCTCTACACTCGTTATCATCCTCTCATACTCCGCGCATCACACATTCTACTCATCTACTCGCAACAAACCACACTCATTTGCATTAGCTCTCAACTTATCGCACATTTTATTATTGTCCTTGCATCATCATTACCGGCGTCATCTATACACCATTGTCATCCGCATATCTACCCAAAGTGAATGTCATGCATCGTAATTGGAGCTCTATTGGTGTCTGTGAATACTTGCGTGGTCTTTTAATTTTTGTTTAATTGTTGCAAGACTTCATTTTTCGCAGTCTCTGGCAGGTCTCTGCGGTCAATGGTATATGGCCCGGCGCTTGCAGATACCATGCCTTTGCTTGTTCTGACTGGTAAGTTGCAACAAGTTGTTAACAAGTTTGTGTCAAGTCTTGGACAGATCAAAATGACTGGCAACTTGTCGTTTGCAAATCGACGTTGAATCGACATTGATAGAGTTTTTGAAGGTTGTTATTTGGATTCAAGGCTTCCGGACAATAACGGTAAGTACCGTGACAACATTAAGTACATCATTCAAATTGATTGGTTATTACTGCACCTCATCTCATAGACGACCTATAGATATCTATTTAAGCCCTCTGTCGACGGCAAGAATGATAGAGGTTCTTAACCCACAGTCATTTCTTCATTCCAAGCACGTTACTGACCATCTAACGCCTTTTACAAGCAAGAACTTAAACGCGACTTATCTATTGCACAGGACCTGCCTTTCGATGTGCTTCAAGAGATCTTTGAACATTATATACCATGCAATAGAGGCTGGCATATCGCTATGCATAACTTCGAATTACTCCTGCTATGCCACATCTGCACTAGCTGGCGATACGCTGCGTTGAAAATGACATCCATATGGACCTCGACCACTTTCATTATACACACCATACGTAGAGTGGGGCCACCATTCACTCTTTATCTTCACCCCAAGAGTGCTCTGTTTATTTTATGGTGGGAGCAACATCTGAATGGCGTTCCTCCGTCTCTTTATCTTCCCACTCCCCCGAGGGAACGCAGTCCGCCATCCGCAAAAATTGATATCGACACCCTCAACGAAGTACATTCAGTTCTGTTTTCCGGGTCTTTCTTTCGCTCTGCTTGGAGTCTTGTTCTGGAGATTCTCAACCAAGAGCTGGACATGATCTGCAGTGACCCCGAACCTTTCCCAAATCTGATCGACCTGCGGATCGAAAACAGCCCCAGTTCACGGATACCGCGCATTCCCGTTACGCAGTTTCCACCAGCACCAAAACTGCGGCGCCTGCACCTTTCGCACGCGGACATGTTCGGCCGTATCCTGTCTATCTTTCCCTGGTCACAGCTGACGCACCTGTACATCCCTCGCACTCTTTCAATAAACGACTTTCGGGTCGTTCTGAGTCATTCGACCAACCTCCGCCTAGGCGCACTGATCTTGGCGACCCCAATCCCGCTGGTGATTCAGCTGACCGGGAATTCGCTCGTGTCCGCGTCGGCTACGAACTCTATCACCGTAGTCCCCGCCCTGCGCCATCTAGTCGTGGCGTCTAGCGCGAACCCCATCGGGCTTACCTTCGCAGGCCTCAGCTTCCCCGCGCTCGTCGCACTGCGCATATCCAGCGCGGCGTACCCCTTATCCAGGCTCACCCAAATCTGCGAGCTTCTGACGGCTGTCCCGGCGCTGGAAGAACTGCATTTCTCTAACTCCCTGTCGTTCTCGGAGGGCGAGTACCTTGACTTTGGGGGTACAGATGCGAGGCTCTCCACGCTCGTTCCGCGGTTGAAGTACCTTGTCGTGGACTTCATTGACCCAAGCCGGATGAAGGTGGGCCGGAACATCATTCGTTTCTTGCAGTCAGCATGGCTTTGTTCTGGTTGGACGCTGCCCGGGCCTGGTCCGGGCCCACTGCGTCAGCTTCAGATGGTTGTCGAGAACAGCTCGCATGTAGAGACAGACCCGGTCCCCGACGAAATCATCGAGGAAGTCAGCTCATTTCTTCGGGATAACTGGGACGACGCGACAGCAGCTTTCGCTGTTTCCATTCAGAGCTCGGATGACTTTGGAGATGCAAGATATATCTTCGACGTTTTCGATGAAAAGCTTCCGAGCCGTGGATGGGATAGTGCAGTGGATTTTCATACTAAGTTTTAACAACATTATCAAAGAGGTTCGATGTAAGGAGAAAGATAATCTAATCTCTAATCTGCGTGAGTGCTGGTTGTAGAAATGACGATACCAAGTCATCCATTAAACACCAGAGAACTTCCTCCAAAAAGTTTCTTCGGACCACGTTCAAATTCTTATTGCGGTGTTCTCCTGATTACTGAAATGCATTAAGGCTCCCAATACCAGCACATCGACTAGAGGGGTCGACTCACATATGCAGATCAACAAATACCTTTGAACGTGAATGTCTGCCCATTGAGGCCCCAAATGAAGTTGACACGCCCATTTTCATATTCCATTACACATTGGTCCAGACGCTTGGCGAATGCCATCCCTAAGAACATACCCCCCGAAAAGCTTGGGCAGGACAAACACCTCCACGACAAGTCGTACTTTCTCGCCAGAGTCCGTGACAAGCAAGAAAGGGAAAAACGTGCTTCCGAGCGTTTTACCCATTGACCCCGTCAAGCAGCTTATCGGCTTTCCTGCGTCAGCTGTGTTGAGTACTTGAGTTCCGGACGACAGTTTTCTGGGATAGATTTGTAAAGACTCTGCAAGAGAAGGTGCAACTCAGCTCTAGTACACTCGTCGAGAGCCTAGTAACGGTTTCATTACCTCGGCGATGAAGATACCACTCCCACCGGCATAGCAGATACCAAACGTTCCGTCTGTTGTCGGCGCATGATGTTCGAGATGGCCCAGAAGATTCGAGTGGTTACCCATGCTTGCAATCACCAACTTTTCGTACCGTATCCCCCGATGGGTCTCGTCGTAGACCATGCGGATAGGAGACTTGGAGGACATTTATTCCTTTTTGTGGGGTATTCCTTTTCTGAAGTTGAAGCTAGGATTGGTGGTGGTTTGCGCTCAATTTGACGTGGCGAAGCAGAAATGGCCCCTCTGCCTTGAATGACAGTGTTGACAGGGTTTCCATAACTGGAACCATATGCACGGACCGGGCATGGATTTCCATTGATACTCCCAAAGCTTTGTGCGTCCAACTCCTACAAGTTCTCCTCAACTAAGCGCCCGTATAAATGTAAATCGACTCAGAATCCGCCGACCCAAATTTGGACGGCGAATACGGTCATGTTCTTATTTTATCCTCGGCCGATTGTCTTCCGACCATTGTGGACACGGACGGGAAAGTGCGGTCAAGATGCGGCCTGTACCTCAACATTTCAATGGTTAGCTATGTATAGTGGTAAGTTCTGTCCTCTGATACAGCTATGTACAATACTGGCTATATCTGACAGTAATGGGCCAATAATGTGATACCGGTAGCAGCGGGCGCAGAGTAAAGTATTACTACTCTCAAGCCCAGAACGAGTTAATGCACTGATTTCATAAATTCATACATATTAACACTAGGAATTTCCTGTAGCGTGCATAAAAGTCAGTTCAAGCTAATGTATACACGACACTTGATCATGTAATGATCAAATAATTACAGCGATATTTGCGACGCGCGAATTTCCCTTGGATGTGAGTCTATGTGAGTATGTAATGGAATTCGAAGGTCAAGGCACGCCTGCCATTTCTATCAGCAATTACCGAGTGAGATGAAACAAATGCATACAATTGTAAGCCACGCTGCTCAAGTCCCGGCCGAGAACCATGCATTTATTCTGATAGCAGCTACTACGCTTCTTACGCTGCACCCATAGATAGTACGGCCTACAAGCAACGTCGATAAGCTCATATACAATACGATTGGAGGTCAACTAGCTGGCGGGCGCTACTTACACCACGGCCTCATGTCTGCTAATGGCACCAGAGGGGCAGCATCACTTGACTACTCAGACTTTATCGCTTATTTTCAGTAATCTGTTTCACTTGTGCATTCAAGAAGAAGGAGACCGCAAGGCAGACTTCAGTGTATCTCATTATTGCTCACTCCGTGCACCGTGCACCGTCATAAAGAGGACTCTTCGCTCTTTCTACTCTGTGGCTGGAGTGTCTCGCACTTGGAAGCTGGGTCTGGAAGCATGCATCAAGGAGTGGAAGGGCGAGAATGGGTGCAGGTTTTTCGCCCGAGTCGAGTCCGTGTACTATCCGAATCCACGGCACATCAACGCGCGCGTTCGCACGGACGCGCTCCTGAAGCGCCTACGCGTGGTGAAGACGCTGCACACCGACGAAGGCAAGTAGAATAATTTCAGAATACCAGTCTAATTTTGATGGCGATTCTACTTGAAGATGATCGTGGGGTATTCGAAGTTCGCGACTATGGATCTCCGGCTGGGTGCGCCGCAGCAACTGAAGTGATTGTCAAGGCGTGGATGAGCGCCGATGACGACGAGCGCGTGGTCGAATGCAGAGTCTATGATCATTTAGCCTACAACAAGATTGAAGGCGTACCCGTGATTCTTGCAAGCCAGTACGACGAGCACTGCGGCGTTTATGTCTTAGAGATGGAAAAGCTTGGACCCTCATTGGATTGTCTACTTGAGCTTATTCCAGAGAAAACGTTGGGTGATAAAATGCTCCTGGCATTGGCTATACAGCTGGTGAGCGCTCAACTCTCTCTAATAATATGGAATGCTTATGTGTGCTGTAGATGGACCGGTATGAGTCTCTCCATAAGGTTCACACAATTCACAATGGTGTGAAACCTGGCAATATCTGCCTCTCTGGCTCGTCAAAATCACCTACGAAAATATGTTTAATTGACTTCGGGTTCTCTTCTATTCACCCAACGGACACCGAATACTCTGGTGTTTATCCAACCCCGAGCGAATCGTGGAACGGAGTGGTTGGGAATCGTCAATTCCTCAGTATTTTTGGCCATCTGGGTATTAGTGCGTTAGAAATGAGCACCCATTAGACTCATCAACTAACCTGATCACGAATAGCGCAATCTCAACGCGACGACCTCGAGTCGCTTGGGTACCTGTTTTCTTTTCTTTACCATGGAGGGCTGCCCTGGTTTCCTGTTCCCGTCGCTCAGAAAGGAAAACTGATGCAAAGTCCAGCCATCTGGCCGATCAAAATGGGCACACCTCCTTCTGCCTTGTTTGGGGATATGGATAAATCGTTCATCGAATATTGGAAAGAGGTCAAGAGTCTTGCGTTTGGGGAGATGCCTGACTATTCAAAACTCAAGGCACAATTTGTAGCCTCTTGGGAGCAACACGGGTGGGACGAACCTCCCGGAGAGATTGACTGGATAAAGATATACAGTGACCTGGAGATGCAAGAGCGGCAACGGTTGCAGTTAAGACAGGAACTTTTTCAAAGGCTTAGGACAGGGAGTGCGGACCACAGGATTTAGAGGTGATCATTTTTCATTGGATTAAGGGCTATTTGGGGTGCTTCTTTGGTATTTGGGTGTTTTTGTAATGTTCTCCTTTCCGTTGGGCTCAAGCTGGAATCATCGGTTTCTTACTTTGGTTGGTTACTTCGGGGTTTAGGTGGTGGAATATTTACTCTTGGGAATTTTTGTATCGGCTGAAATAGGCTCTCTGTTGCTTCTGGAAATATGGTGTAGTGCTACTAAATACTTACAGAAAAATTAAGGCTAGACAATAAATATATCTACTCTGGTTTCGAAGTCAGGTGGAACGCATTGTCAGAATCATCCATGTCGCCACCAATTTTCTGGGAGTCCTGGTGCGCATGTTTAGTTTATATCGCTCAACGTTGAGTTCAAAAGCTTTCTCTTACCTTTAACTTATAGACCTTAGCGGGGAATGCGACCTCTTCCCGTGTGTCGCGAGTGACCATGATGCCTCCATGTCTTGAATGAACATTCCCTCCCGTTTGCTCTCGTCCAGAAGCATAAGACAGAGGAATGGGGCCGTCATGTGCTGTAGTAGTCTCGTTGACGGAGGCGATGCGCATGCGACTGTTGAATGCGACCATCATAGAGTTGGAGTACATCTTTCCAAGAACGGAAAGGCTAGCTTGGTAGTACGTCGGTCGACTTGGGAGAAATGTCAATACGAGAGTGGTAATTGCTATTGCAGCTGCAGGAATATCAGTGATATGTCCACTTCAAGTCATTTGGGTAGAAGACGTACCTGTAAGGGCACCCGTCTCAACAAGTAGATTAACGCTTCGGGTGATAAACACACTGCTGCTAGTAGTTTTTTTTCCATCGCCATTGCGACGCATTAGCTATTTTTCTTTTAGTCCCTAGTACATCTCAATTCCGCAAGATGGCTATGACTCACGTAGTAAAGCATCGATACAGCGATGATGATGTCGCAGGACGTGCTTGCGCCTTCCCATATCTGCCAGAGAGGTGGCTATTTTTAGACATTCATCGTCAAATACGACTTGTAATTACTCACCCCAGTGCTGATGAAGGAACCTTTGTGCCAGAAGTGACTGAACAGGCCTGCCTGCTTTGTCTGAATTCCCACCGCGAGTGCCCCTCCGAGCTGAACAAAGGCAAGCTGTGCCGAAACATGATGGCCTGAGGGAGCCATTTCATTTTTTTTAAATAAAAAAAAAGCTTACTGCAACGACTACTACGGGAATATTAATATTCTGCGCCAGTATGCTGATCCTGTAAGCATAGAATGACTGTGCAATAAACGCAACTACACGGCAAGGCGGAGTGAGCCGTACATCAAACAACCACTGGGCATTGCACTTGACTCACCGATACCGCTCATCATAAACATCGAGAACCACAGAATGTCCACCTTGTCCAGCACAGTAGGATTTCCGAATCCCGTGGCAAATGTTTTGAATGCGCTGCTGGTGAACAGGAAGGTCTGCGCTGACTCGAGCAGGAAGGTGCCATAGACGACTGATTTGTGGGCCACGCGGTCTTGCGGAAAAGCCAGATAATACAGGTCTTGCAGAGCATTCTTACTATGAGCACGGAAGCCATGGTATGCATCAGCGCAGTACGGTACTTACAGACTTGCATAGAGAGTACCCCATACAGCCCCCAGTTGAGGATGTACCCGACTAGCTGATAGACAATCAAACAGGGTGTCTTGCTGCGTTCTCACGGAACACATACCAAAGGGCCAGATCTACGCAACAATGGTAAGCGCCCGCCCCAAAAAACACTTTCTAAGCCACTCACACTGGGCTGAGATCTGGAGTAACGTTGAACAAGGACATATCTTGCTGGGAGTTCAACGGTCAACGTTCAACAGTGTAAAGCAGATGACAGAGGGAAGCACTCCGGGAAGTTGTTGTTTTTCGGTCACGTCAAAACACCGGATAAAATAATGTTCTTTTATAAGTTATAAGTCTAATATAGGATTGAAACTAGAATAAAAATCTCGGGGAAACTGATAATTTAGAAAGAATCTGAAAATTAAAGCAAGTTTGCAGTCATGCGTTAAGGAAGACTAACTATCAAAGTTTTAGTCAGATAGAAAATTAAATTTATTACAAAAGTTCAAGTCGTCGTTTTGGTCTGGTAAAAAATATCAATTTCATTCTCACTAAAAAGGTAGGCTTACGTAGGCTTTTCAATTACGAATTATGTTATCCTAGTTATCTAATTATAGGACACAGCTTCCGCATGTATGAATACCAGAAGAAAAAGTCAAATTTCTACCTGACTGAAATTGAGCGTAGGATCATCGTACGATCAGCGTAGGATCATTGTATGACTGATGTACGGCTGTTGCATAACTGTCGTACGACTATCATAAAATATGACTTATGAGAGGCATCACGCCATCACTGCAAAAGTAAGCCCGGCACCGCTTGTTAGATACGGTCGGATATGTAGATAGTATGATAAACACAAGTCACATTGGTTTCTTAGGTCAAGGCTACATGAACGACTGCATAAACTATTAAAACTAATCACGATAGAGTCAGAACGGCAAAAAAGTAAGAAGTTTCTGGAAACATACCTTGGATAGATCAACAATGACTGCGCGGTCTTTGAATTCATAACGAGCGACATGGCTAATCACGGACACAACATCAATAATATCCAATGCTGCATTCTGAAGCTGTGCCGAGTATGTTTTTGCAGGAAATGATGGATATCGTGTAAAGGGGTCATACTGATTCGGTCCAAGAGGCGCTTGACGTTGAACATGCAGTTGCACGCCGCTAACTGATCTTGTTATCTTCTGAATGCTCCCAGCAATTGGTGAAGTGGACGACACGGCTGGATAGTATAAAATGAGGCTATTACCCACATGCGTCTTGGCACGAGAGTAGTTGACGCCATTGTGTCGATAATGTGCTATCTCAACTTGATGGAGGGGTCTATTGGTGTCATCCAGTTGCGACACAGAGTCTGCCTGAACATATAAAGAAAATGCCTTGTCAAAAAGGCTTTTGAATTGCCTTATGACCTCCGGGCAGTCTGGCCTGCGCAACCAGCGACGCAAGTTTGCACCTTGGGAATATGACTCCAATAAGGTTCGTTCCAATGGACCTGTAAGAGATATTTACGTATTTTGTGGAGCATATACGATCAAATTAGTACGTACCACCAACTTTATCATTTGTGTTGATTTTTTGAATGACACCAATAAGGCGCTCGAACGGAAATGTCCACCATGACATCACAGGCCCAAAAAGAGAAAGAAACTCGTACAGATGAAAAGCAACATGAACATTGGTCCGCTTTTGATGGGCAGCCGTATGGGGTGTAATTCATGGAGATTATCAACCCAATATTTCAAGCGTAGGCGATATTGGCTTGCGCGGTCATTTGTCATGGTGTTTCGCATCAGGAGAATGACAGCTTCAAAAAGTGACATTGAGTGATCAAGCAACTGTAGGAACCGCGGCTGGTCCAGAAAACTTTCATCCCCCCATAGTGTTGTCAGCGCAATTGGAATATATATTGTACTAAGAACCTTCCATTCACCCGCCTTGATTATCCCTGCTGACGCTTCGCCATAGTTTAATGGAACAGAATTGATCCAGGACGGGGTTTGTGTTGTCTGAATAACATGCTGTATGTACCGTAGTGTGTTAAGGTCGCATGTTTTGGGAACAGCGTCAGGTGAAACATGAGGGAGCTTAAGTCGCTATATAAATGCTCTACGTTCAGTAATCCGTGAATATGAGATATAAAACATACCCATTGTACAAGAAGCTCAACCAAATGCTCCTTAGTTGACGGAGAAACATAATCGCCTTTACTATTACGGACTTTGAGGTGAAGTAGATCAAGGTCTTTTGCGACAAACATCAACGGTCCTTTATTGCGCGTTTGAAGGCGGTTACGGAGCTGCACATCATCCAGTGGATCCGGTTTTACTCCGAGAGGGCGCTCCAACAAAGAATGGATGGCTGTAATCTGTTTCTGTGCCTTAATTTCAAAGCCCTGAAATTGTGGGTCCTTATTGTTGTCATACGTAGTCCAGGGATATTCAAATGCAGGTGCAGGCTTCGTGTTTTTTGCCTCTTCTAGGTCCAAGCGGAGAACATATCGGCAGTGGTAATGCACCAAACCCTCCAATACACAGTGCATACTATCCACAACAAGCATTTTAGTCGGATCCCAGTATGGCAGCCTCCAGAGCTCAGACCAGCGCACGCCGTGCTCCTTTTCAATACGCTCCCGCTCGGCCAGTGTCTCTGCGTCGCGCCAGGCTTCCGCATGTTTGCGCATCATATTACAGTCCCTGGGTGTCCATGCATCAAAATCAGTCCGGTACAGAGTTTCTCGACCACGGCAGTTACATATAGTGCAGAATATATTGGCTGATACACCTGCGGTGCCGGAAACCTTTCGAGCTGCGGGTAAGTCGTTGATGGACAGGACAAGAGCAACCTCAACAATTTCACCGTGAATGGGAGAGTCTGCTGTGTTGGACAAATGGTAGCCTGGCACCCAACCATCCCGGATCTCCTCAATAATCGGCCGGATGTAGTGATTGAGCTCTTCGAGAGGGGGCTCACGGGGACCAGGGATAATGGCGATAGGAAATATGAACTCGGGCTTGTACCGAAGGTCTTCAGGCAAATTCATAATGACTAAAGTTATTATGCCGACTGAATCATGAGCAGCGCGACGGCCAGTATTGGGGTTGAAGAAGTCGACATGCATCCCTAGAACAAGGCGCACTTTGTCATTTGAATCGACAAATAGATGTGATGGATCAGGGCCTTCAAAAGATTGCATGAATGTCGACTCGAATATAGTTCTTGACTCTGATTGAGGCGTCTTGGCATACTCCATAGTTGAACGGCATGCTTGTTTGCATAAACGCTCTGCTTCGGGGTCGGCGAGAACTCGTGACAAGTAGTCAGGGAGAGATGCACATATAAACGGCTTCAATGGACGCTGAGATCCTTGGCGTGATTCAAGTAAGTTTGTACCACACCTTTCACGGCCGTTCTGGGTGAGCATCATATTTGCACACTGGTCTGGATAGATAGCCTCGGTTGTGACACGATTATATTCCGCTTTGTGAGTATAGTTGCACGAAGGGCATGCAGCATAGATGGTGGTGGAGCTGTCCATGTTAAATTGACTCAGAGCTGTATAGAGAGAGGTGGGCATCTGGTGTAATACTGAGGCTTGACCAGGGGTGTAAGATTGGTCACTATCGTTGGGAAAATTGAATGTCATTGCCATTTGAACAAGCATAGTGACAACCGAGATAATAAAGTCGCAAGATTTCCCGCTGAGGCCCATAACATAATGAGCAACAGTGCCTAGGAGAAGTGTCACTTGTGCGATGGTGTCCAGGCGGCCAACCGGATTGGTGAACACATGCGCTACGAAAAAAAAATTAGTCTTGATGCAAGCATGAGTGCATTGATGTACTAACATGAGTCAATGTGTATTGGGGTAGCCGTTGCATGGTGTGGCAGTAGTGCACCCAATTGGCTAATGCGCGAGTCGGCCATTCTAAGGGTCTGCAGAATTTTCTCCATGCGCTCTGCAACCGTTTCAGTCGACGGGTTTTTCAAGCTATCTGCAAGTGAAAGCCCAATTCCTTTGATGCGCGCAGCTGTCTTATTTAATATATCTTGCAACTCAGTCTCGTCCATAGATTGGTCAATGTCAACAGCATTTATTATTTCGCAGGCCTCACGTTCAATGGAATCCAGGAGTAGAGTCTGCTTCCTTTCATGAGAGCCCATACCGCTACTGAGATGAGACGAAGCTGGCACTGGACTAGGGAATGCCGTAGACTGTCTGGTTTCTGAAAACGTCGTTCCAATAGTGTATTTATGCTTGTCCGTAATGTTTCGAATGGTATTTGATTGGGCTTGTTACTATATTCCACATTGCCTGATTCATTTGGTGAAAGCGTCAAAGCTGCGAGCATTCCAGAGAGATGCAAATTGCTACTGTGCTCTGGTTGCGGCTTACATAGAATTAGACACAAATGACGCGATAAACACATATATTATACAAACCTCATTCCTGGACTCCAATGATATATTTGACTGTACAAGACCTATATCCTCTGATAAGGATCCCTAATGAATTCACTTGTGTTAGATGCGTACATTATAACATTGAATGTGTACTTACCTGGCTATCTTTGAACTTTTTGATCTCGAGCTTATGTGTAAGTCGCGCTGTCTTTTTTACATGGTGGCCATTTGGGTGGATAACACATTCACAAAGATACATGTGATCAGGCATGTTGAGTAGGGAGAGTAGTAGCTAGTGTGATGTCTACCTCGTCGCTCGTCGTTCAGATCGAATTTTTATATGAGCTGTGCACGGTAAGCCCCGGTTGGTGGACTGAGATCTATTGTTACAAGACAATTGTAACAACTTTCAGATAGTTTCAGCTGCTGTATATATACACTGCCTAGTTATGACTACTTACAATTGTTATGACTAGTTACCATCGTATGCGATCCATTATCTACAGTGCTGCCACATATTTCCCACGGATTCTAGACAATCTTTCTATTGTTAGTGGTCGCATCAAGCGCAGTGCATGCAGTAGCAACAACCATTGCGTCGTATGCGATCCATTATCTACAGTGCTGCCACATATTTCCCACGGATTCTAGACAATCTTTCTATTGTTAGTGGTCGCATCAAGCGCAGTGCATGCGTTAGCAACAGAACAAATACATTACCTTTTGTTGTAAGTATTGGGGAAAGTCTGTACGAGAATGGCAGGATCAGCACCCTGCAGGCTTAGCAGGCTTAGGTCAGGTCAAGCTGTACAACATCCTCTGTGTACGCGTACCACTAGTGCACACACCTCAGCCTCGGCAGTTGCAGCCGCTCATGCCTGGGCATACTGGACACTAAACACACTCATTGCAAATCCCAAGCCAGATGCGCAGCCAATATCCGATACAGTATACCAGCTGCAGCCTCTAGGCCTTGAGAGGCATGGTAAAATGTCTGTGCATGTTCATGCATGTCTGCAATGTTTGCACGCACATACACTGGGCAACCAAGTCAGCACAACTCCAAAAGATTGCAATAATTTAGTATGAAGGGCAGTTAATTGAGTGAGGAGCAATAAACATTTATAATTACTATGGTCCGTCAGCATGTGAGAATTACGTCCGATTAGGAGAAGTCAGCAGTAGCCCGTGGGGCACAGGGAGTGCATGTGGTGCAGAGAGGTGGCCAAGGTTGACCTGGTGAATGTTGGAACATGGTGGGCCACTGCGAGCACTTGTGCAGCAGGGTGCGGCGGCGACAAGCTGCGCCTAAATTTGGAGCGCTGACTGGGCAGCTGCCAGAGGCCTGTGGCAACTGTAATCAAGAGCGTGGCGTATGGTGCAAGAGGAAATGATGTCGCACATGTCGGCACTGTCAGACTCGGCACAGCAGATGTCCACATCGCACACTGCAGATCGCCGTTGGTCCATACATGCGCGCGACATGGAAGGGCAGCACATTGTACAACTCACTGTTGTAGGGGTGTGTTCTCCGTCTCATTGCTTTGATTCTTTTCATTTTTTTGTTTGAATTGTATTCGCATTTGTGTATTCACGTTTCATGCTCTATCACCACTCTTACAAAATGCTATCTAGTAGTCTACTAAGTTACCATAACCCATCGCTCCAATTTTGCTGCTTTTATCCTCCCACAGGGAGCAAGTCCTTAGGCGGCTGTGTCTCTTTGTCGAGGCTGATGGTACGGAGTGCCACGGCAGTGGCCCATCAAGGAGGCCCAGATAGGCAGGGGCTTCAAAGAGATCCGATTGGGGTCTGGCCTGCTGCCTCCGGGGCTGATCCGCAAGCGGGTCCGAGGCGGTTCCCACTGACCTATGACCGGGGTCGTGCTGGCCAGGTCGCTGGAAATAATTATACAGTCGTGTTCTCAGAACACATTATACACACGGAGTAGGAATTGGTACAAGTAAAAACTGTATATACATTAAACATGCATAGGATATCCTCCGTGTAGTGGTCCCGGTTGCACCGCAGAATGAGGCGGGACACTTCTTTACACGCCTTTTGTGTGTGCCTTACCAACATGCGATGAGATCGGAGAGGGGATACAATAGAAGGAGCACAGCCTCCGCACTAGATATCGGAGATTGGTACACTCATGCGTGTCAAGTGCGCCTAAGACAAATTATCAAAGTGAAGTCAAAGAACATGTATTGATATCCCGGGAGTATACATGATGTGTATATACAATTACAATCCATCTACATGTGCCACAAATTCCAAGAGCTCAAATACTTCACGAGAAACCATTAGTTCCTCATCAATATTTGCCTGCCCCCTGATTTCTGTCTGATTCTCGAGCCACTGTGGATTATACAGACATTCGGGAAGCCCTGTTGGCGCTGGAGTTGCACTGTGCTCTTCAATTGACAGCCGTGGATGGAGCTTACTCCCCCGAGTCCCTCTGATAGCGGGATTCTGAGACTCTTTGTCAATGTATTTGAAATAATCGCCAACAACTGGATTACGCCATGGGCAGATCTTGACATAAAACACGGGAACATGGAGGTTGCCTATTTGAGTAACTCCTTCCTCTTCGGATGACATACCGTCGACAGAGAGTTTCTGGAGAAGGTCACGGAAGTATTGCCATGTCCCAAGGTCAGGTGCACTAGACAATGCTTTCACAGTAATGATTTTCTCCACTGCCTTGGTTCTTCGTTCGAATTTCTGTTAAATTGACTCAGAAACAGTAAATAAAGCAGCACGATGGAACTCACACGTTCGCGACGCGACCGAGATCCTACAATTGCAAGTCGCTGCGCTGAGGAGATTTCTATCCGTTGGCTGACCTCATCCGTAGTTTCCATCCTGCCCTCATCAATATTTGGCCTATTCTGAATCAGTCTCCAGGCCTCTCGAGATCGCTTCAGTTGACCAGAAAACAGAGCAAACAAGTATTTCTCTGGGACATCAGAGATATTCCAAGAGATATCCTCCTGTCTCTCATCCAAAAGATCATTAACAAATCGTTTCAAAATAACCCGGTTCCAGCGGGATTTCTCATACCCCTTCCCAAAGTCAAGAGTATTTTGATTATCAGGTCCATTTGGACCTGTCTCGAATGCGATTACTTGAGCTTGTGGCGCCGGCGTATATTCTGCGAAGTCCTCTATTGACCTTATGTTGTAATGAGTCTTCCAAGCTCGACGCACGGCTTGCTAAAACACCGGATTAGATATGCAAATTCAGGAATGATAAACTACTCACCTTCCATGCAAGATCGTGCTCGTTAGGTATTACACTTTTCTGAGCAGCAATTGCTTGCTGATTCTCCGATCGAGCAGAGCACTTGCGTCGTCCTTTTGGGCTTGTGGTTTTTGCGACCGATATGTCCGCCCCAATCTGTTGGATTACCTCTCTGACAAGTGTACGGACATTATGTTCGCCCTCGGGGCTACCCAAATCTAGTGAGACATCCAAAGGAAGCATAGCCGCTATCATATGTGTCAAGTTAAATTATAAATAAGAAAATATATGGCTTACTTCTATTGCTATTAGTGTTTGGTGGGGACGGAGTAGCTGTGGGACGCAATGGAACAACTCCGATGTTTAATCTGCTTCCCTGAACAACACGAGAAGTAGACACCCTGGTGCGCTGGGGGGTAACCGGGGCTGACGGGAGCTCTGTTTCTGCAGCTTGCAGCCGCTGTCGAAGGCCAAGTATTTCATTATCACGAGTGATCTAATATTTTTCAAATATCATGACTGTGGCCTGAAAATCTATATTCAATACTCACCTTTTCTCGCTGTGTCTCCGCTTTCATGGCCTCAATTATAGCTTTCTGAATGGGTATAATTTAATAAATGTTTTCTGAAGATTACACAAGTAAAACATACCAAATCATTGTACTGCTTGGACAAGTCCTCAAACTGCTGCTTTCCGACTGCCAATGTTGTTTTCTGTTCGTAATAAGCCAGATATGTAACTTAGATGCTGTAGTAACATACCAGGCTATTGTTGACGTCTTTTAGTCCATTGACTTCACGTTCATACTGTAGTACATGTTGGGTGAGTTGCGCCTCGGTTTCGGCATCCTCAGCATGACGACGACTCTGTTCCTCGTGCTGTTGCCGTAGCCTTTGAATTTCAGCTTCCTGAGCTTTGATTCGAACGGAATGTTCCAGTGCCTTTTGTCTTGACATCTCCTCCCGTTCACGAAGCTTGTGCTGCAATTAGCACTACGGATTAACTTCAAAGACGACACTCACATCATCCAAAGTGCGCTGATTAGGGCCAGCCACTGCAACTCTCTTGCAAGCGAGAGACTCCTGTAAAGCTTTTAGATTTAGCACATGCAAAAGAGTTCAAATTACCTCAGCAATGCCTTCAATTGCATTATGTTGACGTCGAAGAATGGTATCAGGCGTGACAACTGGCGGTATTTCTGGCTCGTGGTAAAGAATCATAGGGGCCAGCGATTGTGCGATGGCATCCTCCTCATCCACTTGGCTGTCCGCCCAGACATTTGTGCTGGACAAAATCTGAGTAGGGGCTATGATGTTTCTGTTAGTTAAGTCGTTCATTTGTTAGAGGTAACACTAGTAAACAGAGATATTTGGTGTTGAACGAAAGCCTGCTTTTAAGCACCATCGAGGGTAAACGGCACAGATAAATAGTGATAATCTATTGTTTGACTCACCTTGACGACCACAATACGGTTTCCAGAATCACAATACGTTGGACTCAAACTAATATCACACAAGGGCAGATTGTTGAATCATGGTTCCGCATCTGTACGGTATAAGGGTTAATGCAAAGTGTCAATCACTATATCTTTTGTCTCTTTCACAAGTGCTATAAGCCGGTGACAGTTCTGCCAACTGTGTTTCCAATTGTTCAATTCATCCGGCGATCAATACGTCCGTTACTTATTGTAGGGTGAGTATACTGAGGGTGAGAATATGATGCGGTTTCTGCACAAGTATTCCCACGCGCGCCACACTTTGATGAGGCCGCGCGCGCGTCTCAAACCTGGAGGACATTTCTTGATTCACTGCATTCGGCATATATAGAATCTGAATAAAGATTAAAGGGATCAAATCCAATGTTTAGACTCGTATTATCAGTAGAAACAATATGATGAATCATTGCTAATATCCTTTCAATGTACCAGGGGGAGCCTACAATCTATTGGATTTTAAGAGACATATGTATAGCTTTGGTCCATGCTGTTTTAAATACAAGTGATTTTAGCTGTTTTAATGTGATCATAATGACAAAATAGGAAGCAAAAACATTGCTTATACACTTTACATCACATTAATGACGATGTATTATGTTATTTTTAGTGAGAAAAAAGTGTACATGTATTGTAACCATGCACAAAACAATGTAACCTCGCTCTAAACAAAATAGAAATGCCCAGGAGATGGTGAAGAAGAAATGTCCCCTCAGTTTGTGTCGCGCGCGTAGTCCCATCAAGTGTGGCGCGCGCGTGAGCGTATCGTGGGAATTGCGGTACAAATACATTGATGAGATGTATTCTCCTGCCAGAAGTGGTGGGAATGCTCTATAAGCATCGAAGGTGTACCCCCCGGAAACCTCTATATTCATTATATAGCAAAAAGGGGGAAAAAATCTATACTTGGCGTTGCGAAGGTAGTCCCAACGAGTGTCGCGCGCGCGTGGGAATACTTGTGCAGAAACCGCATCATAGTGAGAATTTATGCTAGCTGCGCACTTATGGCGCGCATCACCGACACAGACTACAATTGTACCGCGGTCACTGTATCAGATCTAAGTTTGTTACGACATTACAGCATTCATGGGCTGCACGGACTTCAAATTTGCACAGACGTGCTCACCGCACAGACACGGATGCACGACTTATACAGGAGGGCATACACTGATACAGTGATGTGTAGATCGTCTCACAGCACAAACAGTGCACGGATGTGTGCGGAGACGCGCAGAAACGCAGATCGTCTCACAGGCAGTGCACAAATGTGCGTGGAGATGTACCGACGTGCCAATGCTGCATGTACAAATGTTCAATGAGTAATAACATACATGCATCACGGACAACAGAGATCCATGGCACATGCACATATTGTCTCGCCCTATACATACATGCAAGGGATAGAGTACACTTTGTTCAATTCCGGCTCATGGTGCCCTGCTTGCGCGTGCCAGATCTTCATAAGGGATGAGCGCTTGACTGGGTCTTCTTTCTCACACCTTGTTCATGGCCCAACACATTCGCAATTATCATGGGATGGCAAATATATCAAGTGATTCTGTAAGTACGAATACATTATTTGAAATATAAAATATCATGATCTTCCAATCATCAACAGTCGAGGTATTGCTTTGCGAGGTAAACTTTGAGCTCGTCGTAATATGGGGGCAATGCTTATAGACAGAATAACATTAATGAAATATACAATGTGATAATAATCAATAAACTCACTGTTTGTGCAAGGCTAAGTCCAGTAAGTGATCGTCGGAGGATCTCATATTGACTATGGAATGGCGATTTCTGGATGCGACTCTCAGAGCAACAACATCTCCTTGAATATTCAACTGATTATTTTGAGATAGCAGAATATGGCGTTTGAAGAAAATCCGAAAATGAGCTGTGCGACGTCGCTTGAGGCGCATCTGGACAAATATATCATGCGTGTAGGGTTGAATATTGCCTTGAGACATGACATTCTCAAGGCATGGATAACGAACATCCTGTGGATCGGAAGATGTACAGTTTGCTTGAATCACTATTGGGCGGGGATATTTCACGGCAGACGAGTACAATCGCCCTCTAAGCAATACAAAGCCCCTGGTCTGCAGAAATTGTAAGTAAAATGGCAATCAAGCAATAACAATGCATACATTCTCTGGGGATATCCATTTTCGCTGATTAGGCATTTGAGATGAGTTACCAATGCAAGGTTAGAATGGTTTGAGTTAATTGAACAGCTCTGCTGTGGAGGTGTAGTATCGAGACTTGCAAGCAATCTGTGTCTTTTAATATGTTGATGTACAATAGCCAGATTGACTTATTATTTGCCGTCTCCACTGCATAACAATTCTGCTAATTAGCCCATGGGAATATAAGCGTCACTTGAGCGCCACTGACGACAAATTCAATGAGTCACAATTAAATGAACATGGTCTTTTATTGATAAATATCGGTTGCTGACAGCTGTGAGAAACAAAGGCCTAGGTAACCGTGCTAGTAGCGCCCTTCATGTAACAGCCATCTTTTTGTATTCTTGGACAAATGCACTGTAATACATGACGTTCATAGTATTACTGATATTTTGGGCAGGGTATCATCCTACATGCTACCAGATTGACCCAAGTCCACAAACCTAAAGGCCTGGACCTGATCTGCATCTGCAACCTCCCAAATGCACTGTGCATGTGCATGGTTTGCATTCTGCTATCTCAAGCTTTGGTGTCGTATGTGGATACAGAGTGTTGTTCATTACCTATGTCATCTGGATTCTGCAAGAAGAATCACAAACTCTATTGGCTAGTACTTGCCCACGCAGGCGTGTGCATGTGCATGTGTGACTGCACGTACATGTGCATATGTGTATGTGTGCGTGCGTGCTGGTCTATGTTGGTAGATAGACAACCACATTGTGCAGTGCATGACGCGTGAACACTCAGACCGACTATACAACAGAATGTTCATTGGATGCGGGATATAAAATACATATATATCAAGCGCCACTACCAAAACATAAAGCGTGCACTATTCTGATATATAAATGCAAGTGCCATTGCAATAAAACACGCCTGAATGACAAGGTTGAATGGTGATGTCGATGGTATCAGTGGTGGTGTTTTGTCCGCGCCAACATGTTGAACAACAGGAACCTCGCGGTTCTTGCACCAAATAGCAATCGAGCATGGCCCATCAGTCCCACCATTTTGAGACATGGCTGAGAAGATATATGGCGACTCTGTGTTTTCTGTGGCCTAATACTTCGATTTATATAAAGACAGCATACCAGAAATGATGTTCACTTACAGTAATAGCCTGTACCCGGTCGTTACCAGCCTTAAGCTCATCCACCATGTTTCCAGTCCGTCGATCAAATATGTACATCACACCATGATCACTTCCGCAGATAATAAACTTGCAGTTCTCGATGAGGCGGAGTTGTCGAGGCCGCATGGACTTTGAAACTGCGACTGGGTAGGTGCGTACACGAAGCCAAGAGTCATAGCGGTATGCAGCTACACCTTCCGAAGGATCGTCTAAGCAGATAACGTTTCTGCGAAGGTTTGCAGACACATTGCCGCTAACACAAGTAAGTACAGAACCGAAATCAATGTTGTGAGGCACTCACATACGACATCCAGTGTATCGTGTGTCTTGCACCTTTCCATCGCTTCCACTTAGTGTATGTCTTATTGAGGGTAAGTAAATTTTGTAATGTGGCAAGAATAAGCACATACATAACGCCGTCATATAATCCAAAGCTGTAGATTTCCTTATTGTCGCCAAGATTTCCAAATGCAAGCGCCTTTGGGACATGATTCTTGATCGTCACATTGAACACTGGCCTTAAGTCCATCCTTGATCCTATTTCGAACAGGGATATTACGGAACTACGATTAGACACAACGAGACGATTTGATGCAGGGTCGAAAGTGATTGCTGTAATCTCGCCTGGGTCTACCCCTAATGCACAGAATGACTCAACATAGGTCTGGTAATTACAGTAGTGTTAGCTACGTATAGTTCACGCAAAAATAAACTCACAGTTTCTCGACCCGAAACTTCTTTCCAGCATACAATATATCCCCCCAGAGTACCATACACAAGCCCGTCATCTGGTTCATCTTCGCGTTGTATCCATGCTAGTGCTGTAGTTGCCCCGCGATCACCTGCCCCAGAAGGGCGGGAAAATTGAGAAATTTGACCGAAATCCGGATTACGCTGCCCAATGGCCCGGCGTAGGTCCCATACACGGACACCGTCTTGCCCTACTTCCCATTAGCATTGATAGTGTGTAATATTACAGAGAATACATATGTAACGTACCACCACTGGCAAGTTTGCCATCGTCCGTAGCTGCCATGCAGAGTACAAGGCCCTTGTGACCTTTAATGTGAGTTTTCAAAGAATACATATCATTCTTTGACGTTAGGATCGATGGTGGAGATCCACCAGAGGCGGTTGTTGCATTGAGCTTTGAGGACATGATATTTGATAGTGCAGCCTACGGCTTGACTGCATGCTATAAATGTTTCCTTCACAATAAGCACTGCCTACTCAGTTGTTAAGGACCTGGCGTACAACATGTTCCATGGTATCCAACATATGATGCATGCGATCTTTCATTGACCTAAAAAAGATACAGTATTACAATAATGCTTAATTGTAGCTATAGAGTGGTCACTGCGACGTGCGATTATTATTTGATGTCTGACATACGACATGATGCATGCAATCTTACCGATGCCACTGACCTAAAAATAGATGCAGCACTTACAATAATGATTCGTAGCAATGGACAACCACTATTATTCAGTAGCACCCTGCAGTAGCGTCCTTTGTTTTGGGTAGTCGTACTTTAGCAATTTTGTCTTACAATTAGATAGAATGTTAAATGGCGTTGCAAAGCTGTGACATATGTATTTAAATGAACTCAGACGCCAGTGCACACTTGTGCTACTATGTCTTCATCAATCATTGAAGTTATCTCTGCCGGAGCGTTTGCCCCAGTTCCCCCGCCCCCTCGACCACTTGTGGTGCCACTTGACCTAACGGATCTTCTTTCCATACGACATGCGTCCCTTTTGGATCTCGAAGACCTCGATGGAGCACCAGAACCATCTCACATTGGGCCCATGGGGCCCTCTCCATCGTTGGCAACAATTAGATATCGTCCATACAGCAAAGATCAAGAGCGGCGCAAGGGAACAGATAATAAAGGCAAGAGTAGAGCTATTTCTTCCCCACTCACATCGCCGTCGCCGTCGCCGTCTCCAGAGCCAGAGCCAGTGCTTCCTGGACACACACGACTAATCAGACCAGCTCAACATCCATCTCCACCTGTTGCTTCAACCAGTGCCGCAGGAGCTCGGGCAGTCTCGCTACTGATTGCCCGTCCCAAGAATGCAACTCGGCTCAACTTGGAGGGATTGCTTGGCTGGAGCGAAAACGACTATAAGGACTTCAGAGTGAGTTGTGATGTTTGCCCGTTGCAAGTTTTTATTTTGATGTAAATGTAGTTGGCCGTTGCTGTTGGCTGCAAGCGTCTCCTCGATCCCACCAAGTCATGGGTCTCGCAAGACTCCAACAAGGTGTTGATGCTTCGGAATGAGGTGTGTACTATGTCTGCGATGCTCAGTCAATAAACTTATACTCCACGAGATTTGTGGTGATTATCCGCGGCTTCTGCAGTACCAGGATATTTGGCCATTTGAGATTTCCGTCCAGGCCTCGCTAAAAAGCAGTGCTGCAACTTCGAGGAGGAAAGTAGCTGTTGTTGCACCTGTTTGATTTCCAGCGCGCTGGTGGATCGCCCTCACTTTGTATACTGTAACTCCTACAATGATCCTACGATTGTCCTACGCTTCATTTCAGTACGAATTATATATATATATTCCTTTGTGCCTTCAGAAGCACCAAATTCATGCCTACATATTCAGTTTTATTTATGATGAAAAACGAGGAAACAACTACAATTTCATTACTGTTTTTAGATGCACACTTTTTACAAGTTTCTGCCAGATCAAAAACGCGACTAAAACTGTGATATTTATCCTACTTGTTATGCTGACAAAAAAATGAATCAACAGTCATGTTTTCGGGCAGTAAAATAATTCAAATTTACTTAGAAAAAGATTCCAAAGTATAAGGTAAGTATAAGTTTTTATTACAGTCTGTATTCTTTGGCATACGTATAACATTAACAAAGATTGTTTTTTTTACGGTGTTTTGGCGTGACCGAAAAACATGAACTTCCCGGAGTGAAGAAAGAAGTGCTACTTACATCAGTCAATCTTGTTGGTAATTATAAAAGAGCCCCGTGAGATCGCATCCTTGACGCAATGCAACGGAAACGAAGTAAGTGCTGATTGATGCAAACAAGGCTGCATCATCGGAATGCAGGCTGCCACTAAATTTAGATCCACGACGCCCACGCGTCGTTGGCAATGTACAGCAGACATCAGTAGTTCTTATTCAGCCTTGACCTTAACGGAAGCAATATTCACTATTCAGTGAATGGGGCAATAGCAAATAAAAAGTAACGTGGCGTAGCAAGCTGGCATTTTCTGCCTGGGCATGAAACCGCAACTTCGATGTTCAATTGCGGTCATCAGATTATCTGCGCTTTTAGTTTTATTGAGCTTATCATGATCATGATTATCATACCTGTTGGAGGGAGAATCTAGAAGTTGAACTCAGAAATGCACATCTGGTATGCTCTGAATGAAAATGCATTTTTCATATTTTATACATATGTAATACATACTCTATGTATGTGTACGGGCTACATAAAATAAATCTATTGCGTTATGCATATTGTAGCATAGTTAGCGCAGCTTGAAAGATACTCAGTAATACAAAATTTAAGATGTTGTGATGTGGGTGATACAATTGGGGAGATCCAAAAGTGACGGTGTAGAACGAAAGAGGAAAAATGTAAGTAACGAAAGAAGATACTGGTATAAGTTAGGCAAAAAAGGGAAAAAAAATCGAAAATGTTACATCAATGCAACCATTCACCGCCCTTCGCAAGGGTCGCAAAAACGCCTTTGCGCTCCATGAGCTCATCATACCTGCCCTGCTCCACAACCTGCCCATCATGCACAACCACAATGCGGTCGCACACCAGCATCGCCTCCAGGCTGTGCGTAATCACCACCGTTGTCCGCGCATGCTCCCCGCGTCGCACATTCGCGATCGTCTCCAGCACCGCCGCGCGATTCTCGGGGTCCAGCGACGATGTGCACTCATCCAGCACGAGGATGCCCGCCGGCCTTGCCAGCGCGCGTGCGATCTGCAGCCGCTGCGCCTGCCCGCCCGAGACAAGCGACGCGTTCTCGCCGAGCACGGTATTGTACCCCTCCGGGAGTGCCATAACAAAGTCGTGCACACACGCAGCCTGCGCCGCGCACTGCACCGCCTCGAACGGGAGCGCGGGCTGGCCGTAGCGGATGTTCTCCGCGATGCTAGCGTTGAACAGGTGCGGGTGCTGGCTGACGACGGCGATGTGCTCGCGCAGGTGGTGCACGTTGATGAGCCGCGTGTCGATGTCGTTTATGGTCGTCGAGCCAGTGTGCGGCTCATACAGTCGCTGCAGGAGAGCTGCGATGGTTGACTTGCCAGAGCCTGACGATCCGACGATGGCGACACATTCGCCTTCTGATATCGTCAGATCCAACTCCCTGAGGACGGGGACGTTTGGCCGTTGGGGATACGCAAAGTTGACGTTGCTGAATTGAATATCGCCCGTGATGCTGGGCACGAAAGATCCTTGCGATTCGGTAGATTCAGTAGTCAGCTCCGTCAACTGGACTACGTCGTGCGCAGCTTGACTAGTTTTGGCAATGCGTTCGGCTGGATCACGGATTAGCATACTTGTAAAATGAATCAAAAACTGGACTCACTGAATGCCATGAGCTGCGATCCAATGGTGACAGTAAAGACAACCAGGTTGAGGACTTCGACCATCTGCAAGTAGGAGTACGTGCCGCGTGCAACCAGAAGTGCGCCGACGTAGAACAGAAGCGCCTCGGCAAGGTAGATCAGACCACTTGCGATGCCATGGGTGCAGCCCTCCACGAACGCGCCACGGACGCCAGTAACCAGAGAATTCGTGATAGCCTGCTCAAACTCCACACGAAAGACGTGCTCGAAAGCCATTGCCCGGATTGCCCTGATGTTGATGATAGTCTGCAGAATTTGTAAGCACGCCGTTCACAAGTTAGACAGTTAAATACGTACGTTGTAATACACACGCGCGACCTCCTCCCTTGCGCGCTTATTGCGCACTTCGCATTTAGCTACGAGGCCGCTCTGGATCGCCATAACCACCGCGAATACAGGCGCGATCGCGAGGCCCGCGAGGGTCAGCTGCCAACCTTTAATAAACGCCCACACCAAGCCCACCCCGAGCATCGCGCACACGACACAGCACTGACCCCACACGACCGCAACCACGTCGCGCGCGTCCTCCGCATCCTTGACGACGCGCTGTACGACCTGCGCGGGCCCGTTTGTTGGGGCGTCAAACCACTGCTTGTCCTGCATCAGCACGCGGATGAGCGCGCGGCGTCGGAGGTTGGTGATCCACGCCATCCCACAGGCCTCCATGACCACGTACTTCAAGCCGAGCAGCGCACCGTCCAGCGCCGCGACGCCGAGCACGAGCCCGCCAAAGGTGTTGATCGCGGACACGTTCTGTGCGCCGGTGGACACTTCAAAGAGGACGCGGGCTAGGAGGAACGAGAATAGGGGAGTCATGGCTCCGCTGGCGATGCAGAAAGCGAGGCCGGCAAAGAGGAGAGGTTTGTTCGGAATTTGAGGGTAGATCAATCGAATGAGTGAAAAAAAGCCGGGACAACGGCCGGTCTCGAGGTCTTGTTGAAGATTTTCCTCGGAACCTTTTTCGACATTGACAAAATCAACAATTTCGCGGCCCAGCCGGGCGCGTGAGCCCCGTGCTTGCCGCGCTTTGATTGCACTGCGTCTCATTGCCTCGCTTTCTTTTAAATAGGCGTCATCAAATCCATCAGCGAATGCGGGGAACGGTTCTGTGAGTGTCGCTGTAGAGGGAGTAAGAAGGCCGGACATGGTGAACCTCTTCTCAGCAGCAGTAACCGCAGCAGGAGGCGACTGGAGACTGGAAAGGGCCATAGTCAAAGGACGCGACCGATGCTTGGTGGCATTATCAAAATCCATTGTCTTGCGGAAGTGCAGTTGATTGGAGGACCGGGGCTCCCTGGCCGAGTAAGCGTTGATAACGTCGAACATCCAAGTGCCAAAGGTGGACATGGGCCTAAGCGAAAGAGCCCGTTGAGCGTTGAGGACAGCGGGCTCGTTGTCCATGTTTCCTAACTCTGCTTCCTCCTCAGCCGTGGACAATGTATCTTCGGTTTCATCCACAGTTCCTTGCGACTCGAGCATCTTCCTAAACTCTCCACGGATGCCTTTCTCATACGCGCTTTTGCTCTTGTCCTCGAGATCAATGCGGTACCCCTGCTCGGCGACGCCTCCGTTCTTGAGCACGTAAACAAAGTCGTCCGAAGTGATTTGCGACAGGTCATGAGTGATGACGATCGTCGTCTTGTTGTAGCGCCATTTCTTCACAGCTTCGAAAACAAGTATGCGCGACGTGGGATCCAGCGCAGAAGTTGCTTCATCTGGTGAGAAAGGTCAGTACGAATAACATAAGGGATGGGTGCATTCAAACATACCGAGAATGAGGACGGTCGGGTTCCTGAGGTGTGCCCGGGCAATGGCGAGGCGCTGCTTCTGGCCTCCGCTGAGGCCGACGCCAGAGCCGCCTCCGAGGATAGTTTGGTAGTCTTGCGGCAGATCGCGGATGAACTCGTGCATAAGCGCGGCCTGACTAGCCTCTTTGACATCTTCGGAGCTGACAGGCGAGCCTTCATGAACGGCAGCCGCAATGTTCTCCCAGACAGTTTTGCCTTCGAAGATGACGACGCCGGCTGCGCCCTGTTGCCCAACGCACGCAACGTGCTCACTGATCCACCCGTCATTGACAGTGGTGAGGTCCACGCCATCCAGCTCGACACTTCCGCACTGTGGAGTGTACATACCGCAGAGCAGATGCGCGATGGTCGACTTGCCCGAGCCAGACCCGCCAACAACAAATGTGAGCTCGTTCGCGGGTAGGAACAAAGATACGTCTTCCAATACGTTAACCTCGGGTCTTGACGGGTATGCGAATGTAACATTTTGCATAGTAAATGTGCCAGCACATGTCTTTGGTGAGACGCGCTGCTCCAAGGTGTTGCTGCTCTCGGCCGACTCTGACTGAATAAGCTCTACGAGCTCCGCGATAGCCGCTTTCCCCTTCGATAGGATGATGAGCTGGGGGATGCACAGTTGCAGGTTGCTGCTCGCAATGAGGCAGGCCCAAAATACGGCCATGACGTCGCCCGCGTTCGCCCGCCCCTCGCGCACAAGCTTGCCTCCAAACCAGAACCCTTGCACGAACATGGCCATCACAACGAATTGGGATAGACCGGACGTGAGGCCCCACAGGCGATTAAGCTTGCGCGCTGTCGTGTAGAGACGCGTAAAGACGGTGTTGGCACGTTCGTGCTCGAAGCTGGACGCGTTGAAAGCTTTGACGGTATCGATGGCAGCGACTGCGCGCTCGATGATAGTTGCAGCGACTCCGGTTTGCTCGCGTTCGTAGTTGAGGAGGGGGCCGGCGAAACCTTGCGAAAATCCCTGGATCAGTGTGAGAACCGGGACAGCAGACAAAATGACAAGGGTCAATGCCCATGAGCGCATGAATGCGAGGATGAGGCAGGCAATGACCGTGGTGAGGTACTGAACCAGCATCCCAGAGGCAAGAGATGAAGCCATTCGGACTTCGTCCGTTTCCCTGTTACAAATAAATTTCAGACACAGATAATGCGCATATGTGAAGTGCATACCTGGAGAACTTGGCCATAAGACCGCCTGCACCAACAGAATTGTCTGGTCCTTGACTCGTGGCAGGACTCTGTGTATCATACCAAACTAGTGTTTTCTTCGACACAGCAAGATACGCCGCTCTCCGCACAGACATGGCGTTGATCTCTCCAATCCATATCCAAAGGCATGATGTGATGCTGCTGAGCGCTAGCGATCCAACGGCGAGTCCGATCAGCTCCAGGGCGGAGATTCCAACACTGTGCAGAAGGGCGTCCTTGGCTGCTTGAGGGGGGTTGGGTGTAAGGGGAAATTGAGAGAAGGAGTTGAATGCTTGTCCGACCACAAAGGTCATGAAAGGGGCGATCCCCCCGGCAACGATGGACGAGAGCAAGGCGGGGATGAGCAGGAACGCGACATGGCGTCGCGAGATGAAAGAGAACAGAAGGTGGATGGAGGAAGAAACTTTAAGAATCTCTACTGAAGACGCGGACATCTTGATGCCGTCGTCTGAAGATTCTTGCGACCCTTTGTCTACAGACTGTCGGGACTGGGGAGTAGGGAGACCTTCTGGTTCGTGGTCGTGTCGGGGTATGTTATGTATGCTCGACATTGCCCAGTAATGATGAAAGGTTAGGGGGGTTGTTTGAGGACGTCAAAGTTCTTTTGATGGAGGAGAAAGAGAGAACGAGGAGGGCAGGCATGCTGGCCACGATAACAAAAGACTGGAGGAGGTTGTATTAAAAATAGAACACAATGAGAGGTATTGGTCACACTCCCATTGTCTTGTCACACCATTGTGACCATTATATAATTCAATCATTGTCATGGATGGCTTTGTACATGTTTGTCCTCCCTTGTCCGTCGTTGCTCTCCGCCAAATTCCAAGGTAGATTTTGGGTAGATTGAAAGATCGATTAAAAATGAGAAAAAGCTCTTAAACTTGATGGGGGATACGGGAGTTATGGTGTCCCGAAAAAGAAATATTAATACTTGTTTGTCCGTGTGGGTCGTGTACTTGAGGTCCGGGCCAAGTCCAAGTCATGTCCAAGTAAGGTCTTGGGTCCTTGTTTATTCGGCGAACACGTTTCTCTGCGGGAGGTGAGAGTCGTGAGTAGCGAGCGTGCCGAGTTTGTACCAATCATAGTAATCTGTTGCTCCATTGTAACGAACACACAAATGTTAACAAATCCTTAAAAGGGTTTTCCCTAAGGTTGTACCGACAGCCCATGGGGATCAACAAGGCACTCTCGCTCCCTGAGACGATATACATACATAGGTATGGTAAATAACCATCATGATACCCATCAAACGTAATTCATTTCACGAGACCACCATTCGATATAAAAACAAGACAGAAAGCAAATAAAAATACAACATTTCGAAGAATCCCAACAACCATTACAGTTTCCCTATCTATGACCTTATATCTTCAACTATGCAAAGCTTCAACTATTCAAAGCAGCCTACAATGACGCTCATTAGTAAAATCATCAAACAAACAAAAAACGACACGTACATTGATTTTCTCTTCATAAAACGCTGCTATGCGTGCCCGATCGACCTTCATCGCGGGGGTAAGCAAACCATTTTCAGCTGTCCACTCCTCACGCGCGACGACCACCGCATGGAGCATTTCCGCGCCGCGCAGACCGTTCTTGACGCCCGCATCGATGCAGCTATTAAGCAGGAGGTGGCGGACGTAGGGGCACGTGGCGAGCGTTGACGTCGCTGCGCCGTCGAGGCGAGAGATGGCGGCGTCGAATGAGCAGGAGATAATGTGCCGCAGGTTTACCTGGTGGATGGTAAGCACAGCAATGGGATATGGAGCTCCGGGCTTTGCAATGACGCATAGGTTGGATACGAGGTCGGACGACCTGTAAATGGACTCTAGCTTCTCCAGTGAAATGACCTTCGTTTACACGGGGATCATTAGAATTAGATGTATAAATCAACAAAAATATACATACCTGCCCGTTTTGCAGTCTCACCAAATTTTGTTTCCTGATCCGCGTTCACGAACATCATAAGAATCGTATGTACAGAGGTAGAGATGGTCAACTCACCGGTCAATTATTGACAACGTATTATCTGCGTTCCATTGGCCGATGTCCCCAGTCCTAAACCATCCATCTTCCGTGAATACCATTGGATTAAGATTAAGGTCAGGGCGCTTGTAGTAGCCCTTGAACACCGAGGTTCCTCGGATGCATATGTCGCCCGTGGGTTGTTTACTCTTTGAGAACTTGTAGTCGAGTTTGACTTCAACAGACGGGCACGGGAAGCCTACTGACCCACTTGGAGAGTGTTCGAGTGGGAGAAGCGTGCACATCCCAGCGGCCTCCGTAATGATGTAGCCTGTCGGAAGAGTAGGTCAGCAAAAGTTGAAACAACGGTGGTTAAACAATAAGCAACCTTGAACCATCGGCGCAATAGCTACGCTCAAAAACTCCTGCGTTTCTTTGCACACGGCTTCACCAGTATTCAACAATAGCTTGAGGCGGCCCCCAGTACTCTCCCGGACCCTATTGAGCACCATGTTCTCACCCAGCCCGCCCAAGACAGGGACACCCTTCCTGCTTGCCTCCATCGCAACACCGAACATCGTGCGCCTCACCGTCCCGCCCACATTCAAATTCCCAACTATAGCCTTCCGCATGTCCTCCCAAACGACAGGGGAGCCCAGCATAATATGCGGGCGGAGCGCCGCGAGATCGTTCGCGCAGCGCTTCACGCCTGCGTCGGTCAGCGTCTGCGCGCGGGCACAGCCCACCGTCACTCCCGCATACAGCGCGCACAGCTGCACGACGTACTCCTCCGCACCCGCCAGCGAGCGGTACGCAAGGTACACGTCGCCCGCTGCGATGTGCGGTGCGAACATCGCGTTCACGGAGGTGACCGCGGCGAGTAGGTTGCCGTGCGTCAGCATCGCGCCCTTCGGGAGGCTCCCTGATGAGCCGGGGGTGTACATGATACACGCGAGAGTATCGCGCGATGGCCGGCGTTGGTGCGCCACGGACTCCATACGTGCTTTGTTTTGGGAGCGCCCGCGCGCCCGGAGATCGTCGATATGGGTAAGGGTGATGTCGCTCCGTGTCCGTGCAATCGCCTTCAGACATGATGCGCTGCGAAGCCCGTCGTATATGATGTGCTTCAGCGCAGGGGTGCGTTCGACCGCGAGTGAGAGAGTAGGGAGGAGGTCTGTGTGCGTAAAGACAGCGACGCATTTGGGCTCCGCAAGGGAGTGAACCAGGTCATCGACACGGACAGCATCGAATGTAGTTGCCATTGGGACGGATATCGACGCACACGCATGGTTCATAAGTTGCCAGGTTGGACTGAAGGCAGTTTCAGCAAAAAATAATATTGCATACAGTTCAGTCTACCTTGTGTACGCGTAGATGTTCACGACATCCTCTTTCCCAATCCCGAGAGCCAAGAGGCCATTTCTGGCCTCCACAACCGCATCCGCAAACTGCGTATATGTGATATATCGGTAGTCGGACATCTCGAGCAGCGTCCATCTTCTCGTCTCTGAAATTTCGCGCCCATCGATAAATAAGGAGAATTTTTTTGTTTCATGGTGCCTCTCGATAACGTCGCGGTACCCAAAGGCACGCTGATCGGGTAAATAGTTCCTGGCGGAGTACGCAAGAATATCCGGGATAGTTCTTATATTCGGATGAGGTCCTTCAAGCTGTTCCGAGGACGCGTTTAATGTATTTTTCACTCCCGCTTGAGGAGAGCGTAGCCAGGCCGAAGTAACGTCTGCAGAGCGTCTTCCTAAGAAATCGGGAGGTATGGGGAGATGGCCAGTGATATGTTGGAGGTTACCCAGCATATTGATCGAGAACGCCTGCGCAGTAGAAACAAAGTATACTGAGACTGTAGGCACAAACTCCCGCTCTATTGAAGGCTGAGATTAGCACCCCGGTCTGCACGCCACAAAGGTATGTGCGCGAGGAGCGGCCGCACTGCCGTTACAGTGATGTGCACTCGGGCCACAGAGACGTCGTGAAATGCCTGCTATTGCCCTCATTATGGGATAGCGGCAACAAAGGTGAAGGTGGACAGAGTAGAAAGCCGTGTAGAATGGAGTGAATGGTGACATAGAAGGATTTTGCTCTTCCTGGGAAACAAGGCTGGGGTACCGGTGTGCTCTGACGCGAAAGGTTAATCGGTCCACAAATAGCAGACTACGGTAATCTAGACCTCACAGGATTCTTGAGAGTAGCGCATCAGCAGATATCCTTCAGAGTCTGGTCATACGTCGCAGTCAATGCAGAAAGACTTTCAGAGGTCGTTTCGCATTGAAGACCTAGACCTTGGAACAAAGGCTTACCTGAGCTGTTCGTGTACCAGTGCATAAGTCGAGTATAAACATACTGTCGAAAACGGCATCCGAGCCTGAGTTAAACGCTGTCAATCCGAGCCACTGACAATGATGTCCGGGATAGAGTCCCGGGAGCACAGCAAGAGCATTGCTGAGCATACATGCATTAGAGAACTAAGCTGGATCTAGTACCAGGTAGCCCATCCATGCCTATGACTGATAACTTGAAGGGGCCAACACGATGTCCAAAAAGTCATGATGGCTTTCAGAAACCCAGTTTGTCCAACTCAAATTTAACAAACCCGAGAACATCCGGCTGGGATTGCCCGGATCTTTCAAAGTCAGCCACGCCGTGCATCGGCTCCCGCTACCAGCCGGTTCTTTTCAAACCCCGCTTACGGGTTCGTCAGAACCGCTTGATGAGATTTCGCTCTCCGCTCGTTGTTTGTCCCCCAAATGGCAAACAAACACTCCTCCCTAGCATGCAGCACGTGTAGAAATCTCATCAGCCCACCTACCGAACTGGTAGCGATTCTAGCTCAGTAGTAGTAGTACACTTATGCCATTCGCATATGTTTGGTGTAACCATTTATCTAAAGTATGTGCCTGGGACACTGTTGCCGCGTTAGCACGGTGCCGCGCTCGCTGCAGCACCTCATCTCCAGGCTACTATTTGGTGCTTTAGGAAGCTGCCCTCGATGACGTCGTGTTGTGCGCAGTGGGTTGTAGATAATAATGAATTATATTATATAGCCCTCGTTGGACTTGTATTTATACATAAAATCTAAACTACTAGAACTATCCACGAAGTACTACAATTAATATATGTGAGTCATTCCCACGGGTCATAGATTAAGCGCCCATCTAGTACATTCGAGATGTGGCGGGAATATTAGTGCTCGAATGTGCGAGCATTATTTCAACACTCCCCCTTGCTCGGACATTACTCCAATTTCATGTGTGAAGTTTTGGTGAGATCCTCGAGGTAAGCCTTTAGTGAATAAGTCGGCCAAGTTCTCATCAGTCCGTATATAGACAAGATTAAGTGTGTTGTTCTCGACGAGGTCCCGTAGGAAATGGTATGCTAAATCAATGTTTTTTGTGCGGGCATGAAATTCTGGGTGATGTGCAATTGACACAGCAGCTTGGTTATCACAGAATATGGTTGAAGTTAACGAAAACTTGAAGTTTAATTCCGTGAGCAAGGATCTGTGCCACATGACTTGTTTTGCTGCATGTGTGGCAGCAATGTATTCGGCTTCGGCTGTTGAGAGTGAGACTGAGGCAGATTTCCTGTCAATATCATTTGCCCAGTCGGCATCACAATATATATTCAGCCTGGTATTGTTGACATTGTTATGTCCACCATATGTGAGTGTGTGAGTTTTCGTGCCTTTCAAATATCGAAATATTCGTTTGACAGCGGTCCAATGAATGCTGTGTGGCCGTGAGGTGTATTGTGCAAGTTTATTGACTGCATAGGAAATATCAGGACGAGTTCCTATGGCCAGATACATAAGACATCCAATCATTGTTGCATATCCGGCAGATAGGCGAGTATCTGACTCCTCCTCTTCTGGAGTATCGTCCCCTTTGATAAACTGGTCCAGTTTTATATTTGGATCGATTGGAGTTGCTACGGGGTTCGCATCTTCCAGTTTAAATCGTTTCAGAAGGCTGTCAATATAGTGACTTTGTGACAGAGTAATTTTGCCGTTTTCTTGGTGTAGTTTAATGCCTAGAATTATCGAAGGTTGCCCTAGGGACTTGGTGTCAAAATAATTACCAAGTTCTTTCTCTATTTGATCGTTCAATGAGTTGGCTGTTGATACTGAAATGAAGTCGTCGACCCAGACTAATAAAATAGTAAAGTCTTGTCCGTTCTGCCGAAGATAACAGCAGTAATCCGATCTGAGTTGTTTAAAATTAAGTTCTTGAAGTGCACGGTTTAATTCATGGTTCCAAACGTTCCCAGCTTGTTTGAGACCATACAGTGAGCGTTTAAGTACGCACACATAACTTGTTCCGTCGTTATATCCAGGGGGTTGAAGCATATAAATTGTTTCCTTCAATTTTCCGTGTAAGTATGCTCCTTTGACATCAAACTGGCGTAGTTTCCAGTTGTTTATTGCTGCAAATGCAAGAACAGTGCGTAATGTCTCAAAGCGCATTACTGGAGCGAATGTTCCATCGTTGGAGTAGTCTGTGCCGGGTTTTTGTGAGAAACCTTGAGCTACAAGTCGAGCTTTAAATTTAATAATGTCTCCGTGCTCATTTCTCTTCTTTGCATAGACCCAACGACATCCAACAGTTTTTCTATCGCTTGGTAGCTCCCCCATTTCCCATGTGCCCATTTTGCGAAGGGTATTCATCTCTTCATCCATTGCACACTTCCATTGGTCGCATTCTGGCCCAGAAATTGCTTCGTCATAATTATGAGGTACATCACTCTCGTTTTGGGAAGATATAAAGGTGGTGTCATTGAAGAAATGTTCCCAAATATTTTCCATGGCCATATGTGCGCGATCAGGTGTTTGGGACTTTGCCTTTGACGATTCAGTTGGTCTTGTAACGTCTGGTGGTCCAGGGATGCAGAAGGTGATGGTGTATAGCGCAAACTTGGTTTTCTTGCTTGAGGATTATTTATCAGCTTGTAATCCACAGGTTCTGTTCTGGGGCGAAGTTGTCGTTCTTCTGGCATGTCTGTATGTTTTGCCAGTACTTGGGGCGGTTTGGGGGCTGTAACATGTAATTCTGGAGTAATTATATCGACTGGAAGTGGTGTGTACGAGTTTTTCGGAGTTTGTGTGTCTGAATCATTTGTGTACTCCCCCTCAGACCGCAAATTTGGAAGTTCTGTAATTTCCAGCTGTTGAGGTTCGTTATTTGGGTTGAATACATAGTTTCTGGATACTTTAATTGATCTCCGGGCTGCGTCATAATAACGCACAGACTTAGAGCCATCTATGAATCCAACAAAAATCATCTTCTTTGACTTCGGGTCCAGCTTGGACCTATTTTTGGATTCATCAAGTATCCAGACGTCGCACCCAAATTCTCGTAGGTGTGACACATTTGGCTTTGCATTGTGCCATGCTTCGTGTGGTGTCCTTCCTTCCAGTGCTCGTGTTGGCGCTCTGTTGCGTAAATACGCTGCATGTGCAACTGCTTCATCCCAGAGAAAAGCAGGCAAGTTCCTTCCGATTAACATTGCTCTTGCCATCTCTATTAAAGTCCTATTGAATCGTTCTGCCACGCCGTTTTGTGATGGGGAATAAGGTGCGGATGATTCAATAATGATTCCTTCTTCTGCAGCAAAATCCTTTAGCTGTTGATTAATTAATTCTGTCCCGTTGTCAAAACGCATCCACCGTGGGGGCCTTCCAAATTGCCGTTTAACTATAGCCACATGTGCTTTGATGCGTGTGAATGCCTCGGACTTTTGCCGTAGGAATAATACATGTACTTGTCGTGTACAGTCATCTGTGAATGAAATATAATATTTCCATCCTCCGATTGATATGACTTTTGCTGGTCCCCAGACATCTGACATAATTCGTTCACCAGGAGTAAGTGAGCGATGCTGTGCTTCTTGTGGGAATGGACGGTGAGCTTGTTTTGCCTGTATGCATGCTTCACATAATTGTGACGGTATAGAAGATTCATCAATTCCCATGCCATCAACCATGTGTTCCCGATTTAGTCGTTGAAGTGCTGACATTGACAGATGTCCATAACGTCGGTGCCACTCATCCCAAGTGACATTTTTCGATGCCGCGTAATTTGTTCTTTCTTGTCCCAGCAATTGTGCTCGTGCATTGAGCTTGTAAAGCCTGTTGAATTTCTTTCCAACTCCAATGACTTTGTCATTTCTGTCTTTGAGTATACATTGTCCCTTTTTAAATTCTACATATCCATCAGCTTCGTCAAGGCGGCTAATAGATAATAGACAATTGGGTGCATCAGGGACATGTAGTACGTCACGTAAATTATGACGTAATATCCTTCCGTTGACAGAGAAATTGACAATAACTGTTCCTCGACCGTGTGCAGCAGCTGGGTTAGGTCCTATGCCTTGGATAGTCGAGTTCTTGAGTGTGTGATACTCTGTAAATGCATCACGAGCTGTGCAGATGTGCGAGGTGGTTCCAGAGTCGAGAATCCAGTCATACTTTGAGATGTCTGTGTGTAATCCAGTCGCCATATATGACGTTTCATTGAGGTTATTATTTATAGATTCTTGCACTTGGTTACTCCGGTTCTTCCTGTTAGGTCCTCGCCGTCCTTTAGGGCCTTGACCTTCTCGGCCTCCTCCTTTGGACCAACACTCTTGCTTAGTGTGTCCACGCTTGTGGCAGTTGTAGCATTCAATTGCGCTGTCCGATGTTTTGTTCCCACGAAATGTGGCATGCTTTGATTGTAAGGATGTGCTTGTTGTTTCGCCTGTACGGCCTTTACGGCGTCGATCTTCTTCTAATAAAATAGCCACGAGTTCATGTGAGGATAAATTGGGCTTGTTTCCGCTTGCACCGAGGTATGATGAGGTATAATTGTCCCATGATTCCGGTAGAGATGTAATTAGTACCATAATAAAATCTTCATCTGGTACTACATTGCCCATGATATGTAATTCCTCCTGAAGTTGCCGTAGTTGAGATATGTGTTCTGCCATATCAAATCCTTCTTCAGCCATTGCCCGGTATAGTGCACGTCGTGTGGCCAGAATTCCAAGTCTTCCCTTGGATTCTTTAACCGTGGTAAGTTGCTTCCACATCTGGCTTGCCGTCTCGGCGCCACTGATGTGTATCATTTCGCTATCACCTATAGATACCTCAATCCGTGTGCGCGCCTTTGCGTCACCGGCTCTCCATTTCTCCCGTGCCTTTAATTCTTCTGCAGTTGGCTTCTGCGGGTCTGCTGATCCTGGCAAGGTTGCGTCATCCGTGATGTACTTGTCCAGTCCGAGGTCACGAAGTATTGCGAGCATTCGTCGCTTCCATGGCATCCAATTTGTGGCCTTCAGAAGTTCGATCCGGTATCCAGTGGAGTATTCTTCCGGCATCGTTTCGGCTTGATGTATTCTATATCAAGTAAGCGGTGAGGAGATGGGTAGATATGTCGAGCTGTAGTTTAGTTATGGCCAGGGCTCATAACCTGTTGTGCGCAGTGGGTTGTAGATAATAATGAATTATATTATATAGCCCTCGTTGGACTTGTATTTATACATAAAATCTAAACTACTAGAACTATCCACGAAGTACTACAATTAATATATGTGAGTCATTCCCACGGGTCATAGATTAAGCGCCCATCTAGTACATTCGAGATGTGGCGGGAATATTAGTGCTCGAATGTGCGAGCATTATTTCAACACGTCGACAACTTGCCACGTCTATTTTCCCCGCCAAATTCTTTGGCAGGCACCTGCCCACCTCGTTTCCCCGTCAAATCCCTCGGTTCGATCTCTGCCTTGCATGCCTCCCGTCCGCCTCCCTTGGCATGCCCTCCCTTTGCGCATCCCGTCTTGCCCCTTCCACGCCCCCCTCGCCCTCGCCCTCGCATCCGTCCTTCCCTGGCAGCTTCCATCCCGTCGTTCTGCCTCACTGCGCACGCGATAACAACGTCCTCTGCCCGTCCCGCCCTCTCGTCAACGACCGCAGCAGTCAATGCTCATATGTGCCAGCTGGCAGCAGCCCGCGTTCGATGGCCCGAGATTACGGAGCGCAGAGTGGTTACTAGCGAAGGTCAAATACTGACTGTACGCATGGGGTCGTGCGCGAACGACGCACGTAGAATCAAAGTGTGCCCTGCAATGCCCGTCTCTCAAACGGCTTCCCGCGCGCTCTGCGAACATCTTTGCATGCAGACGGCCCCCTGCTCTCTACATGCGCTGCGACGCAAATCACTACAGAAACGGCCGTTCGCGATGGAACAACGCTCCGTGCAAGGTCTGCGCATATGCTTGCCAAGGGGGACCGTACGCGCGGAGAGCTTCTACACCCAGACAACGCAGCATGCGCGACATACGCGAGTGGATCGCAGCGCGCATGTCTTCCAACAACCCCAACGCCAGATGCAAGCGAATCTGCACGCTTCCATAGCAAACGTACCACAGCTTCAACTTACTAAAAAAACCGTAACAGCAGACTGCGCGCACCACCTTCACAGCGCACGCTCTCAGAGTCCGGACGCAGATCCGTAGCCTGGACAACTTTACGCATGTTAGTCAGTCATTCAACCGCAGCCGCAAGCTTTACTTACCAACCCAACGACAACGCTTCAAATTCCAGGTCAGACCATGATTTGCGCGCGGATGCGAGGTTCGGGTGCGCCTGACTGCATTCGCCCAACACCCCATGGACCGTGCTTGCAGAGATCGGTTCCAAGACATGTCGCAGGACCGCAACGCACGTATGCTATCTTGACCAAACATAATCTACGCATGGCGGCCATGCAATGCAAGGGCAAATACAAAGTCCTCGGGATAGATGACATCCTGTAGTATCCAACAGGTGAGTACCACAAGCCAGGTAGACAGAAATATTACTTACAACCTTTACCAAAGTGCGGACAAGATTTGCAGAGAGGAATACGGTGCTCCCGCTCGCCGCGGGGCCTCACCTTTATTCATTGATTCTACATAAAGTAGGTTCATCAGCGCATGTAAGACGGCGACTCCCTGGCACGACGTACCTCTGAGTTGTGCAGTACGAGGCCACATCAACTGCGCTTCACAAAACTACTCTGGGGCATACAGTATTCATAAAGCTCGGCAGCGTCTGAGCGCAGGATGAGGCGCACAGTCGAGGTACGCTTCGCTCATTCATTGCCCTGGTTGTTTGAGTAACAAAGAAACAGGTGCCGCTGTTAATAATGTTTGTTAGGGCATGTAAGGAAAGAAAGGTCGCGCGCGACTTACCCCTCACGCGCGCGGACGGTCACGGACAACGACGACGCCACGGGTGACGGCGTGCGGCCTTCGGACGGATGCACGCGGGTGTACTGACATCCGGGGTCGTTGTAACAAGACCAGTCCTGGGGCGTATCGACAGAGGTGCAACTAGAAGTACGGTAAGGAGTACCATGTATCCGGCCTAGTACAAGAGCTTCAACAATAATCTACCGCCCATATGATCTCTGCAAACTTACCTGCACGCACGCCGACACCAACGAGTAATACCGACATTTACATTATACATGACATGTAGGCGGCATGCCGGAGTGACGGTGTACACTCGGTGTTACCCCCAGCATACGAGCTGAAGTTAAGGTCAGTCGGCCTGAACTACCAAGCGGAATGCGCTGCTACTCACCGCAGGCAGCGAGCAACACTCTTCGCGCATTCCGGCGCCGTCTGAAAAGCACCGGGGATGCAGCCTGTCCATACTCTGACGTGGCGAACACCTCGTTCCCTGCAGAGCGTCGTCTGCATGTCGACTTTGCGTGGACAGCCGGGGTATGTTCCCTGTAAACTGGTCCACTCCGCCTCTGCCCAGGGCAGTGCCAAACCCAACAGGTTCATTTACTCATGCAGGACGACAAGCACGCACGACTTACTGGACGTGCAGTGCAGCGAGGCCATGGTGCACCAACAACTACACCTCGGCCCTCCGCACACCGAGCGCCTAGTCCTCGTTGTAGACGATATCTTTCATTATACAAGGTAAGCAAATAGTTCAGACGAATAAAAACTTTGACACTTACTTATAACTCTTTGCTTAGCGCGTACGAAATGTGCTCAGAGTGCCAGGCACCCGCTCGCCGCGGGGCCTTAAAAACGGTAATGTGGGGTATACAATGTTGAAACTCGCTATATTCAATATCCGAGGGCATCCGTAACGCTCCACATCTGAGTGCAGGATGAGGCGAACAGTCAAAGTACGACTCACGTTTATTCACCGCTCGTTTGAGTAACGAAGAAACTGGCAGGTTCAGTTGGTTAGTGCATGCGAGGAAAGTAAGGTCGCGCGTGCGCAACTTACCTCACTGGCCTCAACAGATTCGGGCGGGCGTAATGACATCAGAAGTCGTTGATACAAGATAGTTCCTGGGGCGGGTTTAGTAGTCACCCTGAATGATAACTGAACTGACCCACACGAACGACACGATGGCGATGCCCCGCCAGTGACTCAGACTCCGGAGATTCCGTTATTTGAGCTGCAGAACTCAAGGTCAGTTAGTCTGTATTACGAAGAATGATATCATGATACTCACCGGGGATAGAAGGTAAAGAACTTACCTAGCCGGGTACGTAGTCGCATTCTATCGCGATTGCACGATGTTTCTGATAACGTTCTCATCTTTTATGTGCAGTGGTCCAGGACGACGATGGGATAGCTGAAGACTGGAAAAGCGGCACACAGCATGTCCATCAGCTCCAGTTCGATACACAAAACGAGGTCGAGCTCACCTCTGGTCCAGAACGCCAGCAATGACGATGATGAAGAGGGTTGCGGCCAGCGTAGTTTCCGCGACGTAAGCGATGCAGGAGCCGACAAGGGTGCACTCAAGCCCAGTGCAGAAACACAGGTCAGTCAATAACACACAACATGATACTCTGGGACTTACCATTCTCCCTTTGCAACAACCACCGGATGACATTGTTGATGTCCTTATCCGTTCGTCGGAGTTTCCAGTTATGGGGCATCTGCTCGTCGTTGCGGAGTTTTCTGCGCTCACTAGATAATGCGGATATCAGTGGCATGTCTGCCATGTCCGACAGATGTAACTGACCGCATGTTTAGACGGCGCTCAACGGTGAGTACGGCGCTTCTCTTGTTGGCCAAGAAGGAGGTGGGTGGGGCTTTCCGTACTCGTAGGCCGTGAGCATCGACGAGCAGGGCAACCCAGAAGAGGAGGTGGGTGGGAAGGGAGGCGAGGAGAGGAGAGGAGCGCTGATGAGCTCGATGAGACTGGGGAATGACAGTAAGTACGGGGACCTTATATATATATATTTATGTACCTACCTGTGTACGTTACTCGAGTAGTAAATGAATATGATTAGCGTACGGTGACCGAGATTATGAGACGTGATTTCAGGGTCCGCGTGTTCTAACTTAGCGGGTTCCCCGCTACCGTTCCCGTTCTCCCGTCAATGGGTCTCCGTTCGGCTGTCCTTCAACCATCGTGCAGTCATATACTCATACAATTGGAACGTAGAGTACTTCCACAGACCTTTTAGTAATACTCACTGTAGAGTAACAGAACTTTGAATTCAATAAATAATCAATAAAACATACAAATCTTTCTATTGGCATCCCACCTGTCGACTGCATCGCCCGTACAAGCTCAATTACAGGTATACACGGTACTCGGTTTACTATGTTACACGTCATAGCAGGCTAGTATTTACCGGAAACCGTGTATTCAATGTGAATACGCTGTTTCATTAGCACCAGGGTGCTTTGTATGAACTACAACGGCCAGCAACCATCGGACTTCTAGCAGCATCACACAGCTGTTATGTTACGTTAATAATAGCGGGGGACAGTTAAATCACCGATGAGAGGCGAACATTGCCATTGCAATACGGAGAGGAATGCGGAGAGCGGGTGCAGGAGAGGAGAGCATCCTCTCGCCTTGCACATCCTGCACCCAGCGCACGAGCAAACTGACTACCATAAGAGGGTACCAGAGTATGGGTACACCTCCTGTAGACTTCAATTACCGCAGGAATGGCCATAATGTGCGGAGCGCAGAGGCGTAGCCTGCCCTGCCCCAACGCGCACATCTTCCAGTGCACTAAGAGCGGCCAGCGCACCAGCGCCGAGCCATCATCCACGTATATACGTCATTACATCATTCTTCGCAAGTTTCCGGGAGGTCTAGTACCTTTATTTCGAAAACGAACGAGAATGCAGAGAGGAGGAGATGGGGATCGTACTGACATGTCGCTCCCCTCTCTGCATTGATCCAGTCCCCATGCTCTTGAATTAACATCTTACCATAACTCATTAGTAGTCAATGCATGTGTTTATTGGCGTGCGGAATTCACGATGCAGTGCGCGCGCTCGTTTACTTATGTAGATGGAGGTTTGTGTGAGTTAGTAAATTTTGGTTCCACACTTGATCTGTACCGCTCAAACTTTTACAGAACTCTTAAAAGGTCTGCTATTGATGTATGTATTAGGTACTCAGTGTGCGTAACAGCGAAAAAGTAGATTTGTTGACAATGCGTTGCGTGCCACAAGAGCATAAATCACAGGGCGTATACATACGCACGCAGCGCGCTCGCCCTTCCCATACACGCTTACTATATACAGTATATCCATAGCATCCCTGTAGCCATGATATTAACCCCCATTTTGAAATAATAGGTAAATATGGCGGAATGCACCGGATCGCACTGGATGTACGGCGTTGACAAACGCTTCTTCCAGTCCATTGTTCGCTGATGCGGTTGTTTCCGCTACCCATCGCTTATGTATATTTATAACTAAGTTCTAGAAAGCCTGTGTTTCAGGCTAGTTGTGGTAGAATCGGACCAGGAGAACAGGTTGGACCGTGGTACAACATCTGTCTTTCCACGGTCTCTCTCAATTCTCCGGCTCACTTTGTACCATAACGTGCCTTTTATTATGTGAATATGATCAAGTGTCTGTATACTATATAACACATAACCAGTGATATTTGCGCGCTGTGGAGTGTATGCGTGCGTGCACGAAGATTTCATTCAACTCGTACGCACGCAGCGCGCACATACATTTCAGCCATGCTAGTCTAGAAATATAAATATTTCATGCCAATTATCAATGTACATTGCATCGCACGCGCGAGCGCACACATGCTCGTTGTATATTCCAGTAAGTGTAGTTATTAGGCAAGTGTACAGGAAGCGTTTGGGAAGCGCACACATCTTATGGCACGTACACCAACCTGTGGTTTACCGGGCTACATCAAAGGGGGTTATGCAACACAGCTAGATCTATTTAGAGGACCGACTGTTCGGGGCTGGGAGCGATGAGACTTTGGATGCGCGGATACATCCCTGAGCGGCGGAGCGGAAGCGTGGCGTGTGTGTACGTACGTACATGACACGACATCCCTTGCTTATTACCATCATCACTAACGCCAGCTCACTCTCCCCGTCCTCTCTCTACAGTCCTTCAACTCAGGTAAGTAAGGCGTCTATCTGATGTGCGTCGTACTGTACTGACCACCTCTTCTGCCCCAGACACGCGGGGGACGCACCTACAACGAAACCGAGTTATTTCGCCGTCCCGCGAACGCTGTCTCAAGGCAAACGACATGCGAACTCACGGCATCTGCATGTAGGATTCTCGAGGCATTTCGAGCTCGATGTGTCTGGGGTCGATGCCCCGCGGCGAGCGACCAATACCCCCTAGGATGGAGCTGCCGGGCCAGGGAGGAGCAGCGCAGGGCGCTGCTCTGACCCATTCACAGAGCATCCATCAATGCCCAGCTGCCCAGCGCTGCGGGATGGAGTACAAGATGCACGAGAGCACTGGCAGAAGGAGGTGAGTTCTTTGTGCTTCCAGTGAACGCTGTTTCACGACGTACCTGTACAGCAGGTACACCGTCCCCATGTGGGACACATTACGAGTACCACTGGTCGTCCGGGGTCGATGCCCCCGCGGCGAGCGGCACACAGCCCCTCTAAACGACATCTAACAAGTGTGTGGAGGAGCAGCGCAGTGCGCTGCTCCGAGCAGACATATGCCCAAGGCTCACAAACACAGGTGAGTTATTTGCACGGCCAGCAAACACTTTCTCACAGCATTATCACGCAGCGAAATCAAGTGACAGCGAATCAAGTGAGACCAGGCATATTCTAGACGGTTGAGGACAACAGGACATCCCGGATGGATGCCTCCACGGCGAGCGGCGGTCGAACCCTCTTGAGAGGAGAAGAACAAGTGTGCGGGAGGGCGTTCCAATACTCAAATTTGGTATTTGAGTTTCCGGCATACGCTCTCTTTGTGATCATCTATTAGAACCTTTGCAAGTGCATAACACAGTGAGTGATATACCTTCCTTGCGTCCCTTTGTGTTTCCCAACGTGTATTCACATACTCGGGATGTGTTACCGTGCACTTGTCGCTCAACAACTTCCGTTCAGCACTTGTACCAACAAAACCAAGCTACTTATATACTGCGCAACAAGTTCTTAACATGTGCAGCTGCCCAGAGGGCCGGGTTGATGCCCCGCGGCGAGCGGCGGTCGACGTCCCTAGCAAAGGATAACATCTCAGACACATGTACAGGAGGACGTGCCGCATTCAAATCAGTTATTTGAGCTTCCCGCGACCGCCCTCCTTCAGACTTTCTTACTCTCAACAAGATCCCAGAGGTGCCTTTCGAGTGCAGAAATTGTGGTGCGTTGACTTGTATCTTTGTCTGTATCATTGCTAATATGTATTTATTCCCCCTGACTTCCTGTACACGCATACCCCGAGTCTTGCCCGCAGTTATTACCACCCACATTATCTGTCAAGTTAGGAGATTCAGCGACTGTTGGAACTTTGTCTCCTGTGACCGCCGCCCGGAAACACTCTATACAACCTGAGCTAGGTTTATGTGTGTAAATATAGTAGTTTGTACACAAGAATACATTTATTTATCAATAAATTTCTTACTGTGTGATACTGTGCATGTTCCCGAGCCCCTTGGTAAACGAGAACTCTACAATGTGGTGATGGCTGCGGTCCGCAGGGGACACTAGTGGCGGTTCGGTTGTGTGTTGTTCCCACACCCCTTGTCCTCCTACCACGTCGACATGCTGTCTGGTCGTTGTTCCCCTCTGCTTATTTCCTCTCGTTGTCTCCTCCTTCAACTGCCACTATCCCGTCCAGTTGTGCTGCAATCCCCTCCACTCGACATTCCCTATGCACTGACCTTGAACAAACACAAGAACACACCTCGAGAAATTCATACCAGGTGCGTGCTCTATTGCACCGGCAGACTTCTCCCCCCCACATGCCTTCGGGCGGGGAGAGGTTCTGTTGGTCTGTACTTGTCCGAGGGGGGACGTGGGAATCGGACGTACCACTTTTTCAAAACTTTACCCCCGTTTAGTACTTTTCCTGCCTCTTTTAGTTAGTTTTCACCTCGCGTATCACCACTTCACGTGAGGTGGACACGAAATATTTGCACACGGCTTCACCAGTATTCAACAATAGCTTGAGGCGGCCCCCAGTACTCTCCCGGACCCTATTGAGCACCATGTTCTCACCCAGCCCGCCCAAGACAGGGACACCCTTCCTCCTTGCCTCCATCGCAACACCGAACATCGTGCGCCTCACCGTCCCGCCCACATTCAAATTCCCAATTATAGCCTTCCGCATGTCCTCCCAAACGATAGGGGAGCCCAGCATGATATGCGGGCGGAGCGCTGCGAGATCATTCGCGCAGTGCTTCACGCCCGCATCGGTCAGCGTCTGCGCGCGGGCACAACCCACCGTCACTCCTGCATACAGCGCGCACAGCTGCACGACGTACTCCTCCGCACCCGCCAGCGAGCGGTACGCAAGGTACACGTCGCCCGCTGCGATGTGCGGTGCGAACATCGCGTTCACGGAGGTGACCGCGGCGAGTAGGTTGCCGTGCGTCAGCATCGCGCCCTTCGGGAGGCTCCCTGATGAGCCGGGGGTGTACATGATACACGCGAGAGTATCGCGCGATGGCCGGCGTTGGTGCGCCACGGACTCCATACGTGCTTTGTTTTGGGAGCGCCCGCGCGCCCGGAGATCGTCGATATGGGTAAGGGTGATGTCGCTCCGTGTCCGTGCAATCGCCTTCAGACATGATGCGCTGCGAAGCCCGTCGTATATGATGTGCTTCAGCGCAGGGGTGCGTTCGACCGCGAGTGAGAGAGTAGGGAGGAGGTCTGTGTGCGTAAAGACAGCGACGCATTTGGGCTCCGCAAGGGAGTGAACCAGGTCATCGACACGGACAGCATCGAATGTAGTTGCCATTGGGACGGATATCGACGCACACGCATGGTTCATAAGTTGCCAGGTTGGACTGAAGGCAGTTTCAGCAAAAAATAATATTGCATACAGTTCAGTCTACCTTGTGTACGCGTAGATGTTCACGACATCCTCTTTCCCAATCCCGAGAGCCAAGAGGCCATTTCTGGCCTCCACAACCGCATCCGCAAACTGCGTATATGTGATATATCGGTAGTCGGACATCTCGAGCAGCGTCCATCTTCTCGTCTCTGAAATTTCGCGCCCATCGATAAATAAGGAGAATTTTTTTGTTTCATGGTGCCTCTCGATAACGTCGCGGTACCCAAAGGCACGCTGATCGGGTAAATAGTTCCTGGCGGAGTACGCAAGAATATCCGGGATAGTTCTTATATTCGGATGAGGTCCTTCAAGCTGTTCCGAGGACGCGTTTAATGTATTTTTCACTCCCGCTTGAGGAGAGCGTAGCCAGGCCGAAGTAACGTCTGCAGAGCGTCTTCCTAAGAAATCGGGAGGTATGGGGAGATGGCCAGTGATATGTTGGAGGTTACCCAGCATATTGATCGAGAACGCCTGCGCAGTAGAAACAAAGTATACTGAGACTAGGTGTAGGCACAAACTCCCGCTCTATTGAAGGCTGAGATTAGCACCCCGGTCTGCACGCCACAAAGGTATGTGCGCGAGGAGCGGCCGCACTGCCGTTACAGTGATGTGCACTCGGGCCACAGAGACGTCGTGAAATGCCTGCTATTGCCCTCATTATGGGATAGCGGCAACAAAGGTGAAGGTGGACAGAGTAGAAAGCCGTGTAGAATGGAGTGAATGGTGACATAGAAGGATTTTGCTCTTCCTGGGAAACAAGGCTGGGGTACCGGTGTGCTCTGACGCGAAAGGTTAATCGGTCCACAAATAGCAGACTACGGTAATCTAGACCTCACAGGATTCTTGAGAGTAGCGCATCAGCAGATATCCTTCAGAGTCTGGTCATACGTCGCAGTCAATGCAGAAAGACTTTCAGAGGTCGTTTCGCATTGAAGACCTAGACCTTGGAACAAAGGCTTACCTGAGCTGTTCGTGTACCAGTGCATAAGTCGAGTATAAACATACTGTCGAAAACGGCATCCGAGCCTGAGTTAAACGCTGTCAATCCGAGCCACTGACAATGATGTCCGGGATAGAGTCCCGGGAGCACAGCAAGAGCATTGCTGAGCATACATGCATTAGAGAACTAAGCTGGATCTAGTACCAGGTAGCCCATCCATGCCTATGACTGATAACTTGAAGGGGCCAACACGATGTCCAAAAAGTCATGATGGCTTTCAGAAACCCAGTTTGTCCAACTCAAATTTAACAAACCCGAGAACATCCGGCTGGGATTGCCCGGATCTTTCAAAGTCAGCCACGCCGTGCATCGGCTCCTGCTACCAGCCGGTTCTTTTCAAACCCCGCTTACGGGTTCGTCAGAACCGCTTGATGAGATTTCGCTCTCCGCTCGTTGTTTGTCCCCCAAATGGCAAACAAACACTCCTCCCTAGCATGCAGCACGTGTAGAAATCTCATCAGCCCACCTACCGAACTGGTAGCGATTCTAGCTCAGTAGTAGTAGTACACTTATGCCATTCGCATATGTTTGGTGTAACCATTTATCTAAAGTATGTGCCTGGGACACTGTTGCCGCGTTAGCACGGTGCCGCGCTCGCTGCAGCACCTCATCTCCAGGCTACTATTTGGTGCTTTAGGAAGCTGCCCTCGATGACGTCGACAACTTGCCACGTCTATTTTCCCCGCCAAATTCTTTGGCAGGCACCTGCCCACCTCGTTTCCCCGTCAAATCCCTCGGTTCGATCTCTGCCTTGCATGCCTCCCGTCCGCCTCCCTTGGCATGCCCTCCCTTTGCGCATCCCGTCTTGCCCCTTCCACGCCCCCCTCGCCCTCGCCCTCGCATCCGTCCTTCCCTGGCAGCTTCCATCCCGTCGTTCTGCCTCACTGCGCACGCGATAACAACGTCCTCTGCCCGTCCCGCCCTCTCGTCAACGACCGCAGCAGTCAATGCTCATATGTGCCAGCTGGCAGCAGCCCGCGTTCGATGGCCCGAGATTACGGAGCGCAGAGTGGTTACTAGCGAAGGTCAAATACTGACTGTACGCATGGGGTCGTGCGCGAACGACGCACGTAGAATCAAAGTGTGCCCTGCAATGCCCGTCTCTCAAACGGCTTCCCGCGCGCTCTGCGAACATCTTTGCATGCAGACGGCCCCCTGCTCTCTACATGCGCTGCGACGCAAATCACTACAGAAACGGCCGTTCGCGATGGAACAACGCTCCGTGCAAGGTCTGCGCATATGCTTGCCAAGGGGACCGTACGCGCGGAGAGCTTCTACACCCAGACAACGCAGCATGCGCGACATACGCGAGTGGATCGCAGCGCGCATGTCTTCCAACAACCCCAACGCCAGATGCAAGCGAATCTGCACGCTTCCATAGCAAACGTACCACAGCTTCAACTTACTAAAAAAACCGTAACAGCAGACTGCGCGCACCACCTTCACAGCGCACGCTCTCAGAGTCCGGACGCAGATCCGTAGCCTGGACAACTTTACGCATGTTAGTCAGTCATTCAACCGCAGCCGCAAGCTTTACTTACCAACCCAACGACAACGCTTCAAATTCCAGGTCAGACCATGATTTGCGCGCGGATGCGAGGTTCGGGTGCGCCTGACTGCATTCGCCCAACACCCCATGGACCGTGCTTGCAGAGATCGGTTCCAAGACATGTCGCAGGACCGCAACGCACGTATGCTATCTTGACCAAACATAATCTACGCATGGCGGCCATGCAATGCAAGGGCAAATACAAAGTCCTCGGGATAGATGACATCCTGTAGTATCCAACAGGTGAGTACCACAAGCCAGGTAGACAGAAATATTACTTACAACCTTTACCAAAGTGCGGACAAGATTTGCAGAGAGGAATACGGTGCTCCCGCTCGCCGCGGGGCCTCACCTTTATTCATTGATTCTACATAAAGTAGGTTCATCAGCGCATGTAAGACGGCGACTCCCTGGCACGACGTACCTCTGAGTTGTGCAGTACGAGGCCACATCAACTGCGCTTCACAAAACTACTCTGGGGCATACAGTATTCATAAAGCTCGGCAGCGTCTGAGCGCAGGATGAGGCGCACAGTCGAGGTACGCTTCGCTCATTCATTGCCCTGGTTGTTTGAGTAACAAAGAAACAGGTGCCGCTGTTAATAATGTTTGTTAGGGCATGTAAGGAAAGAAAGGTCGCGCGCGACTTACCCCTCACGCGCGCGGACGGTCACGGACAACGACGACGCCACGGGTGACGGCGTGCGGCCTTCGGACGGATGCACGCGGGTGTACTGACATCCGGGGTCGTTGTAACAAGACCAGTCCTGGGGCGTATCGACAGAGGTGCAACTAGAAGTACGGTAAGGAGTACCATGTATCCGGCCTAGTACAAGAGCTTCAACAATAATCTACCGCCCATATGATCTCTGCAAACTTACCTGCACGCACGCCGACACCAACGAGTAATACCGACATTTACATTATACATGACATGTAGGCGGCATGCCGGAGTGACGGTGTACACTCGGTGTTACCCCCAGCATACGAGCTGAAGTTAAGGTCAGTCGGCCTGAACTACCAAGCGGAATGCGCTGCTACTCACCGCAGGCAGCGAGCAACACTCTTCGCGCATTCCGGCGCCGTCTGAAAAGCACCGGGGATGCAGCCTGTCCATACTCTGACGTGGCGAACACCTCGTTCCCTGCAGAGCGTCGTCTGCATGTCGACTTTGCGTGGACAGCCGGGGTATGTTCCCTGTAAACTGGTCCACTCCGCCTCTGCCCAGGGCAGTGCCAAACCCAACAGGTTCATTTACTCATGCAGGACGACAAGCACGCACGACTTACTGGACGTGCAGTGCAGCGAGGCCATGGTGCACCAACAACTACACCTCGGCCCTCCGCACACCGAGCGCCTAGTCCTCGTTGTAGACGATATCTTTCATTATACAAGGTAAGCAAATAGTTCAGACGAATAAAAACTTTGACACTTACTTATAACTCTTTGCTTAGCGCGTACGAAATGTGCTCAGAGTGCCAGGCACCCGCTCGCCGCGGGGCCTTAAAAACGGTAATGTGGGGTATACAATGTTGAAACTCGCTATATTCAATATCCGAGGGCATCCGTAACGCTCCACATCTGAGTGCAGGATGAGGCGAACAGTCAAAGTACGACTCACGTTTATTCACCGCTCGTTTGAGTAACGAAGAAACTGGCAGGTTCAGTTGGTTAGTGCATGCGAGGAAAGTAAGGTCGCGCGTGCGCAACTTACCTCACTGGCCTCAACAGATTCGGGCGGGCGTAATGACATCAGAAGTCGTTGATACAAGATAGTTCCTGGGGCGGGTTTAGTAGTCACCCTGAATGATAACTGAACTGACCCACACGAACGACACGATGGCGATGCCCCGCCAGTGACTCAGACTCCGGAGATTCCGTTATTTGAGCTGCAGAACTCAAGGTCAGTTAGTCTGTATTACGAAGAATGATATCATGATACTCACCGGGGATAGAAGGTAAAGAACTTACCTAGCCGGGTACGTAGTCGCATTCTATCGCGATTGCACGATGTTTCTGATAACGTTCTCATCTTTTATGTGCAGTGGTCCAGGACGACGATGGGATAGCTGAAGACTGGAAAAGCGGCACACAGCATGTCCATCAGCTCCAGTTCGATACACAAAACGAGGTCGAGCTCACCTCTGGTCCAGAACGCCAGCAATGACGATGATGAAGAGGGTTGCGGCCAGCGTAGTTTCCGCGACGTAAGCGATGCAGGAGCCGACAAGGGTGCACTCAAGCCCAGTGCAGAAACACAGGTCAGTCAATAACACACAACATGATACTCTGGGACTTACCATTCTCCCTTTGCAACAACCACCGGATGACATTGTTGATGTCCTTATCCGTTCGTCGGAGTTTCCAGTTATGGGGCATCTGCTCGTCGTTGCGGAGTTTTCTGCGCTCACTAGATAATGCGGATATCAGTGGCATGTCTGCCATGTCCGACAGATGTAACTGACCGCATGTTTAGACGGCGCTCAACGGTGAGTACGGCGCTTCTCTTGTTGGCCAAGAAGGAGGTGGGTGGGGCTTTCCGTACTCGTAGGCCGTGAGCATCGACGAGCAGGGCAACCCAGAAGAGGAGGTGGGTGGGAAGGGAGGCGAGGAGAGGAGAGGAGCGCTGATGAGCTCGATGAGACTGGGGAATGACAGTAAGTACGGGGACCTTATATATATATATTTATGTACCTACCTGTGTACGTTACTCGAGTAGTAAATGAATATGATTAGCGTACGGTGACCGAGATTATGAGACGTGATTTCAGGGTCCGCGTGTTCTAACTTAGCGGGTTCCCCGCTACCGTTCCCGTTCTCCCGTCAATGGGTCTCCGTTCGGCTGTCCTTCAACCATCGTGCAGTCATATACTCATACAATTGGAACGTAGAGTACTTCCACAGACCTTTTAGTAATACTCACTGTAGAGTAACAGAACTTTGAATTCAATAAATAATCAATAAAACATACAAATCTTTCTATTGGCATCCCACCTGTCGACTGCATCGCCCGTACAAGCTCAATTACAGGTATACACGGTACTCGGTTTACTATGTTACACGTCATAGCAGGCTAGTATTTACCGGAAACCGTGTATTCAATGTGAATACGCTGTTTCATTAGCACCAGGGTGCTTTGTATGAACTACAACGGCCAGCAACCATCGGACTTCTAGCAGCATCACACAGCTGTTATGTTACGTTAATAATAGCGGGGGACAGTTAAATCACCGATGAGAGGCGAACATTGCCATTGCAATACGGAGAGGAATGCGGAGAGCGGGTGCAGGAGAGGAGAGCATCCTCTCGCCTTGCACATCCTGCACCCAGCGCACGAGCAAACTGACTACCATAAGAGGGTACCAGAGTATGGGTACACCTCCTGTAGACTTCAATTACCGCAGGAATGGCCATAATGTGCGGAGCGCAGAGGCGTAGCCTGCCCTGCCCCAACGCGCACATCTTCCAGTGCACTAAGAGCGGCCAGCGCACCAGCGCCGAGCCATCATCCACGTATATACGTCATTACATCATTCTTCGCAAGTTTCCGGGAGGTCTAGTACCTTTATTTCGAAAACGAACGAGAATGCAGAGAGGAGGAGATGGGGATCGTACTGACATGTCGCTCCCCTCTCTGCATTGATCCAGTCCCCATGCTCTTGAATTAACATCTTACCATAACTCATTAGTAGTCAATGCATGTGTTTATTGGCGTGCGGAATTCACGATGCAGTGCGCGCGCTCGTTTACTTATGTAGATGGAGGTTTGTGTGAGTTAGTAAATTTTGGTTCCACACTTGATCTGTACCGCTCAAACTTTTACAGAACTCTTAAAAGGTCTGCTATTGATGTATGTATTAGGTACTCAGTGTGCGTAACAGCGAAAAAGTAGATTTGTTGACAATGCGTTGCGTGCCACAAGAGCATAAATCACAGGGCGTATACATACGCACGCAGCGCGCTCGCCCTTCCCATACACGCTTACTATATACAGTATATCCATAGCATCCCTGTAGCCATGATATTAACCCCCATTTTGAAATAATAGGTAAATATGGCGGAATGCACCGGATCGCACTGGATGTACGGCGTTGACAAACGCTTCTTCCAGTCCATTGTTCGCTGATGCGGTTGTTTCCGCTACCCATCGCTTATGTATATTTATAACTAAGTTCTAGAAAGCCTGTGTTTCAGGCTAGTTGTGGTAGAATCGGACCAGGAGAACAGGTTGGACCGTGGTACAACATCTGTCTTTCCACGGTCTCTCTCAATTCTCCGGCTCACTTTGTACCATAACGTGCCTTTTATTATGTGAATATGATCAAGTGTCTGTATACTATATAACACATAACCAGTGATATTTGCGCGCTGTGGAGTGTATGCGTGCGTGCACGAAGATTTCATTCAACTCGTACGCACGCAGCGCGCACATACATTTCAGCCATGCTAGTCTAGAAATATAAATATTTCATGCCAATTATCAATGTACATTGCATCGCACGCGCGAGCGCACACACATGCTCGTTGTATATTCCAGTAAGTGTAGTTATTAGGCAAGTGTACAGGAAGCGTTTGGGAAGCGCACACATCTTATGGCACGTACACCAACCTGTGGTTTACCGGGCTACATCAAAGGGGGTTATGCAACACAGCTAGATCTATTTAGAGGACCGACTGTTCGGGGCTGGGAGCGATGAGACTTTGGATGCGCGGATACATCCCTGAGCGGCGGAGCGGAAGCGTGGCGTGTGTGTACGTACGTACATGACACGACATCCCTTGCTTATTACCATCATCACTAACGCCAGCTCACTCTCCCCGTCCTCTCTCTACAGTCCTTCAACTCAGGTAAGTAAGGCGTCTATCTGATGTGCGTCGTACTGTACTGACCACCTCTTCTGCCCCAGACACGCGGGGGACGCACCTACAACGAAACCGAGTTATTTCGCCGTCCCGCGAACGCTGTCTCAAGGCAAACGACATGCGAACTCACGGCATCTGCATGTAGGATTCTCGAGGCATTTCGAGCTCGATGTGTCTGGGGTCGATGCCCCGCGGCGAGCGACCAATACCCCCTAGGATGGAGCTGCCGGGCCAGGGAGGAGCAGCGCAGGGCGCTGCTCTGACCCATTCACAGAGCATCCATCAATGCCCAGCTGCCCAGCGCTGCGGGATGGAGTACAAGATGCACGAGAGCACTGGCAGAAGGAGGTGAGTTCTTTGTGCTTCCAGTGAACGCTGTTTCACGACGTACCTGTACAGCAGGTACACCGTCCCCATGTGGGACACATTACGAGTACCACTGGTCGTCCGGGGTCGATGCCCCCGCGGCGAGCGGCACACAGCCCCTCTAAACGACATCTAACAAGTGTGTGGAGGAGCAGCGCAGTGCGCTGCTCCGAGCAGACATATGCCCAAGGCTCACAAACACAGGTGAGTTATTTGCACGGCCAGCAAACACTTTCTCACAGCATTATCACGCAGCGAAATCAAGTGACAGCGAATCAAGTGAGACCAGGCATATTCTAGACGGTTGAGGACAACAGGACATCCCGGATGGATGCCTCCACGGCGAGCGGCGGTCGAACCCTCTTGAGAGGAGAAGAACAAGTGTGCGGGAGGGCGTTCCAATACTCAAATTTGGTATTTGAGTTTCCGGCATACGCTCTCTTTGTGATCATCTATTAGAACCTTTGCAAGTGCATAACACAGTGAGTGATATACCTTCCTTGCGTCCCTTTGTGTTTCCCAACGTGTATTCACATACTCGGGATGTGTTACCGTGCACTTGTCGCTCAACAACTTCCGTTCAGCACTTGTACCAACAAAACCAAGCTACTTATATACTGCGCAACAAGTTCTTAACATGTGCAGCTGCCCAGAGGGCCGGGTTGATGCCCCGCGGCGAGCGGCGGTCGACGTCCCTAGCAAAGGATAACATCTCAGACACATGTACAGGAGGACGTGCCGCATTCAAATCAGTTATTTGAGCTTCCCGCGACCGCCCTCCTTCAGACTTTCTTACTCTCAACAAGATCCCAGAGGTGCCTTTCGAGTGCAGAAATTGTGGTGCGTTGACTTGTATCTTTGTCTGTATCATTGCTAATATGTATTTATTCCCCCTGACTTCCTGTACACGCATACCCCGAGTCTTGCCCGCAGTTATTACCACCCACATTATCTGTCAAGTTAGGAGATTCAGCGACTGTTGGAACTTTGTCTCCTGTGACCGCCGCCCGGAAACACTCTATACAACCTGAGCTAGGTTTATGTGTGTAAATATAGTAGTTTGTACACAAGAATACATTTATTTATCAATAAATTTCTTACTGTGTGATACTGTGCATGTTCCCGAGCCCCTTGGTAAACGAGAACTCTACAATGTGGTGATGGCTGCGGTCCGCAGGGGACACTAGTGGCGGTTCGGTTGTGTGTTGTTCCCACACCCCTTGTCCTCCTACCACGTCGACATGCTGTCTGGTCGTTGTTCCCCTCTGCTTATTTCCTCTCGTTGTCTCCTCCTTCAACTGCCACTATCCCGTCCAGTTGTGCTGCAATCCCCTCCACTCGACATTCCCTATGCACTGACCTTGAACAAACACAAGAACACACCTCGAGAAATTCATACCAGGTGCGTGCTCTATTGCACCGGCAGACTTCTCCCCCCCACATGCCTTCGGGCGGGGAGAGGTTCTGTTGGTCTGTACTTGTCCGAGGGGGGACGTGGGAATCGGACGTACCACTTTTTCAAAACTTTACCCCCGTTTAGTACTTTTCCCGCCTCTTTTAGTTAGTTTTCACCTCGCGTATCACCACTTCACGTGAGGTGGACACGAAATATTTGCACACGGCTTCACCAGTATTCAACAATAGCTTGAGGCGGCCCCCAGTACTCTCCCGGACCCTATTGAGCACCATGTTCTCACCCAGCCCGCCCAAGACAGGGACACCCTTCCTGCTTGCCTCCATCGCAACACCGAACATCGTGCGCCTCACCGTCCCGCCCACATTCAAATTCCCAACTATAGCCTTCCGCATGTCCTCCCAAACGACAGGGGAGCCCAGCATAATATGCGGGCGAAGCGCTGCGAGATCATTCGCGCAGCGCTTCACACCCGCATCAGTCAGCGTCTGCGCGCGGGCACAACCCACAGTCACTCCCGCATACAGCGCGCACAGCTGCACGACGTACTCCTCCGCACCCGCCGGCGAGCGGTACGCGAGGTACACGTCGCCCGCTGCGATGTGCGGTGCGAACATCGCGTTCACGGAGGTGACCGCGGCGAGTAGGTTGCCGTGCGTCAGCATCGCGCCCTTCGGGAGGCTCCCTGATGAGCCGGGGGTGTACATGATACACGCGAGGGTATCGCGCGATGGCCGGCGCTGGTGCGCCACGGACTCCATGCGCGCTTTGTTTTGGGAGCGCCCGCACGCCCGGAGATCGTCGATATGGGTAAGGGTGATGTCGCTCCGTGTCCGTGCAATCGCCTTCAGACATGATGCGCTGCGAAGCCCGTCGTATATGATGTGCTTCAGCGCAGGGGTGCGTTCGACCGCGAGTGAGAGAGTAGGGAGGAGGTCTGTGTGCGTAAAGACAGCGACGCATTTGGGCTCCGCAAGGGAGTGAACCAGGTCATCGACACGGACAGCATCGAATGTAGTTGCCATTGGGACGGATATCGACGCACACGCATGGTTCATAAGTTGCCAGGTTGGACTGAAGGCAGTTTCAGCAAAAAATAATATTGCATACAGTTCAGTCTACCTTGTGTACGCGTAGATGTTCACGACATCCTCTTTCCCAATCCCGAGAGCCAAGAGGCCATTTCTGGCCTCCACAACCGCATCCGCAAACTGCGTATATGTGATATATCGGTAGTCAGACATCTCGAGCAGCGTCCATCTTCTCGTCTCTGAAATTTCGCGCCCATCGATAAATAAGGAGAATTTTTTTGTTTCATGGTGCCTCTCGATAACGTCGCGGTACCCAAAGGCGCGCTGATCCGGAAAATAATTCCTAACAGAGTATGCAAGAATGTCCGGGATAGTTCTTATATTCGGATGAGGTCCTTCAAGCTGTTCCAAGGACGCATTTAATGTATTTTTCACTCCCGCTTGAGGAGAGCGTAGCCAGGCCGAAGTAACGTCTGCAGAGCGTCTTCCTAAAAAATCTGGAGGTATGGGGAGATGGCCAGTGATATGTTGGAGGTTACCCAGCATATTGATCGAGGACGTCTGTGCAGTAGAAACGAAGTATACTGAGACTAGGTCAACGAAGATGTAGGCACAAATTTCCGCTCTATTGAGGCTGAGATTAGCACCCCGGTCTGGACGCCACAAAGGTATATGCGCGAGGAGCGGCCGCACTGCCGTTACAGTGATGCACACTCGGGCCACAGAGACGTCGTGAAATGCCTGCTATTGCCCTCATTATGGGATAGCGGCAACAAAGGTGAAGGTGGACAGAGTAGAAAGCCGTGTAGAATGGAGTGAATGGTGACATAGAAGGATTTTGCTCTTCCTGGGAAACAAGGCTGGGGTACCGGTGTGCTCTGACGTGAAAGGTTAATCGGTCCACAAATAGCAGACTACGGTAATCTAGACCTCACAGGATTCTTGAGAGTAGCGCATCAGCAGATATCTTTCAGAGTCTGGTCATCCGTCGCAGTCAATGCAGAAAGACTTTCAGAGGTCGTTTCGCATTGAAGACCTAGACCTTGGAACAAAGGCTTACCTGAGCTGTTCGTGTACCAGTGCATAAGTCGAGTATAAACATACTGTCGAAAACGGCATCCGAGCCTGAGTTAAACGCTGTCAATCCGAGCCACTGACAATGATGTCCGGGATAGAGTCCCGGGAGCACAGCAAGAGCATTGCTGAGCATACATGCATTAGAGAACTAAGCTGGATCTAGTACCAGGTAGCCCATCCATGCCTATGACTGATAACTTGAAGGGGCCAACACGATGTCCAAAAAGTCATGATGGCTTTCAGAAACCCAGTTTGTCCAACTCAAATTTAACAAACCCGAGAACATCCGGCTGGGATTGCCCGGATCTTTCAAAGTCAGCCACGCCGTGCATCGGCTCCTGCTACCAGCCGGTTCTTTTCAAACCCCGCTTACGGGTTCGTCAGAACCGCTTGATGAGATTTCGCTCTCCGCTCGTTGTTTGTCCCCCAAATGGCAAACAAACACTCCTCCCTAGCATGCAGCACGTGTAGAAATCTCATCAGCCCACCTACCGAACTGGTAGCGATTCTAGCTCAGTAGTAGTAGTACACTTATGCCATTCGCATATGTTTGGTGTAACCATTTATCTAAAGTATGTGCCTGGGACACTGTTGCCGCGTTAGCACGGTGCCGCGCTCGCTGCAGCACCTCATCTCCAGGCTACTATTTGGTGCTTTAGGAAGCTGCCCTCGATGACGTCGACAACTTGCCACGTCTATTTTCCCCGCCAAATTCTTTGGCAGGCACCTGCCCACCTCGTTTCCCCGTCAAATCCCTCGGTTCGATCTCTGCCTTGCATGCCTCCCGTCCGCCTCCCTTGGCATGCCCTCCCTTTGCGCATCCCGTCTTGCCCCTTCCACGCCCCCCTCGCCCTCGCCCTCGCATCCGTCCTTCCCTGGCAGCTTCCATCCCGTCGTTCTGCCTCACTGCGCACGCGATAACAACGTCCTCTGCCCGTCCCGCCCTCTCGTCAACGACCGCAGCAGTCAATGCTCATATGTGCCAGCTGGCAGCAGCCCGCGTTCGATGGCCCGAGATTACGGAGCGCAGAGTGGTTACTAGCGAAGGTCAAATACTGACTGTACGCATGGGGTCGTGCGCGAACGACGCACGTAGAATCAAAGTGTGCCCTGCAATGCCCGTCTCTCAAACGGCTTCCCGCGCGCTCTGCGAACATCTTTGCATGCAGACGGCCCCCTGCTCTCTACATGCGCTGCGACGCAAATCACTACAGAAACGGCCGTTCGCGATGGAACAACGCTCCGTGCAAGGTCTGCGCATATGCTTGCCAAGGGGGACCGTACGCGCGGAGAGCTTCTACACCCAGACAACGCAGCATGCGCGACATACGCGAGTGGATCGCAGCGCGCATGTCTTCCAACAACCCCAACGCCAGATGCAAGCGAATCTGCACGCTTCCATAGCAAACGTACCACAGCTTCAACTTACTAAAAACCGTAACAGCAGACTGCGCGCACCACCTTCACAGCGCACGCTCTCAGAGTCCGGACGCAGATCCGTAGCCTGGACAACTTTACGCATGTTAGTCAGTCATTCAACCGCAGCCGCAAGCTTTACTTACCAACCCAACGACAACGCTTCAAATTCCAGGTCAGACCATGATTTGCGCGCGGATGCGAGGTTCGGGTGCGCCTGACTGCATTCGCCCAACACCCCATGGACCGTGCTTGCAGAGATCGGTTCCAAGACATGTCGCAGGACCGCAACGCACGTATGCTATCTTGACCAAACATAATCTACGCATGGCGGCCATGCAATGCAAGGGCAAATACAAAGTCCTCGGGATAGATGACATCCTGTAGTATCCAACAGGTGAGTACCACAAGCCAGGTAGACAGAAATATTACTTACAACCTTTACCAAAGTGCGGACAAGATTTGCAGAGAGGAATACGGTGCTCCCGCTCGCCGCGGGGCCTCACCTTTATTCATTGATTCTACATAAAGTAGGTTCATCAGCGCATGTAAGACGGCGACTCCCTGGCACGACGTACCTCTGAGTTGTGCAGTACGAGGCCACATCAACTGCGCTTCACAAAACTACTCTGGGGCATACAGTATTCATAAAGCTCGGCAGCGTCTGAGCGCAGGATGAGGCGCACAGTCGAGGTACGCTTCGCTCATTCATTGCCCTGGTTGTTTGAGTAACAAAGAAACAGGTGCCGCTGTTAATAATGTTTGTTAGGGCATGTAAGGAAAGAAAGGTCGCGCGCGACTTACCCCTCACGCGCGCGGACGGTCACGGACAACGACGACGCCACGGGTGACGGCGTGCGGCCTTCGGACGGATGCACGCGGGTGTACTGACATCCGGGGTCGTTGTAACAAGACCAGTCCTGGGGCGTATCGACAGAGGTGCAACTAGAAGTACGGTAAGGAGTACCATGTATCCGGCCTAGTACAAGAGCTTCAACAATAATCTACCGCCCATATGATCTCTGCAAACTTACCTGCACGCACGCCGACACCAACGAGTAATACCGACATTTACATTATACATGACATGTAGGCGGCATGCCGGAGTGACGGTGTACACTCGGTGTTACCCCCAGCATACGAGCTGAAGTTAAGGTCAGTCGGCCTGAACTACCAAGCGGAATGCGCTGCTACTCACCGCAGGCAGCGAGCAACACTCTTCGCGCATTCCGGCGCCGTCTGAAAAGCACCGGGGATGCAGCCTGTCCATACTCTGACGTGGCGAACACCTCGTTCCCTGCAGAGCGTCGTCTGCATGTCGACTTTGCGTGGACAGCCGGGGTATGTTCCTGTAAACTGGTCCACTCCGCCTCTGCCCAGGGCAGTGCCAAACCCAACAGGTTCATTTACTCATGCAGGACGACAAGCACGCACGACTTACTGGACGTGCAGTGCAGCGAGGCCATGGTGCACCAACAACTACACCTCGGCCCTCCGCACACCGAGCGCCTAGTCCTCGTTGTAGACGATATCTTTCATTATACAAGGTAAGCAAATAGTTCAGACGAATAAAAACTTTGACACTTACTTATAACTCTTTGCTTAGCGCGTACGAAATGTGCTCAGAGTGCCAGGCACCCGCTCGCCGCGGGGCCTTAAAAACGGTAATGTGGGGTATACAATGTTGAAACTCGCTATATTCAATATCCGAGGGCATCCGTAACGCTCCACATCTGAGTGCAGGATGAGGCGAACAGTCAAAGTACGACTCACGTTTATTCACCGCTCGTTTGAGTAACGAAGAAACTGGCAGGTTCAGTTGGTTAGTGCATGCGAGGAAAGTAAGGTCGCGCGTGCGCAACTTACCTCACTGGCCTCAACAGATTCGGGCGGGCGTAATGACATCAGAAGTCGTTGATACAAGATAGTTCCTGGGGCGGGTTTAGTAGTCACCCTGAATGATAACTGAACTGACCCACACGAACGACACGATGGCGATGCCCCGCCAGTGACTCAGACTCCGGAGATTCCGTTATTTGAGCTGCAGAACTCAAGGTCAGTTAGTCTGTATTACGAAGAATGATATCATGATACTCACCGGGGATAGAAGGTAAAGAACTTACCTAGCCGGGTACGTAGTCGCATTCTATCGCGATTGCACGATGTTTCTGATAACGTTCTCATCTTTTATGTGCAGTGGTCCAGGACGACGATGGGATAGCTGAAGACTGGAAAAGCGGCACACAGCATGTCCATCAGCTCCAGTTCGATACACAAAACGAGGTCGAGCTCACCTCTGGTCCAGAACGCCAGCAATGACGATGATGAAGAGGGTTGCGGCCAGCGTAGTTTCCGCGACGTAAGCGATGCAGGAGCCGACAAGGGTGCACTCAAGCCCAGTGCAGAAACACAGGTCAGTCAATAACACACAACATGATACTCTGGGACTTACCATTCTCCCTTTGCAACAACCACCGGATGACATTGTTGATGTCCTTATCCGTTCGTCGGAGTTTCCAGTTATGGGGCATCTGCTCGTCGTTGCGGAGTTTTCTGCGCTCACTAGATAATGCGGATATCAGTGGCATGTCTGCCATGTCCGACAGATGTAACTGACCGCATGTTTAGACGGCGCTCAACGGTGAGTACGGCGCTTCTCTTGTTGGCCAAGAAGGAGGTGGGTGGGGCTTTCCGTACTCGTAGGCCGTGAGCATCGACGAGCAGGGCAACCCAGAAGAGGAGGTGGGTGGGAAGGGAGGCGAGGAGAGGAGAGGAGCGCTGATGAGCTCGATGAGACTGGGGAATGACAGTAAGTACGGGGACCTTATATATATATATTTATGTACCTACCTGTGTACGTTACTCGAGTAGTAAATGAATATGATTAGCGTACGGTGACCGAGATTATGAGACGTGATTTCAGGGTCCGCGTGTTCTAACTTAGCGGGTTCCCCGCTACCGTTCCCGTTCTCCCGTCAATGGGTCTCCGTTCGGCTGTCCTTCAACCATCGTGCAGTCATATACTCATACAATTGGAACGTAGAGTACTTCCACAGACCTTTTAGTAATACTCACTGTAGAGTAACAGAACTTTGAATTCAATAAATAATCAATAAAACATACAAATCTTTCTATTGGCATCCCACCTGTCGACTGCATCGCCCGTACAAGCTCAATTACAGGTATACACGGTACTCGGTTTACTATGTTACACGTCATAGCAGGCTAGTATTTACCGGAAACCGTGTATTCAATGTGAATACGCTGTTTCATTAGCACCAGGGTGCTTTGTATGAACTACAACGGCCAGCAACCATCGGACTTCTAGCAGCATCACACAGCTGTTATGTTACGTTAATAATAGCGGGGGACAGTTAAATCACCGATGAGAGGCGAACATTGCCATTGCAATACGGAGAGGAATGCGGAGAGCGGGTGCAGGAGAGGAGAGCATCCTCTCGCCTTGCACATCCTGCACCCAGCGCACGAGCAAACTGACTACCATAAGAGGGTACCAGAGTATGGGTACACCTCCTGTAGACTTCAATTACCGCAGGAATGGCCATAATGTGCGGAGCGCAGAGGCGTAGCCTGCCCTGCCCCAACGCGCACATCTTCCAGTGCACTAAGAGCGGCCAGCGCACCAGCGCCGAGCCATCATCCACGTATATACGTCATTACATCATTCTTCGCAAGTTTCCGGGAGGTCTAGTACCTTTATTTCGAAAACGAACGAGAATGCAGAGAGGAGGAGATGGGGATCGTACTGACATGTCGCTCCCCTCTCTGCATTGATCCAGTCCCCATGCTCTTGAATTAACATCTTACCATAACTCATTAGTAGTCAATGCATGTGTTTATTGGCGTGCGGAATTCACGATGCAGTGCGCGCGCTCGTTTACTTATGTAGATGGAGGTTTGTGTGAGTTAGTAAATTTTGGTTCCACACTTGATCTGTACCGCTCAAACTTTTACAGAACTCTTAAAAGGTCTGCTATTGATGTATGTATTAGGTACTCAGTGTGCGTAACAGCGAAAAAGTAGATTTGTTGACAATGCGTTGCGTGCCACAAGAGCATAAATCACAGGGCGTATACATACGCACGCAGCGCGCTCGCCCTTCCCATACACGCTTACTATATACAGTATATCCATAGCATCCCTGTAGCCATGATATTAACCCCCATTTTGAAATAATAGGTAAATATGGCGGAATGCACCGGATCGCACTGGATGTACGGCGTTGACAAACGCTTCTTCCAGTCCATTGTTCGCTGATGCGGTTGTTTCCGCTACCCATCGCTTATGTATATTTATAACTAAGTTCTAGAAAGCCTGTGTTTCAGGCTAGTTGTGGTAGAATCGGACCAGGAGAACAGGTTGGACCGTGGTACAACATCTGTCTTTCCACGGTCTCTCTCAATTCTCCGGCTCACTTTGTACCATAACGTGCCTTTTATTATGTGAATATGATCAAGTGTCTGTATACTATATAACACATAACCAGTGATATTTGCGCGCTGTGGAGTGTATGCGTGCGTGCACGAAGATTTCATTCAACTCGTACGCACGCAGCGCGCACATACATTTCAGCCATGCTAGTCTAGAAATATAAATATTTCATGCCAATTATCAATGTACATTGCATCGCACGCGCGAGCGCACACACATGCTCGTTGTATATTCCAGTAAGTGTAGTTATTAGGCAAGTGTACAGGAAGCGTTTGGGAAGCGCACACATCTTATGGCACGTACACCAACCTGTGGTTTACCGGGCTACATCAAAGGGGGTTATGCAACACAGCTAGATCTATTTAGAGGACCGACTGTTCGGGGCTGGGAGCGATGAGACTTTGGATGCGCGGATACATCCCTGAGCGGCGGAGCGGAAGCGTGGCGTGTGTGTACGTACGTACATGACACGACATCCCTTGCTTATTACCATCATCACTAACGCCAGCTCACTCTCCCCGTCCTCTCTCTACAGTCCTTCAACTCAGGTAAGTAAGGCGTCTATCTGATGTGCGTCGTACTGTACTGACCACCTCTTCTGCCCCAGACACGCGGGGGACGCACCTACAACGAAACCGAGTTATTTCGCCGTCCCGCGAACGCTGTCTCAAGGCAAACGACATGCGAACTCACGGCATCTGCATGTAGGATTCTCGAGGCATTTCGAGCTCGATGTGTCTGGGGTCGATGCCCCGCGGCGAGCGACCAATACCCCCTAGGATGGAGCTGCCGGGCCAGGGAGGAGCAGCGCAGGGCGCTGCTCTGACCCATTCACAGAGCATCCATCAATGCCCAGCTGCCCAGCGCTGCGGGATGGAGTACAAGATGCACGAGAGCACTGGCAGAAGGAGGTGAGTTCTTTGTGCTTCCAGTGAACGCTGTTTCACGACGTACCTGTACAGCAGGTACACCGTCCCCATGTGGGACACATTACGAGTACCACTGGTCGTCCGGGGTCGATGCCCCCGCGGCGAGCGGCACACAGCCCTCTAAACGACATCTAACAAGTGTGTGGAGGAGCAGCGCAGTGCGCTGCTCCGAGCAGACATATGCCCAAGGCTCACAAACACAGGTGAGTTATTTGCACGGCCAGCAAACACTTTCTCACAGCATTATCACGCAGCGAAATCAAGTGACAGCGAATCAAGTGAGACCAGGCATATTCTAGACGGTTGAGGACAACAGGACATCCCGGATGGATGCCTCCACGGCGAGCGGCGGTCGAACCCTCTTGAGAGGAGAAGAACAAGTGTGCGGGAGGGCGTTCCAATACTCAAATTTGGTATTTGAGTTTCCGGCATACGCTCTCTTTGTGATCATCTATTAGAACCTTTGCAAGTGCATAACACAGTGAGTGATATACCTTCCTTGCGTCCCTTTGTGTTTCCCAACGTGTATTCACATACTCGGGATGTGTTACCGTGCACTTGTCGCTCAACAACTTCCGTTCAGCACTTGTACCAACAAAACCAAGCTACTTATATACTGCGCAACAAGTTCTTAACATGTGCAGCTGCCCAGAGGGCCGGGTTGATGCCCCCGCGGCGAGCGGCGGTCGACGTCCCTAGCAAAGGATAACATCTCAGACACATGTACAGGAGGACGTGCCGCATTCAAATCAGTTATTTGAGCTTCCCGCGACCGCCCTCCTTCAGACTTTCTTACTCTCAACAAGATCCCAGAGGTGCCTTTCGAGTGCAGAAATTGTGGTGCGTTGACTTGTATCTTTGTCTGTATCATTGCTAATATGTATTTATTCCCCCTGACTTCCTGTACACGCATACCCCGAGTCTTGCCCGCAGTTATTACCACCCACATTATCTGTCAAGTTAGGAGATTCAGCGACTGTTGGAACTTTGTCTCCTGTGACCGCCGCCCGGAAACACTCTATACAACCTGAGCTAGGTTTATGTGTGTAAATATAGTAGTTTGTACACAAGAATACATTTATTTATCAATAAATTTCTTACTGTGTGATACTGTGCATGTTCCCGAGCCCCTTGGTAAACGAGAACTCTACAATGTGGTGATGGCTGCGGTCCGCAGGGGACACTAGTGGCGGTTCGGTTGTGTGTTGTTCCCACACCCCTTGTCCTCCTACCACGTCGACATGCTGTCTGGTCGTTGTTCCCCTCTGCTTATTTCCTCTCGTTGTCTCCTCCTTCAACTGCCACTATCCCGTCCAGTTGTGCTGCAATCCCCTCCACTCGACATTCCCTATGCACTGACCTTGAACAAACACAAGAACACACCTCGAGAAATTCATACCAGGTGCGTGCTCTATTGCACCGGCAGACTTCTCCCCCCCACATGCCTTCGGGCGGGGAGAGGTTCTGTTGGTCTGTACTTGTCCGAGGGGGGACGTGGGAATCGGACGTACCACTTTTTCAAAACTTTACCCCCGTTTAGTACTTTTCCCGCCTCTTTTAGTTAGTTTTCACCTCGCGTATCACCACTTCACGTGAGGTGGACACGAAATATTTGCACACGGCTTCACCAGTATTCAACAATAGCTTGAGGCGGCCCCCAGTACTCTCCCGGACCCTATTGAGCACCATGTTCTCACCCAGCCCGCCCAAGACAGGGACACCCTTCCTGCTTGCCTCCATCGCAACACCGAACATCGTGCGCCTCACCGTCCCGCCCACATTCAAATTCCCAACTATAGCCTTCCGCATGTCCTCCCAAACGACAGGGGAGCCCAGCATAATATGCGGGCGGAGCGCCGCGAGATCATTCGCGCAGCGCTTCACGCCCGCATCGGTCAGCGTCTGCGCGCGGGCACAGCCCACCGTCACTCCTGCATACAGCGCGCATAGCTGCACGACGTACTCCTCCGCACCCGCCAGCGAGCGGTACGCAAGGTACACGTCGCCCGCTGCGATGTGCGGTGCGAACATCGCGTTCACGGAGGTGACCGCGGCGAGTAGGTTGCCGTGCGTCAGCATCGCGCCCTTCGGGAGGCTCCCTGATGAGCCGGGCGTGTACATGATACACGCGAGGGTATCGCACGATGGCCGGCGCTGGTGCGCCACGGACTCCATGCGCGCTTTGTTTTGGGAGCGCCCGCAAGCCCGGAGATCGTCGATATGGGTAAGGGTGATGTCGCTCCGTGTCCGTGCAATCGCCTTCAGACATGATGCGCTGCGAAGCCCGTCGTATATGATGTGCTTCAGCGCAGGGGTGCGTTCGACCGCGAGTGAGAGAGTAGGGAGGAGGTCTGTGTGCGTAAAGACAGCGACGCATTTGGGCTCCGCAAGGGAGTGAACCAGGTCATCGACACGGACAGCATCGAATGTAGTTGCCATTGGGACGGATATCGACGCACACGCATGGTTCATAAGTTGCCAGGTTGGACTGAAGGCAGTTTCAGCAAAAAATAATATTGCATACAGTTCAGTCTACCTTGTGTACGCGTAGATGTTCACGACATCCTCTTTCCCAATCCCGAGAGCCAAGAGGCCATTTCTGGCCTCCACAACCGCATCCGCAAACTGCGTATATGTGATATATCGGTAGTCAGACATCTCGAGCAGCGTCCATCTTCTCGTCTCTGAAATTTCGCGCCCATCGATAAATAAGGAGAATTCTTTTGTTTCATGGTGCCTCTCGATAACGTCGCGGTACCCAAAGGCACGCTGATCGGGTAAATAGTTCCTGGCGGAGTACGCAAGAATATCCCGGATAGTTCTTATATTCGGATGAGGTCCTTCAAGCTGTTCCGAGGACGCGTTTAATGTATTTTTCACTCCCGCTTGAGGAGAGCGTAGCCAGGCCGAAGTAACGTCTGCAGAACGTCTTCCTAAGAAATCTGGAGGTATGGGGAGATGGCCAGTGATATGTTGGAGGTTACCCAGCATATTGATCGAGGACGCCTGTGAAGTATAGACCAGTTATACTGAGGCTAGGTCAACGAAGATGTGGGCTCAAGCTCCCGCTCTATTGAAGGCTGAGATTAGCACTCCGGTCTGGACGTCACAAAGGTATATGCGCGAGGAGCGGCCGCACTGCCGTTACAGTGATGTGCACTCGGGCCACAGAGACGTCGTGAAATGCCTGCTATTGCCCTCATTATGGGATAGCGGCAACAAAGGTGAAGGTGGACAGAGTAGAAAGCCGTGTAGAATGGAGTGAATGGTGACATAGAAGGATCTTGCTCTTCCTGGGAAACAAGGCTGGGGTACCGGTGTGCTCTGACGCGAAAGGTTAATCGGTCCACAAATAGCAGACTACGGTAATCTAGACCTCACAGGATTCTTGAGAGTAGCGCATCAGCAGATATCTTTCAGAGTCTGGTCATCCGTCGCAGTCGATGCAGAAAGACTTTCAGAGGTCGTTTCGCATTGAAGACCTAGACCTTGGAACAAAGGCTTACCTGAGCTGTTCGTGTACCAGTGCATAAGTCGAGTATAAACATACTGTCGAAAACGGCATCCGAGCCTGAGTTAAACGCTGTCAATCCGAGCCATTGACAATGATGTCCGGGATAGAGTCCCGGGAGCATAGCAAGAGCATTGCTGAGCATACATACGTTAGAGAACTAAGCTGGATCCAGTACCAGGTAGCACATCCACGCCTATGACTGATAACTTGAAGGGGCCAACACGGTGTCCAAAAAGTCATGATGGCTTTCAGAAACCCAGTTTGTCCAACTCAAATTTAACAAACCCGAGAACATCCGGCTGGGATTGCCCGGATCTTTCAAAGTCAGCCACGCCGTGCATCGGCTCCCGCTACCAGCCGGTTCTTTTCAAACCCCGCTTACGGGTTCGTCAGAACCGCTTAATGAGATTTCGCTCTCCGCTCGTTGTTTGTCCCCTAAATGGCAAACAAACACTCCTCCTTAGCATGCAGCACATGTAGAAATCTCATCAGCTCACCTACCGAACTGGTAGCGATTCTAGCTCAATAGTAGTAGTACACTTATGCCATTCGCATATGTTTGGTGCAACCATTTATCTAAAGCATGTGCCTGGGACACTGTTGCCGCGTTAGCACGGTGCCGCGCTCGCTGCAGCACCTCATCTCCAGGCTACTTGCTTGTGTGACATAGAGCCGAGACGCTTTTCATCGTCGTCGATGGTGCGCCTGGCCTGGAGGCTGGCTTAGGGCCTATGCCGCTCCCACATAGCGAATGGAAGCTCATACATCCTCTACCGATTTTTCACACAAGAATATATCAAGTCAAAATGGTCAAGCTTCAAACTTCAAGCTTGATCGAGACCTCACGGGGCGTTGACAAATCAAATCTTGAGCAAATTATGTTTGCTACTGATTGAACGACGCTTCGCTTATATCTGAACGCTTAGTTAAATATATACCTGCCACTGTCTCTGGGAAGAACCACCCACACGGAGATGACATGTGCTGCTAAGTTTGTCATTGTGTACTCCGCTCAAAAAGTGCGTGAAAGGAAAATGAACCATTGCTCATCCCCCAATTTGAACCATTTCTATCACGTCAGGATATAATTCTCCCTATCAAATCCTGCTTCAGCAATGTCGCCCCACCAGTCCAACTCTCTCTCGTATGCTCTGGGATCGTTTAGGTACACCCACGCGCCGTATGATCACAGAGACACACTCGATCAAAGCCAGACACTGCCACAATTCAACCTTACGCATAATACCTATTACCCGCACACTTTAACTATGAAGAATAGTGCATCAACAAGCGACTGGCCTATTGCAACATTGCAGTCAGTTGTTGCTGGTAGCGCTCGCATTACAGCCTCACCGCAGAGAATATCAGTGACGGCTTCTGAGGCAGTGATTTTGGACGCGCCAGTGGAAAAACAGAGCGCTGCAATTCGTGGTGAACGTGTTCATCATTGGTCGGACAGATCAAGGGCATGGCTACGAGACCAAGCCAATAGGTCCATTGCTCGAAAAGAGGGTGAGCCTATGCATCAGAATACTGCAAGTTAAGCTAACTGCGCCTAGCCTCAGACACATGGATAACCAGCGCGTCGACAAGCGCATATTCGAATGCGATTCATTGCAGACCGGCTGCGCATTGGGTTGAGGACGATTCGGGACATCCAAGCGGTGGGTAGATATCTATCTTTCCCATACCTTGACTTATGTGTTACAACACGCAGCATCTTGTCTGTTGGCCAAAGAGAACGCACTATCACGGTCTCCATGAGTTTCCGACAAAGGAATATCAAACCAAACCAAACATATCAACCGAATTGATGGACCGCAAGAACGGGCGGCCCACCCACAGGCCAACGCGAGCAAAAGCTCGCGTATACCTGAATCCGACAGAAGGTATTTTGGTTTATTTTATTTCCTTTGGTAGAAACTCAACTGGAAATTATTTAGTGGGTCGTATTCCCCAGTTTGGGCCGCCCCCGAGCATGACCCATGGGTGGGACCACCAAGGCGTATAATGCCTAAACTGAAGAAGGACGGTGAGTGGTCTGTTGACACCTGAATCATTGCTAAGAAATACCACCTAGGTACCTATGAAACACGGTTCACCAAGAACCTAAGGGGACTTATGGTGAAGAATTATCGTAAGCGCCGTCCCAGAGGTGAGTTAGAAGAACTAGAGCATGGTGAGTTTTCCAAATCTCCGAGTCAATGTTACACATACTGATGACTCACGGCCTGCGTAATCAGAAAAATGGTATGTGATTTTAGTAGACAGATCACACACAAACATGCTGACATGGAAATACAGAAAGAAGAAGAAAAGGAGGGTGTGGGGGAGGGTCAAATCGGTGGAATCATCGTAGTAGATGTTGATTATGAATACAAAGTCATCTTATCTCATCGCGATGGGTAGCCAAATTTAGTCGGAGATTGAAATTCAGTGACCCAATTATTATTAGAGTATATCAGTTCTACAGAAGTTGTCACATGCCAAGTCCGAGTCCACCAGTACCGCACTTTGGTGTTTTCTTATACCAAATCATTGAAAATGTTAATGAGCACTGAAGCTTAAGCTCAAGGATTACCCGGCCATCAGTTGGATGTTATTCACGGTACATTGCTCTTCCGTTGGGGTATGCATTCTATTGATGCACTTCAAAGGGCGGTCCGTAGTTACTCGACGCGCGTCCGAGCGCGACGACTTCGACAGAAACGTCCAGAAGAAATACTGTATTCCAGGCTTGATAGAGTGCTTCAATTCGCTCACTAAAATCAAGTTGTTCTCGACGTGATCAACAATTAGTGTGTTCCTATTTCTTCAACAAGTCCATATCTGCTAAGTTATTCCACATGGTTATATACATATATTCTTCTGTTTCCCTCACCTGCTACGAGTGGGCCTTCTAATCTTCGAACAAGGTGACCTCAAAGTCTTCAAAGTTAACCACGAGCTGCTCCTTCTCCTTTCCTTCTCCTTCCGGTATGGTGGGACGCGCGGCATATACACCGATGAGTAGGTTTCTTGGTGCCTCGGCGACCTTGTCTTCGCCAATGTCGTGGCGGAACCACCAGGTGAGCTCGCGGATACCTGTCTTCTCTCCTGTTTCTTGGTCGACGAGGTAAACCCACAAACTCTCCACGCGTGCGCCGTTCTTCGTTTCGCGCTCCACTTGCATGGTGATCTTTCCGCTCGCGCCAGCGGGAAGCGGGACGAGCGACCAATCGCTCCAACGACTTGTGCCAACAGTGCTAACCACAGGCTTTCCGTCAACAAATTCGACACCCGTCTTGACCCACTTCGTCACGTCCTCGTCGGGGATAAAGAGCACAAGGCCGCCCTGGTCGTACTGGCTGCCCCAGGTGCCGTTCAGGGTGACTTTGGCAGTGTGGAACTTGTGGAGGTCGATGGGGGTCGATAATAAGATTGTAGGGGCGTTGTCGACATCGGTGTGGGGTGGTTTGCGCCAGAGATCGGTTGTCGCTGCCGCGTTAATCTTCAATGGCGGAAACTTCATCACGGTCGGCAGATTGGGCCTGGATTCATCCTGGGACATGGCCATCGCGGATGAGCCATGGTGCAGCCTGAGCTTGGGGAGTGCAGGAGAAGTCATAATGGCGTGAAGTAAGAGTGTTTTGTCGCTGCATCTGATTGCAAACCTCTTAGCTTTCTTATCGGCGGAGTAACACGATTGGATTTCTATATATGTACATTTGTCCTGAAAATGACGCAGCCCAGTCTGGAGCGAGCCGGTGCCGGGGTTTTGCCGCGACTTGTTGATCCAGACTGGTGAACGAGAATCAACGAGCTTGCGAGACCTGGCCAGACTAGAGTAAGCCAAGAATAAGAATTGTATATTATGGACATATATGTATCAGTATGTATCTGTGTATACAGTGATTCCATTACTATCTAAGGCGCTAATAACATGGTTCATGAACTTAATCGATCCTGCACTTCTACTTCGGGTTGCAGATTATTATAAACGTTCCAGTACATTATGCTATGTGTACTGCTCACTGAATTTTTGGGATTAAATTGCTTAACAATGGAAAATGGGCGTTCGATCACTTGAGCACATGAGCGCTTGAGAACGACAATATCACGAGTTAGGACGTTAAGTTCGCATTCCCACCACAAATTAAGTTCTAATTTTCATTTGAGTGACAGTGACATGTTTCTTAGTTCTTTGTACTATGTCTAGAGTGTTCGATGGTCTGTATTCCACGTTCATATGATACTTACACAACTCTTTCCCCATTCAGGAATGCCACTTTCTACGGAAAAGTCCTCAAATGACTTCTATCAGTGATACGATATATTTAGGAGGTCCACGAGTTGCGCCATACCTCCTTGAGCGGTCCAAAAGCTGTGTCGGGCCTATTTACACTAAGATATCAGTAAGTGGAGGACATGCATGGTGTCAGACGTCAATCAATGTCATTACAAAGCTAGTAGTTCGAACCATCGATTTACTCATGTGTCAAGTGGTTGAGCGCTTAATCCCTGGAAGAATTTAATTTCAAGAGCAAGGTACCAGTGTACGATATGACTTACCTGTGCAATGGTTGGTCCGAGTACCTCTTAAATGAAAAGATAAGGGCGCAGACCATCGAGTCACCGGCGCTAATCTGAGCATATTAAGTTATGACATACGTTGCTTGTGAATGATTACCATGCAACCGCGATGGTTGATTGTGATGAAATCAAAGGGGTCCATTTTCCTGTACTTAAAGCTGAGGCTCAGGGCCTACTACTCTTCACCCTAGAAGTTCACCGTGAGGATGGATTCAGAATCAGAATTGGAAAGAGAAGTACTCAGTAATGTCTTGAGCTCCACTTTGCTTTTCATACTCTTTATGGGTACGCACCCTTTGTGTTCTGCTTTCCTTCATGATACTCACATCTACATTCAGGTATATACTCGATGACTTTTGCAGCCAGCATATACCTCTATGGTGCGTAATCTAACGACCCCTCAACGTCAACTGCAATTTTACTTATTCTATTTATAGCTTTCAGCAAGACAAACACCAGTCTGGTCGTTGTAATTGCTCTGATAGTGCTATATGCATTTGGACTCTCGGAGCTTGGGATCCAGTGGCATATAACCAAACAAATATTTATTGACAATGGAGAAACCAGGGCTACGGCATACGTCGCCTCTCTCACTGCGGGCGGGAACGTGATTCTATTGGTAAACGACATACTCCAGGTGGTTGGATACATCCTTGCCGATTGGTTGCTGGTTTGTTCTTCTTTTCATTTGATATATATGGAATCTGATGTTAGTGCTAAAGCTTTGGCGATGCTACAATGTGGTCGGCAAGTCAACCTCCTCTATGATTGTGCCATTCTTCTTCTTCTTCTGTGAAGTTAGTGAGTAGGATGGTCTCCTTTTAGTCACTGGTACATTTTACTAATGAGAAATAGGTCTGGCTGTCTGTTTCTTGGGATTTACTGGAAAATGTACAACGTTAAGCCCAGGGTCCCTTACGCAACAAGAAAATACTCAAAACATCCTTTTCGGCGCTTTCAATTCTGTGACCGCTGTAACAAGTCTCTCAGCGACCTACATTATCTATCGTAAGATAACTACATTCACGGACAGATATGGTAGTGGTTATAGCCACTACCAGCGCATTACTCGTATCGTTATCGAGACATCCGTCATATACTCTTTGGCATCGGTGCTCAGCGCTATCTCAGCAATTCTTGATTCTCTTCCAATCGCACAAAATTCTTCCAAGGTCCAGGCATTCTTATTATATTCCACATGCACGAGCTTCTTCACAACGGTGAGGCATAATGTCTTTAATATAACTGTGTGATTTACTTACAAATATCTTATGCAGGGATTTGCGCCGACCCTGATGGTTGCCCTGTTGGGTATATCCTCCAACAGTTCACACGCTGAGAAATCTTCTGAAGTAGTTAGCTCACTACGCATAAATGCGCACAATAACTACTTGAACAACACAACGGGCGGAAGGGATCTCTCGACTACACATGACGAGAAAGACGAAAGAGAGGAAATTGTGTAACAGTACTGTGTGGATTTCTCTGTATTCCAATGTCCGATTGTTAGCGTACTTGTGGCCCAAGCTTAATGCAAACACAAAATTTTTCTTGAAGCATCTGTCGGATTTCTCCTGGCAAGCAAGTGGCACATGACAATCTTTTCAGAAGCCTCAAGGGAAGTGCGGGGACTTGGGAAAATCTACCAACGGGCATCGAGTGAGGCGTTCTGGCTTCCGAAAATTCGGGCTGAAAAGCTTTACAATTGCTTCCCATGGCTCTTCGCTTCGTATATCTGAACGCTTGGTTAAATATAAGTCTACCATTGTCTCTGGGAAAAAAGAGTCCACCCGGAGATATTGTCTGCTTCTAGATTTGTATTTGTGTACTCTCCTCAAAAAGGTGCATGGAAAAATCAACGAGATCGCGCACTTTATAGTTCTGCAGTTCAGCTCTACCCCTTCCTATCCTACTTCCACAATGTCGTCTCAACAATCCAACTCTCTCATGTTTGCCTTAGGAACGTTTAGATATACTCAGGCTCTGCACGGCTTTGGAAGAGAGCCACTACTTCAAAAAAAGCCACTGTACACCCCAACTCCTGCTACCCATTTCTCCAACGACTTACTCAGAGGCAATGACTCGTCGATCAGCCTACCAATGCCAATAGCTCCGCAGTCAGTCTTTGGATTTAATGGCTTTGTGGGGCAATCAGGACCGCAGAGAATTTCAAGGGCTTCTCCACTGCCGACAGAGCCTTCACTGGCCAGGGAAGACAGCAGGACACGCTACAGAGGGGAACAAACTCATCACCTCTCAAGAGGGGCCATTGATTCTTGGACCACGCACGGTGAGCAGGTTTAGTAGATTTAATACTACACATCAGACTAACTGCGCAAGCTTTAGAGTCCTGGATGAGCCGTACGTCGATGAACACATTCAATAATCAAAGTTGGACCGTGGACTCAGTGGCTGTATCATATGCGGTCCCAATCAATTCTGAAACCGGTGGGCAATTATATATGGTTCAAGTACGTTAAAAAATACTGACGCTGCGCAGGTGTCACTGGTTTGCGAACCGCGCATAACCGTGACCTACCAGAGTTATCATCCAATCGTTCCAGGAAAGGAATGAGCAACAAAAACAATGTTATCAGCCGTACCGGTGGACTGAAACCGAAGCAAGTCCACCAGAAGGTCACAGCAAGGGAAAGCTCGCATACGCCTGAATTCGGCCGAAGGTAGTTTGTTTTTCCGCTCTTCCTTTACTGAAGACTTGAAGGGACTGACAATGTCTGGATAGGCCATCACCTCTCCCGGCCGCATCGACGTCCAAAGTCATACATGTGGAGCCAATGAGCAGGGGCGCAGCTCCTATTAAGAGAGAGGATGGTGAGTACAGAATATAGTACCCACCTTAAAGATCAACATCATCGTTAAAACATGCATCTCAGGTACATACAAGATACAGTTCACCGCAAATCTACACGGAGACTGCATAAAACATGCTCGCAAGAGGCATCACAGAGGCGAATTGGTAGATCTAGAGTATGGTGAGTTCTTTCAACATATTTCAATGTTACTGAAATACATACTAATGTATAACGCACTGCGTTATCAGGAGAGCGGTACGTGATGCCTCAGCTCCATGATCATACATGTAACATATGGACTGACAAGACAATGTAGAAACTCGAAGAAAATGAAAAGATGAGGGCATAGTTAAGTCGATGGAATCTATCCCAGTTGGCGCACCAATGGAACACGAAAGAGAGTAAATGGATGATTATCGATTCGAAGTCATCTTATCTCGGTGAGATGGGGTCATGAATTCAGTCGGAGAATGAAATGGCGTGTCGGCTCGGCAATACCTGTGAGAAAAGTGTACGTAACCTTTGTAGCCGCTGTAATATTACAATTTTGTTACTTCTGCCATTTTGTCTTCCACCACCTCGTACTTTCCTAGCTCTTCCAACTATCGAAGCCCCAGCTGAACGCGTCCCGAGAAAGTCTACTTTTGGAAACGCTCTAGCCAAAGTCCAATTTCCTAAGCTTCCCCTTCAGCGCCTAGCCTTTAAGTTACTGGCCAACTCCTGGCTCTGACTGGTCAACACGCCGAAGACTCTACATCGTCAACCAAGCGTTATTCCCGATTTTAACGGCGTGTTCATAAGGCCTTCAATGAAACTGACGGCGACTGTATGCTGTCCCATTTCCATCGGTGATCACATATCCTGTTCTGTGTCAACCACAGGATGTTGGATCACGGCGGTCATTGGTTCCAAAGCTATGTAGTCGGCCGTCAGAGCATTGCTGGGCGTTCATGTTCACTCACTTGCTTATCTCTCGCTTTTATTTACATACATCAATCTGGGCCCAATTTCTCTTGTACTCAACTTGGTTGCAACTTGGCCTGTGATTGTGAGAATACGCCGCTGGTCTCTTCAAAGCCTTAAAACTGCCCACACGACTCAATGCGTCTCTCAAGGTTCTACCGTTATTGCTCTATGTCACTCGCTATTATGATTTATCGGACTATATAGGCGAACGTGCTTAAGTTTGTCTATATACGGTTTACAAACTATGATGCGTCTGCTAATATCCTCCCTGATAATGACACTCATTCCGAACTCGCGCGTACGTCTTCTCTATCGCAATCATCCTATACTTAAAGTCATGCTGGTTTACAATGGCGGAGTTGAGGGTATTTCTTAAGCCCCTCGAGAGTTCAAAAAGCTCCTCTGTGAGAAGGGCGCGTTTTGCCTCTTCCGAATCTAGTACGAACTGGGTACTCCACACAGATACGAGTAGGACTCTCGGCATCCAATCCGCAGATATACAGGGATAAAATTTCCTCATTGGTCCCTTTGGTAATCTGGCTCCTTGAAAAACCATCTCCATTTCGATGGTGTACATTTCTTCGAAGCTGTGCGTCCCGTGAAAATACGAATGGTACTTGTTGTACACTTGGAAGTAACTTTCCCTGACTTTTAGTTTCTCGTCATGAGATAACCGCTGGAACTACTGTCCATATTAGTGGATGAATTGACATGAGCAACACGTCCACTAACGCTTTGGGTCAATTCCGTCAGCACGTCATGTCCTATGAGTTGTTGCTGCATTTTCGTTTGGGGAGGGGAAAATGCAAGATGGTGGATGGAGGATGCTCTGGTGAGTACTCCACCTTTTATACTTGATTATTGGAGGTAGTGACCAGTCCGCTTTTCATGAACAGTGGCCAACATTCAAATTATGGTCAACGCGAATCAAAGTTGCTCGAGCCTCAAGCTCATTGTCTTGGGTCGGATACAATAATATCTGCCTGCCATAGGAAGGCGTTGGATACATGTCCAGAATTAAACTGTGTCGTAAATTGCACTGACATCATCCTACAATTGGCGTTTGTAAATACGAAGTATGCCACAAAATGGTTATTTTCTTAGGAAACGTTCTCATGTCTCAACCCTTTCTTAGTGGCCACTAGTTCTTGTTGTATTATATGTGGAACTTTCAAATTTCGTAGAGTATTTTTAGCTGAAAGCGAAATATTTTCTCCACCTAAGGTGAGTTTGGACATTCGACACGCCGCAATATTTACAACGGCCATAGGGCCCGAGCCACTTGTATAAAATAAAGCTTTGAGTCCGCCCTGCGCCCACTGTGTACCATATTGTCGAGACGTTCACTTGCGCACCGTCAACTGTGTACATTGTCCGTTCAATTGTTCTACGGAAGATGGAATAATTTACTGGGCGGGAGCTTAAGCTTTGAGACGGGTAATTATATTTTGTTGTCATTGAAGGACACCTGCTTTTATCATTGAGTCCTGAACTCGCTATTATAAGCTGTCTAAGTGCCGAGGCTTTCTAAATTATGTAGAGAACAATAATTAAGGTTGTTTGTGGCATACCGTTCAAAAGTACGAACAATGTGAATGTACGGAAAATAGCATCCTAACACCTTCAAGATGCGCCACTCCATGAATACTAATTTGTTTTGGCTTTTGCTATAGTATATAGTGCTCATTGCTCATCCCAATAATGTATTATCGCCCTACTCTTGGACGCATTACACCCTGCAGGTTTACTCGGAAAATGCATTACAGGCACTGTAAACTGAACATCTGCTCGATGAGATAACAGAATCCTAATTATAGGACGGGTACTATATCATAATATTAATAGTAATACCCTGATATCCGTTCTAGTTTAAGCGGCTTCATTTCTTGAAAACAATCATTCCGAAGGCCGCCCGTACTACATGATAGTATGGCTTCAATCCACTCACAGACCCATTTAAGAGCAATCATTCTCGTACTCTGTAATAAATACCATGTATTAACCTTGCTACATATAGCAATGTCTAACTAGTTACCAGGTACAGGCTTACACCATAACGAAGATTGATGCAGGATGGTGCAAGACACAGATCTAGTGTACCGTACGCGATAGGTGTTGCGTATTCTCAAGACGAGCGCGTGAATGTTAACGGTCATAATTGATCTCCGATTATCTGTGTAAATGCAATGCAGCACAGCATTTTCATTGCATAGCTTCAGATAACATCAAAATTTCAAATGAGGCAAGCGAAATATGAGAGCACGCAATTACTGGCCTTCCGGATGGCTCAGGGCGGCACAGACCGGGCTATGACAGAAAAAATGTCGAATAAAGCATCTCAACAAAGGTGTAATCAACAGATGTTTAAATTCCGGCCTACGCCTACTTCCATATTTCCATTCTTATCTCTTTATCTATTATATGAGTGGGTAAACCTCTTGTTCTTCTTTTGACATATCCGATCAAAACATGTTCGGATATAGGACAGGCGCTGAAGCGCTCATGCTATACAGCAACAACGTTATGAGCTAACATGACAGTGCTTGGCATAGAAGCTGATATATCTTGCAATGTTATAAATACTCGAGTACGCTGAACGTCGCTCTGTCGATCCCATGTCCTCATCAGATTTTTCCTCAGTGGCTACTCAAAAACTTACTCTCAGTGATGACCTAAATTCAACACTGCTCTACGCATTCCTAGTTGGTATGCAATTCCCCAGGCTCCTCCTTTCTGAGAATAATCTTGCAGTTTTATAGGCGCATATTCAATGATTTTTGCGTTTACAATATATGTATACAGTGCGTCATTCCGCTTATTTCTCTAATTAGTTCTCAACAACTAACTATCGATTTAGCAACAAATAAGATTGATCGAAGCTTAATCGTGACTGTGGTACTTTGGGCGCTATTTGCCATCAATATCACAGAATTCGGCATTCAATGGAGTATTGCAAATGAATGCTTCATTAATAATGGACAGACTATGTTAAAAGCATATCTATGCGACTTGAATCCAGGAAAGGGATCTTTAATATTTACGTCCACCGCCCTTTCAGTTTTGCAATATATTCTGGCTGATGGACTACTGGTACGTTCAATTATCGGCAACAATTTTTAACTTGACTGAAGAACCACTTGCAGCTCTGGCGATGTTACCACATCACCGGAAGATCTGCGTTGCGACTGTTTGTCCCGGTATTTTTTCTTATGTGCGAAATTGGTAAGTCTAGTGCAAGCACTGTGGCATGATTTGACCTTTATACACCTAGGATCCGGAATTGCTGTCCAAGTAGTCTCGGGTTTATTCTTTCTTCGGCCTGCCTATACGACGCAAAGAATGGCAAATATCTCCCAGATTGTCGCAGCAGTCTTCAATGTGATGACTGCACTCGCCACATTATCTTCGACATTTTTGATCTGTCGCCAGATAGCGACTTCCTCGCAGCAGACTCAACATAACCGACGATACAAAAAGATCATTTATATTGCAATAGAGTCGTCACTCATATATGCGATATCTTCCATTCTCATCGTTATTACCAGCATACTTAGTGTTGCCCCCAATGTCAACGTCGCCGTATTCACGTGGTTGGATGATTATGTGGATGCAGTTGCATTTGTTGCCACAGTAAGCCATTTTCTCCCCGACATTACAAAAGAAAGACTAAAATTATATAGGGGATGGCACCGACTCTCATGGTCGCTCAGATTAGCCTTTTCCCTAGTCAGGGATCTTCCGAGTTTTCAAACACTTCCCACATCTCAAACCTTCAATTCGGACAGGATACAACAACGCGTAGCGCCGCATGTCCCAGTGTTGATGATGGTGTTACCTCCTCCCAAAGCGACTTGAATGACAAACTAGAGAGAACTCCTGATGTATAATCTGCTTTTCATAAACGTAATGTACTTATCTGTAGCCTTGATATATTTAAACCTATCATGTATCCGTGATTTAGCTTTACTACTAGCTCCAATTTAACTCTTGAACTTATCACTGCCATTTCCGCCGTCATCAAATTATTGTCTGCTACATATACTGTAAGTTTATTGAGATTATAGTACTAAGCACATGTGCCAAACGTTCAATTCTCTCAATACACCGACCGGCACTTGGTTAGCGTTGCAATGGCCGATTTGAGAGGGAGTCCAGACAGCGCGGCCAGCCAACTGTTATTCCCACGAACAATCAGTGTGTGCGACACCCTTAGTAAACGATACTTACCTCCTTTACTCTCTGAGATATTGCATACTTGTCTCAGCCGCTGGCTGCGCAATTGATGTCTGAGAGAAAACTGGCGGAGAGCGCTTCCACGGTGCATAGTACCGCAACCTTACAGGTGCACGTACCGACTTCGCTGATCTATTTATAGAACGATGCTTTTGTTATGTAATACGAGTGCTCGAGTCATTGTGCCGCGTTGCCGGCCGCTGCGTAATTTTGCAGTCGTCGACAAACACCTCCGACCTCAAACTCCAACTCCAACGTTCAACGTCAATTTGCGTTCATGCCAACATCTAAGATTAGCCTGACGATGACGACTTTCATGGGCTTTATCTTGTCTCGACTATGTTTCGTTTTCACACATATACAGACGCATACCCCGAGAATATACCCCGAGAATAGGTGATGTAGACAGCGTCACTGTCAAATTTGAAGCGTGATTTCTACAGCTATCCAGTGGCTACTCACTCTGAACCGTTTTTTCGAAGATCTCTGCCCATCTCTCGAGCATAATCAGGAAGCCGGGTTCTTGATTTTGAACAGCCCTGGGCTCGGCAGCAGCAGCGCGGGCTCGCGCTGGATCGTACTCGGATCGTACCAGGTGTATTACTGGGACACCGCGACTTCCCTGAGACTCTCACTCTTCGTGTTAATCCTCTTGTCCTCCCCCTTCTGCGTTCTGTGTCTTACTGCCTAGCGTCCACTGCCCAAATTACACACTCTCCCAGCTACTTGGTTCGTCATTGCAAACGCCCTCGATTATGCTGGAGCTGCAATTGTTCAGCCCGAACTGAGGTTCACGCGGCGAAAAACTTCTACGCACTGTCCAAATATGTTACTCCCCGGATGGCGTAGGGCTGTGGATCACTCCCTTGTAATGCCTAGCGCAAAATTGCCATTGGTCGATGCGAAAGAATTAGCGGTACAATTGCATAGGTGCCGTATAGAACCTGCTGAAGCGACGAGCACGAAGCAAGCCTTGAACACTTTTCCGTAATATTGTATTGATCAAGTGATCTTAGCTTACCCATTCGCACTCTCTGTCAGAGTCAAAAATAGGTGCGGCGGGTCGATTTGGTGCTATCTATGCAGGACTTCTGTCTTCTGGCTCCTGGCTGAAAGAGCACCCCTAGACTTGATTCACACTTAATAGACCTAAGCTTCAGACTCAATGAAGCATTCCTCTTCTTGGCCTGGAGGTACCACATATCTGACCTATAGCAGCATTGACAATGTCGTCTAGCATACAACCCTTCAAGATCGACATACGTGACGAGGAGATCCAGAACCTCAAAACCAAGTTGGCCTTGACTAGATTTCCTGACGAACTGGAAGATGCAGGCTGGGATTACGGCTCTCCACTCCCAGATATGAAACGGCTTGTAGCCCGCTGGCAAGATGGGTACGACTGGCGCATACACGAGAAGGAGTTCAACGACACCATTCCTCAGTTTACAACGCCTATTGAGGTCGAAGGATTTGGCACCTTCAATGTTCATTTTGTCCATAAAAGGAGCGATCTAGCCACCGCAATTCCCCTTCTTTTCGTTCACGGGTGTGAGTCATGATTTCGACATTTACTATTGCCTTTACGTGCTCTGATGGCGTAATTCATAGGGCCAGGAGGATTCTTCGAAGTTAAGAAGATCTTACCACTTCTGACAGAGATCACGCCGGAGGGGCCTAGCTTCCATGTCGTTACTTTCAGTCTGCCTGGTTTTGGGTTTACTGAGGCTCCAAAGAAGAAAGGGTTTACGCACACGCAGTTCGCAGAGGTATTTGGTGCTAACTATACTGCTGTTCACTTTTGGTAACCTTCGAACAAGGTCGGGCATAAATTAATGATATTACTTGGTTATGACCAGTATGGTACGTCTTTTTCGTAGACATGAGCTCGTTTCATAGCCTGACACACACACACTTGCAGTCACTCAAGGAGGAGATTGGGGCACAATGGTACGTCACATAAAGCTGTTCTAACATTATCTCAAGTCAAGCTAACAACGTTCTTGAAGGTCACGACCCGGATTGCGGGCCTATACGGGGGAGACCACTGCAGGGCTTGGCATATCAACCTGGCAAACTGGCAGACTTCGTAAATCCTTTACATTCTTCTGGTTCATACTCTAAACATTATGTAGGGCGCCGCCTACCTTCTTGAAATCGCCTCTCAAGTTTCTCAAGCATGCTATTACACCTTACACTGCTGCCGAGAAGGCAGGACTTGAACGCACCAACTGGTACCGGACTGAGAGCTCGGGGTATTATGCACAGCAGTCTACTCAGCCTCAGACGCTAGGTTATAGTCTCGCGGACTCTCCTGCAGGTCTTCTAGGATGGTTGTACAAGAATCTATTCGTGTGGACCGATGCTTATTCATGGACGGATGATGAAAGTACGTTTTCATAATCCGTTTTGTCTTGCGCTCATGGAAATAATAATATTGCTTACTTTCTAGTATTGACATGGGTATCATTGTATTGGTTTTCAACGCCTGGACCTGCCGCCTCAGTACGCATATATTATGAGCATGCTCACGACAATACAAGAGCAAAGTGGAAGGTTCCAACAATACCTACTGGTATCTCTTATTTCCCAAAGGAAATCATGATCTTTCCTCGATCGTAAGGTTTCCGACTACTGTGCTTATACAATTTTTGAATATTCCAATAATAGGTGGTTGAAAATACCTAATCTCGTCTTCGAAGGTAAACACGACAGTGGCGGCCATTTTGCCTCATACGAGAAACCGGTAGAGCTTGTTGCTGATTTGAGGAAGATGTTTGGGCGAGGAGGTCCGGCGTATGCTGTTGTAAAGGATAACACTGGCTATTGAGTCTCGAGTGCATCGAATGATGCTATGTATGAGAGTCATGGTGAGGTTTAAACGATGGAATCTCTGGACAAGGGACACTGAAGAAGTTGTGTTTTGATACGAATGTCGTCACACTTCTGTGCAGAGTTTTGCATATCGAGTTCTGGAAATATACATTAATACACCTGTATCACTCCGGAGGTATTTGAGTCGATAATACACGAAGGTTGTTTCTGCGATGAGCTATCAAGTACGAGTACGTGTTTCGCGACATGATGTTTTCGAGCCTCATAAATTAGAACACGCCCCCTGTGACCCGCCTTGAGCCCTCCCCGTGGCCGGCGTCTATACATACAGTCTTTATTTCCAATATCAACGTGTGCATGCATGCAAAGCACACTGCATACATAATTCGCCCTGGCGCTCCACATCGGGCGCGGCGTTGCAGGGCGTCGCCTAGTGTCGCGCAGTACGGGTGTCGATCCAGGAACCGCGTCACCTCTTGTGCCCTGTTGTACGTTTGTGATATGAATTTGAATTTCTCGGTTTGTCTCGTGTAGGAGACCGGAAGATCTCCGCTGATTCATGGAATTTCATGAATTGGCACGGTAAACATTCAACGCACGGTGAGCCTGAGGCACGAGCTGCTCGATTTGCGTGACCCTTGGATCTGGATATAAGCGTCACGGCTCTGAGGGTGTGAGCGGGTAGGGTCTCTGTATGGAATTTTAAGGGGGAAGTGGAGTTATCTAGCTCTAGGTGTATATAAAAAGGGTCTGGGGCCTTTGTGGTGATGTACTTTGTCTTATTGGCGGGAAAGACTGCTTTACATATATAGTAAATTCTAAAAAAAACAGCAACCCAAGCCTTGTTTACTCAGCGACTGCTCATGGGTAATTTGCAGGACGTTACTGACTTTATTCAACGTTGGTTCAATAGGTCCTACGCTCAGGAGTCAACGATGACAAATTTACAGGCGGTCTAAATTATCTATCTTGATCATATCACGCCTGGTACTACAAGTATTCTTCTACACACCAGAAACTAACAATCTATTTACTTCCTAGTTCGTATTAAATTGCAGCCGTGAAAAATGTGATGTACGCGCTACCTCTGAGGGTAGTAATTAGGAGAAAAGGCTAATCTGGGCTACCATAAGCGTCGGCGCTATAGCCTATAATTGTGTCAATTCACGGAAAGAAGGAAGCTTAATCGCACTTACAGTCATGAAGGGGGTGACTGCATTAATATAGTCGTTAAGTCCTTCGGTTACCGGCAGATTAACAACACCGGAATAAGCATGAACTGTTCTGAAGACGGCGCTGAGCGTTGCAGAAACTGAGAAAATAAGCGATGATTCTACTACAATAAAAATTATTTTTTGGTAGCGCTGGCGATTATGAGTTTCGGAGATTGATCCTATTATACATTTGCAGATGATAATTGTCGAAGATGAGGCAGTAAGAACACCTGTAATGTTGAAAATTGCAGCGAAAATGTTTACAACATATCGCCTATGTGGTGTTAAGGGGGCCGGACCAAAAAAGAATATTGATGCTGTTATTACAGTAGCTATGCTTAAACCTATATACTAAAAGTGTGAGTCACGTATTTAGAATATGTGTTGCTTGACTTACTGATTTCGCAGGCAAGAAAAAATAAAGGAATGCAACTTGACAATGTGGATTTGCCTGTAACATGATAGCATCTCCACACCTAGTTGCAAGATTTAGTGTTTTACTGACAGACTGCGAGAAACAATATGATGTGAAACTTACGACTAATGCATCCGACAAAGCATATTCCACGGAAGTTATGGTGACAGATGAAAAGGTCAAAGAATCATGTTCAGATTTTATGATAGACACGAATTCAGAAAACATAGTTTCTCCATGGTTGATAAACGTAATGTTGATCATTTTCCATTGCATTCCGGCTTGGGCTATATTTATAGCTAACAGGATCCAGAGTGTCGCGGCAACAACAAAGCTCTGGTTGCCTTGTCTATTTTCTAAGCTGATCGTTAATAGCTGGCTTGGACATCTGGCAGCGTATTCTTACTGTATAGGTAAATTGTTACTGAGGATATCACTACATAAACACCTGCATATTGTTAAAAGAATGTTCAAAATGTAGCTGAAGTTTCATATTGGGGACATACCTGTGAGAAATACAGAAAGAAGTGTTGAGTTGAGATCATAGCTGAGCACAGGACTTTGTATTCTCGGGGGCACTGGGAGGTCTTCTGAAGAAACCATGTGGGTTCTTTTTAGTATATCAATGATACTCGATAAACTTTATAGGAAACTCAAGCGTCTACCCTCCTATTGGCCGCGCTGAATCGATGAGAACTACCAATAATTATGATACCATCAACAGGCATGTCAAAAGAATTGTTACAAAAGTCAGTTAAACGGTGCCATACGTAATCAATATTCGATTATTGTATTGAATTTATTATTACCTTATAGCTACTGTGGAGTGCACTTGGAGCGCTGGACAATGATCGTACTTCAAAAATACACCTGTGAGTGGTCCAGCTGACTGCACTGGTTGGAGGTAAAGTGCTTCGTATCATTGATGCACATTGTACGCTTGTATTTAAAGTTGCGTAAGTTAGTCCGAGCCTAACTCGCCCGTTAGCTGGCTTGAGCGGTCAGCACTTAGCAGAAGACAAGGCTTGAATCAGAGGAAATATTGCAGATGTAAACTAATTTCTGCATAACACTCAGTAGTATGTTAGAACTGGGCTATAGTACTGTTTAAGGCATTCTTCACCAAGTTCATCGTGATACTCGAGCTGAAGCCCTTCCGTATATTCCAATATCGCGTCGCGCCCAACAACTGGTACTGTTCAAAGTACTGGACGCGGTGCTCAAAGTCAATACAAATACCGTGGCGCACAGGCGCGCTCCAAGTCCATGTTGAATAGATAACCACCCACGCTGGGGTGGCCTTTGAAGAATTATATGACACTCCAATGCACAGTACGCATCATGATCAACGGCTAATAGACATCCCTTCTCCTGCTCACCACTGACGAAGTAATCAGCTGTTCACTGTAATTCGCTAGCCCAGGGTTATGTACCTATCTTTCCACCAGCAATGTACTCCATATTTTTTGGGTATGTATATACGTATCTTAGAGTTAATCAGGCATACACGCAGAGCGCCATATTACGGACCATGCGTGTATATGGGGTACCTGCGTGTATATGGGGTACCCGGAATATCTTCGGCAATGAACAGTGGAAGTCTGAGGCTGTCTAAAGACAACGGCTTGCAGCGGAGGCAAGGGCGCCCCGACGTTACGACGGATCATAGGAGCTCGCCTAGCTTGCATGGCTACGGCGACTGACTCATACTGCTACGGAGAATGTTTGTGCAGGCGCAGAGATAGTACTACCTGTCAGGAAGTTCTTTAGTATTTACTATTGCAGATTAGCACTCACACTTATGTACCACAAGATCCGTATGACAATGGTCTAAGCGCACGAGCCATCCGGTAACTCGTCGAATACAGAGAAGGATAGAGAAGGGCGACAGAAGAATGGAGCCCCCAAGGAGCCCCATGAATTCTGCATTGACAACTGCGCACTGCCGAGTCCTAACTGCAAATGACGTGCAAGTGAGCCGGCTCGGCGTTCGGCACACGGTTCGTGAGAACGTTCCACATGTTCCGTCCGCGCCTCTTTCCGCCTCTTTCCACCCCCGCCCCGCGGCGCCTCCTGTCACTTTGCGTTGCTCGCCGAATCGGAGGCATGCGGCTTGCACGTTTGATGTGCGTAATAAGTCCCGTTCGGTTGCTCCCGCATTGCGCGGTACGGACAGTAGGCTAGAGAGTGCGCGGAGCGGTTTGCGCTCAGGAGTATGTAGTGCGAGAACAAGAACATAACATATAATTGTAGAGTCAATATAGTATACACGGAGTCAGTAGACATAATTCTCTGCTCTCACTGTGATCAGCAGGAGCACTGCACCCTCAAGCTCTTAGCTCAACCTGCGGCTCGGCCCACGCCCGTCGCGCCCCTGCGTGCCCAGGCGCGGTCTGTCGGCACCTACACAAGGGGCGTAGGTGTGGGGGAACTGGGTGAGGTTCATGGGATTGGGGTAATATTAGAGAATTTACTTGCTTATGGGGAAGGATGTGTTGTAACTCCTGTACTGTATCTTGTCCTTCCTAACTGGATGGGTCCAAGAGTCTACCGAGACTCCCTAACCGTCATGAAAGCACTTGTAATTCTACACCCTACTCACGAACATACAGTTGACCCAATTATTACAATGTCGGCGATAACAGTTGTCATTTCTCTCCCTACCTCATGCAACTTCTGATGTCATTTGGTCGTGCCTAGCCTCAGCACCCTAGCCCAGCCGCGGCACGCCCACAATTTATTTCTTTGTCTTTGTATGTTTGCTTGGGTATAAGCATGTCTGCTGATATCGATATCCTATTCTTGCGTGTCACCGTGACATGCTCCGCCTATCTCTCGTTAACAAATGACCGGAAGCCGACTCGATTCTCCAGACACTTGTTTCTTTTTTCTCTTCGGTACTTTACAAGGTAGACACAGGCTCAGATCTCAAGCGCCCGTGGTTCTACTTTGTCCCGTCCTATTCAATCTGAAATTTTGAGCTCCCGACCTTCCGAGTGGCACAGTCCTCGGCGCCTATTCATTGTTAATCTGATGCTTCCTGCTGTAAAGTAGAAGACTCAGAGCAGCGGCTTAAGCTCTAGCTTTTCTGGTACTTCTACTAAATTTTAAAAAGCGTATAGTTCCGCTGACATTAATGCCTTTCACATTACAGTAAACGAGTCGCCGGAGAGGTGGATCAGCGAAATTAAATCGGTGTCCCAGTTTTGTTCTGGTTTTCCCACATTGGGCACTTTGTTCAAGCTCCAACTACACTGGCGTATGTCACCCAATGGCCACCCAGCCGTATTTTATAGATGGGGCAAAATATTTTATATCGTACCAGTGGCCAGTTAATAAGCCGAACTACGCACCACACACCAGAGCAGCTCCGTGCGTGGGTTCGCGGTTCGCTGAAGAGTCTGAAAGCCACTGTAGTTATGTTCAGGGGATCTTGCGCTCGAGTTCTAATAACACTTGACTTACGTTCAGGCAACATCCTACGTACGTAGACACGCACGCGCATGAGTACGCAAAGCGCACCTCGCTCCGCGCGACCGCATCGCACACGGGCATGCTGAGCAAGCCTGGCGCGGTCTGTATTGAGTTACTTTCGGTGGTCGGCTCCGGGTTGTACCCGAGAGTAAGCCCGGCCAGCGGCCGAGCTGCCGATCGGGCGCTCGCCGACCGATGTACTCATCAATAAGCATCCAGAATTGATTGTAAAGTACGTTCTCAATTGTTCTCAGATCTAGAGCTGGTAACTATCCCTATGTGGTATGAGATTCACTGGAGCTAATAGGCTGTTGTTTAGTATGTTCATCGCGCTACATAGGTCCAGAATGAAACGGTAGCAGGTTTACAGTTTACCGCAGAGCTGCTCTGCAAAACATACTCTACACAAAACATATGAAATGAAACAATAGGTGTAGGTTGCGAATTGACATTTTATGACGCGAAACACGCTTAGCTGTTAAGTCGACACTGAGCAGAGCTATGAGGAGTTGAATCGCAAAGGCAATTGATGCGAGGTTGTTTAGGCGCTCGCCGCGGCAGAAGCCTCGGCAAGCGGCACCGTAAGCCGGCCGGTACGGCTAATGCTTATTGAGTTCAAGGATGTGCGAATGCCAGTGAGATAGTTCGTTTCTTGGGGTTTCTCGCATCTTCCCAATCAGGTAACAGCAGTTCGTATCGTTTTTTAAATAACATTATCTTTGACTAGTCACCTACTCTGTCTGATGTCATCCGCGAATCGTGCTGTGTTGTGAGCGTGCTGTGCAACGTCCGACGTGTTCAGCACGCTGATCAAATCAGGTCCTATTCCTCCGGTGTACGATACATATACAACAGTATATGGTTTATACAATGTCTGTCATTCAAGATACAGCACCATATAATGCAATCCAGCACCTGGATCTATTTTTGTACCACGTTCCATATCCACATACCGTCTTTTTTAATTCACAGATCTACGTCTGCCTAATGCTGTTCAGATAATCACCCGAGATCAATATCAAGTTATAGTTGATGATCTACGCTTGTGAGTCATGCTAAGAAAGCTCGAGGCATCACTAAGTATACATTAGTTGAGCGAAGTATCACGGCTACTCCCAATGTGCACGCATAAGCACGCACGCGGAACGTGTCTAGCAGTCAGCGTTATTAATACCTCGTGGCTGAAGCTGAAGCTTCAGGCGTCGCCCTTGACCTTTCCGGAATTAGGCAATATGGACCCATAGAGTGACGCAGCAGAAAGACACGCATGTGGTTATCTCCCCTGTAGAAGCAGGCATAACTAATCTAAACTCGATGATCAGAACCGTCCCAGCACGCTGATTAGATCAGACAGACGGTAGTCTATGAACTCGTGTATGGCCTCCGCAGTACTTTAATTAATAACACCCAGCGATTGCGATTGGGTGGGTTTCTTATCGACGCTGCTGTCGTGGGAGATTTGGGAGTCTTGTTTACCAATTTGTTGTGCTAAGGATGGGGTGGTGGGCTCGCCCTCTGAGAACCTGAGCTGTGCTCTTCATATGCGTACTCTATTTCATACGGCATATCAGCTCCAGTTTATCCACTTCTCCAGAGAGCACAATGTCTTGCTAAGCTCAGGTATGGGACAAAATGCTCATGCTCATGTTTACGCTTGCTTCTCTTATCGTAACACACGAGAAGTAGCTGCCGCCACTGAGAATTAGCTGGGGACGACCCTCCAAAAACGTACGAATACGGATGTCCCCAGGGATATGCAGCATATGAAAACACCCCGCTTTGTTATATCACACCATAGTAGTCTAACCCTATCTAAGCGACGTTATGCATACCGCATTGTTATGTACTACATTCAACAAAGAACGCGCCCTGGACGGGGCACTAGTTTCTCCAAGACGTGCCATATATAGCCGAAAGTCCCAAATAAGGAAGATTCCCCCTTTTAGCATCTTCGCTTCATTGTCAGGTGGGCAAACGCGCTCGGCTACGATTAATATTAGCAGGGACTGTGCCTGCTGCATCAACCTGCACCCAGAGGGCGACACGCCCACTCACACGCACCGGCGCACCCTGGCGCTGCTGGAAAATTTCTACTATATACATTGTACATATGCTGAACCGCCGCGACGGGAACTGCCCCCTCGCCATCTGTATCCTGCAAACCGCGACCATGCGGCTCTATCACGGTGTCGCGATGCGTGGCAGACACGACACGGAGAATCTGCACGTTTGGGGCTATACAATGACACGGGGAGCACCTTCTAGTAAGTCTTCGACGAGTGTGAGGGACAAGTACATGCGAATCGCTCGCTCCTTGGCTCGCTCCGCCGGCGAGCACCGAGCAGTGCGTGGGTGTGACACGCCGCATCGCAGACTAGACTACAACTAAGACTAAGATTACTTATTTGCGTCTATGCGGTACGTGTGGCACGACTGTCGCGGTTACAGGCTTATAATTAGGCATCCCTTCTCTTCTCTGTATCTCTCACTTACTCACTCGCTGTCAGGTCCCGGGATGCACAGGCGCAGACGGACGGACAGCGGCGCGGACATGCGCAGCACAGGCGCAGCCGAACGCGCACCGAACCACCACCACCACTGCCCCGGTGTCCCCGCGGCCTGGGTGCGCATATGCGGGTTGCGGGGTTGCGGGAATGCGGGGATGCGCGCGGGTGATGTACGAGATGTCTGTTGTTACCTGCCTGCCTGCCTGCCTGTACTGATGTATGCGGCACTCGAGCAAGTATTCCGTGTCACTTGCACAGATAATCATATACCTGTCTGCATATAGATCCAATAGCAGGATACCGTTTCCAATGTGGAATAGCCAGGAGCCTGCCGAGACACCCTGACGCCGGCGTTCTAGGTTCTAGCCAGGGGGTGGCACGCGCCGCGTACCCTGGGCCGTACCGCACTTGCCATTCGCACTCAATGTGCCATTCATCATACATGCTTCAAAGACGGGTCTATACATATATAGACCCCGTGTCATATCAGAAATAACTGAGAACCTCGAGAGCTCAGCGCTCAGGAGCAGTACGTATGTATGTATGTAATAATCTCATCAATGTATGTTTCCCGTTTATTTGAGCAAGCTCAGAGAATTTGGCAGGGCGGCAGGGAGACCTGGCTGCGATGCGACGTCTATGTAACTCTTTTCTTTACCCACCTAGTACGACCGGATCTCGCACAATGGCGATATGTACTATTTAATATTCGGCACAGTAATTCATTCAGACGATCATGATGCCAGGCCTCAGGGCGCGCAGCCAGGGCACGAGAGGGACCCACAAATGACGAGTTCACATGCGTATTACATTGTTGGTCTATAGTGACAGAATCATAACGAACGCCTTCCATAAGAATCGAGTCGATGCGGATATGCGCGCTCACTCAAAGGACGTGCGAGCTGCCCTGGACGGGGACCACAGCCGTTCCGGCAGTGGTGCTAGTACTGGCAGTGGCAAAAAAGAAAAAAAGTGTCAATCCCGTGGCGGTTCGACGCCGTGCCTCATGCCCTGCCCCTCGCGCGAAGCGCTCCAGGTCCAAGCGCGGGTGAGCGTATATACGCACCGTGCGTAAGCAAGGACGCATTGTTCTCGTCTTCTTCCTCTGACATACGTCTAGCTCATCGCGCCGCGCGCCGCGCGCCACCGCCGCGTTCGCAGCCCAGCGTCTGGCCATTGTCTATGTTCCTCCGAGTCAGTGCCTAGTACATGCTCCGGTGCGACGTGCGTCTGTTCATTGTCCCGGGGTAGCTTGTATACAACATGTCACTTTGTCACTTCCCAAGTCAATTGGTTCCGGAGGCCCAGTCAAGCATATGCGTACGTGATTGAATACATAGTTACATACTACATGCTATACTACACAACTCCCTAAGAAGCCCTCATTGTTCCTCTTTCCCTATACGTATGTCCATACTCTAGAATACACTGATTATAGCGTACCAATAAAAAGCCGTACTACCGAAGGAAGCCGTAATTGATCAATGAAATGAAGTTGAACTGGACTTCCCTCCCCCGGGTTCCGGAGCCCGGATCGACTTTAACAGCATGGAGTATGTACTTACATACATACAGTGCATCATATCGGTGTGATTCTACGTACGGCATAGATTTGCCCAACACATCTAACGAAGGCTTCTGATTATAGCCAGGCCCATGGGGGTGAAGATAAGTAGAAGAAAGAAATCTGATAACTGGAACTCGAAGATCAAGACGCATGACTGATTTTGATTCCAGATGTATGTGTGCATTGTCAAGCTGGTGAAGTGAGTTACTTACTAGCGACCTTGTTCTGCCTTGTATTGTATTGCGTATACCCTTCAGATAGGGCTCACGGCCCACAGCGAAGAAGGGCAGTAGAGTATTTACTGGAATACAAAGTAGAGCCTAAACACGAACACAAAAGCAAACGCAAAAGCAAACGCGGGAACCCAAGGGGAATAAGCGGGAAGAGCGTCCAGGGCCTGTAGTATGTACCAAGACAAGACCATAATAAGAACCGTTATATGTAAAAACAAACACATAGCTTACATCGTTACGAGGACAGGGAAGAGCTGATACTCAAGAGCCGCCGAGGCGGGCAGAGCGGCTCACGCGCTTAGGTCCGAAGCCATCACGGCATCATCCGGTTCAACCACCCTCTGACTGTGCTGTGCTGATCCATCTATGTTGCATCCGTGATTCATCCCGGGCCATCCGTCCAGCATCACCACGTCAAGTCAAAGTCAAAGTCAAATGGAGAGACAGGGAGGTCTATGGTCTACCATACAATTATGCTAATAATAGCGGGGTGGAATATACATAATAGAATAGAGTAAAATTTCTTGTGCGTGTGTCGGATTGGTGTCGGATAGTCTGTGCTATGTATGTATGTCTGTACTATGTCGCGGTGGGAGGCTATTACAGGCTATTAGGTTACAATTGAGTGAGTACGGTATGTCATGAAGTATGCACTTATACTTAGAGTGGCGGTGGCCCGTCAGCAGCTAGACTTTAAGGGATTCCAATGTCCATACTGCTTGTCAGTCGATTACTTCAAACAAATTAAAGAAACAATTACTTACTTACCGCTCACTGCGTTCTTCGATTGTCGTTTACGTAATGGTTTTCTTTTTCTTGTTCTTGTTCTTCAAGACCCATTGTCTTATGTGTGTAGTAAGTAACGCGATGTACGAGCCAGCGCACTACATAGTATGGTGCTTCTCGGACGGTCAAGCCTCGTAGAGTCGTACCCCGCTGAACGTCTGGGAATATTCGAATGTACGCTAACGGATAAAATAACAAGAGCGTTAGATGAGCTCGACGACGTCGCTCGCACCGAGGGCGACGGCGACGGCGGTAGCGCCGGCGCCACATACCCCCTTGTCAGAGCCTGTACTTCTAAGTACTTCACATAACCCACCGCGTTTCATCAGCCGAGGCTCAGCTACCCAGTGGTGCCCAGTGCCAGCCAGTGCCGACGGACGCTGAGACGCGACGGCTGGACTGGAGTGGCGATGCGTGGACTTGAGCATGCGTATGCTCACTATTTATGTACTCTATATGACGTATATATAAATACTTGCTTACTTACGCTGGAAGGTTGATATACGTGGACTTTGAGAGATGATACGTAGACCTCGCTCGAATGATGTGTAGACTTTCACTTGAGCGAACGAGTGATAAATATATGATAGGGAGTGACTGTGTAGTGATGCGGTGGACTTGCGCTCGCGTATGTAAGCATTGCATTGGGGGGATGACGGCGGCATGTTCCGGACGCTCCGGACGCGACGCGATTCTGTCTCAAGTTCTACCTTCTCACCTTGGAGTTAAAGGCTTCAAATATATATTCTATTTTATCCATTGAATTACATATATCCCCCGCTCTCCTCCCCAAGTGAGTCCCAACTACCTAACATCAAGGTGCAAGCACGACCCAACAACATCCCATCCCATCTCACAACTGAGGAGAATTAAAATAAGAACAACGCCCATCGTCACGGTCTTATTCTTATTCTTACTCTCATACAAAGTCCTATGTATGTAAATGTAACACACACCCGGAAGTACTGTACTCACTCCCACACTGCACCTCTTCTCAAATTCTAAATCCTCCCACCGGGGCTATATTTACACAGACAAAGTACTTTGCAGTACTCCACCCACTACTAGGCCCACTGGCCCACTGGCGCAATGGCCCACTACTATGAAGCGCAATGGCGCAATGGCTTGAATACTCACATCAATTTACTCTATGTAAGACACTCCTCCTCCTCCTCCCCCTACTCCTTCAACCCCCACCCCGTAACTATGTAGTTTCCTCCTCGAGAGTCGACACGCCGTCACGCTAGGTCCGTGCGCAGACCTCGCTAATTTCGTTGTTCGAAGTTCGAAGTTCGAACCTTCGAATGGCGGTGTCCAGTGTCCAGTGTCCAGTCCAGACTCCACTGCCATCCATGCTCCCACACCTTCCCACTCCCACGCAGTCTATAAATAAATACTCTACCCCCTCTATGTACTTACGCCCCTCTATGTACTTACGCTTCTCGCAGCTACGCGAGAACTCACTCCAAACTCGCTCAGACTCAACTTTCCAAACTCGTCCATCATTCCCATATACGGTGGATTCGACAATCACATCCCAAGCGAGTGATGTATCATGCCTCGTGTACTTACGTACTCTACGTACTTACGACCCGCCTCGAGGCGCCCCTTCCGAGTCAAGTCTTCCAATCAAAGTCTTCCAACTTCCCACCCGCGCACAACGCACCGCGCGCGCTTAGCCCATCCAATGATAAAAACACCTACTCTACGTATCCGCCACGCCACGCCACGCCACGCACTGAGGCAAGCACGAGGCGTATACCCATATACCCATATACCCACCCTCCTCGTTGACGGTTCTCCTTCTCCTTCTCCTTCCAAAACAAAAATCCGTACGTACGTACGTACATATGGACATAACCGCCTATGTGACATGTCCAGCCGCGGTTGGTTTTTTTTGTGATAATTTTTTTGTGAGGGTTATTGTTGCACTTAGTACACAACGCCACGCACGCCACGCACGCACGCCACGCACGCACGCACGAACGCTACGCAACGCCGCGCGCACGCACACGAGCGACTTGTTTTTCTTCCCGTTACTACGCCTGCATTCTACATTCGCTCGTTCATCGTTTCTACTCTAAGTAGTATCGGTGCACTTGGCATATTTGTTGTTTTGTTTGTCACACAACACTCATCGTCTTCAAAATCCGTCTTATATATCAGACAGCATGGATAGATGGGATGGATAACCAACACGGCACTAGATCACTTATTCATCAGATGGTATGTACACGTACTTTGCTATGTATAGGTTCAATGTATGTAAGTAAGTATGAATTGTATGAATGTATGCAGCGAGCCAAAACCAAAACCAAAACCTGAACTTGAACCAAGACTGAAACCAGAACCAAAAGCGACAAAAGCGACAAAAGAAAAAAGGAAGTAAGAAAGAAAGAAAGAAAGGAAGGAGGTAAGAAGAAAGGAGGAAGGAGTAAAAAGAAACACATATACGCCAAGTTAAATGTTACTTATACGAATAGTCTTACTTATCACAAGCGAGCAATCGAGAAATCGAGAGAGAAATAGTAATACGACAAGTGGATATAACAATTGACTGGAATAACAATGGCATGACGATGACGATGGGCGATTAGTTCTATGGATTGAGTGATTGAGTGGATGAGAGCGAGTGGATGAGGGATTGAAGGATGGATGAGGGATGAGGGATTGAGTGGATGAGTGAGGGGTTGAGTGGATGGATGAGGGATTGCAAGAGAGATGACGATGTCGATGATCGAGTAGAGATAAGAATATATACACTGGCGAGGCGTCCGCCGCCGGAGTGAGGGAGGGAGTAGAACGCCGGCGGCGGCAGGTGCCTCTTTTCGTGGAATGGACTAGGTATGGGGTTGGTTGGTTATACAACTCCACAGACAAACTGCGAAGTACGGCGTAGATGAGGGTACAGCGAGCGAGCGAGTGGGTTCCGGGGGTGGTGTATTTGTTACAATTGGATGAAATGATTGGCTGGTGGTACGATGTGTGAGTATGTGAGTGTGAGTGAAGATGGAGTGGGTGGGTGGGTAGTGAGGGTAGAATAATTAGTACAGAGATTAGTATTATTGGTTTTCGTGGTATTATTTCGTTTCTTCAGTTCGCGTTCTTGAGAGTGGATAGGATTGTGAAATGGAAAGAAGAAGAGGGATGGACGGACGAGGACCGGGCTTCCTCCTCCTCCTCCTCGACGCCATACACCCAACCCAATCTTGAAGCAAGCCTAACGCCTAAGCGTCCACGCTAACGACACTGCTCAACCCGCTCTTCCTATACCCACGTGCCTCCGCCTCCGCCTCAGCGCAGCGCGGGAGCACACGGCGGCGCATCGGGCGCCCGACAGCGTGCACGCGGTTGAGCAGGATGCCAGCGACGATCTTGGACAGGTTCGGCTGCGGCGCGGGGCGCGCGGCGTACACCTGGTTCTGCATCTGCATCTGCGCGGGCCCGGCGCTCGGGGGCGAGGGCGAGCGGGAGAGGGTGGTCATTGGGTTTGGAGGAGAAGGCGAGCGGCGGAGGGTGGTTGAGCTCGCGGTCGCAGTGGGTGCGGTGCCGGGCAGAGGCCCGTTGATGGGCATGAGCGAGCGCAGCGCGGCGTGGGCGGGGCGCGTGCGGTGCGCCGGGCGTGGGGACGCTGGGGGCGGGAGGTTGTTGGTGTTGGGGTTGGAGCGGGGCGCCGAGGAGAGGTATTGCTGGATCTCGGAGGCGTTCGCAGGCGGGATGTGGATCGTGTACTGGGCGGGATACGACTGCACCGCTTCCTGTGCCTGTGCCTGCTGGTGGTTGTAGTGGTGGGCGGGGCGGTTGGAAGTGTCGGATAGGGGCGCGGTGACGGAGAGAGGCGCAGATGCGGGCTCGTCATCCGCGAACGGGTCGAACTTGTACGCAGGCTGCTGGGCCTGCATCCGGCCACGGGAGGCAGCGTTGTACGCAGCCATCGCCGGGGTGGAGGGCGCGGCCATGCGGATGGACGCAGAGCGCCTGCGGCCGCCCATGTGCTGGTTGGGGGCAGGGGCAGCACTCGGCTTCCTGTAGCGGCCCTGGGGCTGGTGGTTGTACGTGGGCGCAGGCGGGAGGTGGAGGTGATGGGTGTACGAATGGCCGTTATGCGTGCTGATGCTGATTCCCTGGCCATATGGCTGGTTGGCGGCAGCAGAGTGGTGGTGGTAGTATGCGTCCTTGCTGAGGGGAGTGTGGAGGAGAGGGGGCTGGGGACGGGCGGACCAGGCGGCGGCGGAGTGGGCAGCGGTGCGGGGTGCAGCGAAGGAGGAGTGGATGGAGCGGATGTAGTGGGAGGGAGCAGTGGCAGTAGCAGCGGCCATGACTGTCGTCGTCGTCGTCGATTGTGGTGGTGAATGGGAGGTGGGTGGGTGGGGGGTGGTTGAAATTAGCCAGCCAGGGGGCGGCCGGACGACGGAGTTTATATCCTCCTTCGTACATAATCTCTTCAACTTGATCGATCGCCAGATCCAGAGGTCCGTGCGAATCACCACCAACACCCGAGCCGGGCGACCTGGCGGATAGACGAACTGACCCGGTTGATAGGCGAGCTGCGAGCTCGGCAACTTGCTGGCTCTTCTTGTTCTTTCCTTGTCCATTCATTCTATTCTATTCTTTCTAGTCACTCCATTGTCTGTCGGCAAGCGCCCGCCCGCCCGCCCGTACAATGCCTCTGCCAGACTCATACTTCCATTACACTGTACGGTTACTTCGATGAGCTGACTGAAGGATTCCCAGTCCTCCTTCGTCACCCCGTCCCTCCTATATATCCTATCCCACCCCATCACATCTCATTGCCTTACATTCTCCCCTCGCACCCGCACCCGCACCCGCTCCCTGCAAGCCCGCCCGCCCGAGCTGGAGATATCTCTCTCCACGCACGCATCGCAGGCCCGATCCTTCTTTCGCCTGGATTAAAGAGTGCAGGAATCTACAACCAACTCGACTGAGCAGCATGCAGTCTACACGACTTTCTACCTTTATCTACCAAGTCAAGTGCTTGTCTGCTCAACCGAATCTGGAGTATGTTCTCTATTGATTTACGCATAACTGCCCTCCGTATCTCACCTTCCTTATACTTCCTCCTCCGATTTTCCCGAGATACCCTATCCTGTCCCTCCCCCCTCCTCCCCTCCCCCCTCCTCCCTCCTATACCCCACACCCGCACCCGCAACTCCAGCTCGCAGCCGACCATGTCCTATCCACCCGCCGAGACCCAGACCCAGACCCAGAGGCGTGCACTCGCTCGCGCCAATGGCCATCTGCGCTGTGATTCAGGAACGAGTCAGAACTGCAAGCCGAAGCTGGATGGATATCATGGCCGTGCCGTGCTGGGTTGGGTTCTTTTGTTGTTAAGTATGTATATGATATTTTATTATTTTATCCTATCCCGTTCTATTCTATCCTATCCCGTTCTATTCTATCCTATCCCGTTCTGTTCTAGAGTATCTTATCCTAATCTATTCTATCCCGCCCATCACGAACCATGTCCATAGGTAAGTAAAAACTCACTTCGAAACTAAACGTCTCACTGCCCTACCCAATCCAGTCTACGGAAGATAAAAAATCAATAGCCACTGGTATTTTTGACCCCACGGGCATACACACACGCGCGCGCGCCGACCGCCGACCTTCAACCACCGTTGTATCTGACCATCCTACTTATGCATTGGATCCGACAGCACACTACCGACAAGACAAGTATCACAGGTAACTATACCATGCATACATACTTATTTACTCACTTATTTGCTTACTTCCTTCCTTCCTTCCTCACCTACATATTTACTTCCTTCCTTTCTTACCTACATATTTACTCACTCACTCACGTATTTACATATTTACTCACTCACTTACCCACTTACGTACACACCACGTGGTCCACTACTGCGCATACAGGCAGGCGGGTAGGCAGGCGACCATCACATCCAGGGCCGACCGGGGGCCATCATCAGCGATTATCAGCCAGTATCAGTTGAAGTATCACTGATCCTCGGCTCTCGCGAGTCGGGGGTCGGGGGTGGTAGGTTCCCCAGATGGGTTTGAATCCCCACTCGTGACGCGTGGTTTGTTGGATATGTATGGGATATACTTCCTATCTCCTACGTATTCTGTACATGTTACATGTTACATGTTGAACCGTAGGGATGTATTTATGTATTTATATAAATAAGTAACAAGGTAGTAAGTAACAAGGTACATAGTAATCAACTATCAAGGTAGTAAGCAAATAAGCACATAGGGCTGATGGATGGATGCGATGATGGACGTTAAGTTGATGCAAAGGTTGCAAATGGGGTGGAGGTTGATGCGAATGGATGGAGGAATTGATAATGTTGAACAAGTTCCGCCTCGCTACGCTGCGGCTTGGGGCGTACACAGTAAACAAAGTAGTATGTAAGTAATGTTGTAAAGCATTTGTAAATAGTATAACATGAAGCGTCACGGCGCTGTTAGTAACGCGCCGCGCAATCAGCGCGCATTGAGCACGCTGGCGCGCGCGGTGCTTATAGACTCATAAAGTGCCAGCCGTCGATTGGCTGCTGATGCAAAAGTTTGGCAAAAGTACGATAGTAGTGCTATACACATAGCGTACTATATGTGATTGGTTTGGTTGGCGGTATCATACCATTGCATTGCATTTCACCTCCTTTTGTCACTCCATAACCAGCTCAAACCCAGGTCTGCATGCCGCGACTCCGTCAGCCAAACACCTACATACAAAAGCGTGTCATAATTATAAAGATATGGGGTATGATAGGACGGCATCAAGTAAGTACTTACTTACCCCAAGGTCACGATGTACGTAAGTGTAACCCCCCCATACTTGGAGTACATACCGACGTAACCCCATACTTGCATACCAACGTAACCACCAACTATTGCGCATTGTACATTGTGCATTGTGCTATGGATATGATATGATATGATATGTGCTAATGATGTGTGCTAATGATATTTATCAAGGTCGCCGGGCGGCGCGCGGGCACCGCCTTGAGAGCGAGGAACAACTGGTGCTGTACTTCTACTTCTACTTCTGCGATTACGACTACGCTTACGACTACGATTGTGATTGCGACTACGATTACGATGGATAGGTAGAGTAGATAGATTCGATACTTGAGCGCTTAACGAGAGTCGATACACTTACCGAAAAATGATGGACGGACGGACGGATGGTGCGCTGACTGATCATTGTAAAGTAGAGCACGTCGCACACTCTGTGAAGTCTTAGGATCAGCGGAAAGCCTAGCTAGCTAGATAGTAGATCAGAAGAGGCGAAACGACGTTTATACATATAACGGTTTTATCACGATCATTTCGAAGCACAGAATCGGACGCCTATACAGCGCAGTGCCGTGCTGTGCGATGCGCTTGCTGCTTAAACTTGATCAACAGCGTGCGCGCGTGTGTGATACTGCTAGGACTATTAACTATTATTGCTTACTAGACCCGCGCATATGGACGAACCGGGGAGGGTGTGCGCTGAGCCTTGCTCGTATCAAAGTCTTTGAGGGTAAATGTAGATAAGTACAGTACAATGTAGAATAGATCCAGACGGAAGCAAGCAAACGGCCCGGGGCCGAGCAGCCGTTTGCACTTTGCGGTCTATTACTATGAGGGGTGCCGCGTACCTGCCGAGCAAACGGCACATTCCGGCCGTGGGTCCTTTATCAATCTCCGGAATCGCTTGGGCGCCTAATTATACCCGTCCTCCATCTTACATACACCACGGATCGAACTTGCTAGGAATAACAATATGTATCGTGATTTTTTTTTCTTTACCTTTGCTCCCTTGAATGACCTCTCCGCTCAATTTGTGCAGTGTGACTTTGACTTGTCCATTATAGAGTATACATATAGACAGTTATAGTAAGTACTAAACAGCGATCCGCCTGGCTCGCGACACGCAAAGATCAAACACACCTACTTACTTGCAATTAATCTCTAAAAAAAATCTATCTACCTGCAGCCTAACTCCTTGTGATGGCCAGTCTTTCAAAAAATTGATTTAGTTGTAGAGCGGCGCTCAAGCTTCACAGCAGCTCTGCAGTGCCAGTGGGCGATGGATCGTCACTAACGCGGGTTAATGGTAGATTTGTGTGTAGGTGTTTAAAGGGTATTTATAAATTATAGATGTAGGTGGATCTGTCGATCGAGTTAGGTACGGTATGGGGCAATATCGTCGAGGTGGTCAGTAAGCAAGCAAGAGCTGGGCCTCTACGGCGTAGGGTGTTAATATCTGTCTTGGCTCAACAGTATTTGCTAATACGATACTAGTGATACTTCAAAAGAGCTGTTAGATGACGTTGATCCAACAAGTCAGGACAGTTGACATATTATGTACCGTCGTAAAGCTGCACGTCTCAAGTTACAAAGTAACATGAAATCTTTCACCGACCTTCATATTCCATTGTACATAAGTATAAGAAAACAGCAAAGTGATTGGTACATCACGAGAAGATTTACCGTTAATCAGCCTTCGCACAACTTCTTCACGTCTCGAGTTGAAAGATGAGAGAGCCTGAAATTGATTAGGATACAGCTTATAGCGTCGCGTATAGCACCTCGTAGTCACTGTTACTTGTTGAGAATTGATGTCTGCAGAGCACGTACATCCACAAGTGATGCTTCTTGATGAGCCCATTGGGACGGTCCATCAGGCCGTAAGCTCGGGTAAAGGGTGCCGAGGCCGCGAGGCTGCACTATTTAAATAACCACTGTACAAAATTAGACACGCGCCTCAGCACGCCCACGCCCGCGCCCGGGCGCGATGCGGTCGGCGGGGCGAGGTGCGTGCGCTACGAAAAAAAAAGGTGCACATGCGCGACGACCTGTACGTCCCCGGCCGACCGGCTGCGCGATCCAAAGACAAAACAAAGCAAAAACAAAATAAAGCTCAGTGGACGGTGCATCCGATTTTCGGAACGCATGATGTGCGCATGATGGTTCGGTTCAGTTAATATGAACCTCGGAACAGTGGCCACTGCCGTTTAAGTAGTACGTACCTGAGCTTGTACGAATTCGCCGGTGAGTTAGAGATACATGGCTGAGTGGCCACTGTGTCCTACACGCCGGTGTAGTACACAGCTAAAGCTTAGACAAAGCGGAGTCCGACCTAGGAACAATGAGAACGAAGCTGAACGCGCGCGTTCCCACGCTTTGCTTGCTTGATTGATTGATATTTTCTCCTGGTAGATGGCCTATGTGCAGCGCTTGACAAAAGCTTTGTGGCCCGCCGGCGACTCGGGTTCTGCATATGCGCATAGAGGCGCCTTGTCGCACGAAGGTTAATAGATGAAAGACTTCAGTGTCGGTGGCACCGTGTACCTGTTCGTATTTGGTAGGTAAGAGCTTAAGCCGAGTCTTCTCTGTGCCCTTTCATGTTAGGAAACGGAGGAAGGGAAGTCTTAGAAAGAAAATAGGCGCCGAGATGTACTGAATTTGGGTGCGTGGATGCTTGGATGCGGAGATGCAGCCCTGATAAATATAACCAAAGCGGATGACTGAAGGCAAGCGAGACAAAGCAGAAGCATAGGCGCCTGAGATGTAGACCAGGAAAACAAAGGCGGAGCTAAGAACACAAGTAGTAGAATTGTGCAAGTTATATTTACGTTGGAGTTAAGCGCAGCTTCAGTATCGCCTGGAAGGCCAGGCTGGTGTCGTTTCGACCTGCATTTAAAAGCCACAGGATTTTAGCAGATATAAGCAAACCGCAAGTCTGATATATTGAGTTGAGAAAAAGGATTTGGGCGGGCCCGAGATGTGTCGCGACTGAGCCGGCGTCGAGACGGTGGGCGCGTGCGGTAGACGTCGTCTCCTTACAATCGTACCATTACCTGTGAGCAAATTTGTTCAGGTATATTTGAAGATTTGCTCCTGAAAAAAACTGTCCCTGGAACAATCGACATAATCCGATATGCAGGTTCTATGATGAACACATCCGCTATTTGATCAGTGAAAGTAAGCCATGGTGGTTTGTCGAATCTAATCATGTCCATAAGGAAAAGAGCTCTTGGAAGTCTACATACACGACTCCGTGATGTTGGAATAGGACCTTTAGACGCAGTCTAGATCTACCTTATCCTCACATTAGAGCCTTCGTCAGAAGGCTTGAGCTTGAGTACCCGAAGGCTCCCGAAGTTGCTTGGTTTTTGCTCGAATTTCTACACATCAACGTTCCCCCGTGGAAAGACTCGCATCACCTGCGCTACCCCATAAACAACTAGAGATGCAATGCATTCACAAATATTACCCCAAACTACAACACCCCACCCAATTCCCCGCACATGCACATGCGCGACTGGTAGAGGCGCCCTCAGACTGCGCGTGGACGCGACGAGGCGGGGCGGGGCGTGGGCCGAGCCGCACAGATGCGCCTGGTGACCACCCTACGAGCGGGGAAAGAAGAAGACTTATATTGCGTTTGATTGCGTATTTACATATGATAATGACTCTTCTTTATGTACTCTAAGTACGTACATACATGCAAATGTGCTGCTACTACTCCTGAGCGCGAACCGCACCACCCGCTGACGCTCACTGCGCATCGCGGGAGCAGCCGAGCGGCGGGAACGACATATGACGCAGTTCGCGCATAGCCGCCGATCGCTGAGTAACGCAGCGTGACAGGAGACGCCGAGCGGCGGGGGCGGTAGAGGGCGCGGACGAAACACGTGGAACGTCCTGGAACGTTCATATTCGCACGAGCCGTGCTCCGAGCTCCGAGCCGGCTCACGCGCGGCTTGCCCTTGGGCAAGGGCCTGGGCAATGCGCAATTGGCAAAATATGTCCATGGAATGTATGCAGCTCCATTCTGTCGTCTGCGTTGGTATGATTTTTCCCGTTCCCTGTGTTGCATGAGTTGCCGGATGGCTTGTGCGCATCATTGGATTTGGGAGTGGGTATGTCCAACGTTGGAATAGAATTACGATGCTGACGGTACCACGGCAAACTATATGAAGTCTCGACTCTCGAAAGCACGCCTTCCCTGTACGTGATCCCGCATTACTTATGACTCGTCGCCGTAACCATGCAGGGCGCCGATCGCGTAGTCCAGTATGTAACTTGTAAGTGGTATGTATGATCCGTCGTAGCGAGCGGGGCGCCCATGTCTTCCGCCGCCTACTCGGCCGACAACCTGCCGGGTAGTCCCACATGGTGCGCAATATTGCATTCCGCCTGTATGTATTCCTAATTGCTTACAAGGATTTAGAACAGCTTAGGACGTGCATAGATAGTACCTGGCGGACAATGTTCGCAGGTGGAGAGATAACCCTAGATAACCGCAGATATCACTGTGAACACAAGACTTTGTTACTAGTGCTATTGGATGCCGGAGAAGTGGTGTCTATTGGCCTTTGATCACGATGGGTACTGTGCGTTGGAGTGAGCGATAGATTAGAATTATTAGACCGCCCCAGCGAGAGTGGGGACGCGACGCTCAGTCATGGACTTGGAGCGCGATGCGCCACGCTGGAGTCTTTACTCTAACACTTCGCAGCAGATAGAAGCCTGCGTGTGGTCCTTCAAATGGTCCCGCCTGTGGGGCACGAAGCTACTCTATAGTATTGCAATATCCAGCCTGATTCTTGGAGCGACTACGACATCCCTTCAATTATAATCGTGCGCTCTTGTTACTGCATCAAGCGATAGAGACTAAATCTATGAACATCATTCGTTTCGCGACGATAGGTGAGGCTCGGCGTAAGGGTGGTCATGGCAAGACTAAAGTCGGTACCTCAGTTGTATCTCCTTCAATAATAGATCAAGTACATTTCTTGCTACTAGACAGTGTATGGCACATTGTCCGATACATGTCATAGAGTTAACCTCTTACTATGTACTTTACATTCAATACAAAAGCAATGATAGAACTGATGATTTAAGCCCCAATAATTGAATTACTTCCCCCGGACTCAAACCAGCCGGCGGACAAGCTAGGCTCGGACTGGTCTGCGCAAGTTTAAGCTACTAGTAGACACGGTCCATCACTGATATGAAGCACTTTACCTCCAAGCAGTGCAGTCAGCAGGCCTAGTCACGAGTGTATTTTTAACGCGCGATCTCGCCTTCTCGCTTCTTCGCCGCCAATTCAACACCATATCTGAAACGACGCCATAACTGGTCTGTGCTTGAAGGTTCATCTATGTCACCGACCCTACCAGTTTCCTGCATCGAAACAGAAGCAGAAGCCGATGCGGCGATGTCAAGTACACATTTAGCGTGCCCACCGCCGTATGCGTGCACAGGCCAGTATCCAAGGAGAGCGGATATGGATACGTCGGACACGGGGTCGGCTTCTTGATTCTCGACTGATCGCGCAGCTGTGTCCTTTGTGCGCCGCCCTTCCCGCTGCGTAAATTCGTCCGTCGTTTCTCCCCGTCCGTCCGTGCGCTCTCACCCCTCGAAGCTGCTCGCGTGCTCGGTGAGATTTGGGGTACGCCTTCCTGACCCCCGTCTGCCGTAGCCCTATCTCCGCATGCCACAGCGCCCTGGGTGTCCTTACTTGTACGTTGTCGCTGGCGAGCGCCCTCCCCGACCGCTGCCCAACGGAGCCTTCATTGGTGCGAGGCGGTGCCAACTGTGCGGTACATCAATTGTAGCGTGTCATAACCAGTGCGTATTACATTCATAGAAATCTGTGCATGGGCTCTGTTCTAAGATTACTATAATGGGGAACAGGTCTGGCTTCTTAGATTGTGGCACTGGACTTTGAATGCGCTATTCTTAGGACAATGTATATTGGGGATCTGCCCGTGGTACGGATGTTTTCAGAATTATGCAGCGAGATTGTGGTGTTAATCTGTGGCACGATCACTCTACACCGTGCTGCAGGCTTGACGCCTTGTTGAGGCGCAATAGATAGCTGGTATTCATATTAGACGACAGCCCACTCTATTTCACTGACTCCATGAGCATACCCATCTAGGATCCAGTGGAGTATGCACCAGTCGTATACACCAAATTAAAAGTCGTTAAGCAATGCACGCCCAAGTTCAACACCACCATTCAAGAGCGAGCTGATCGATGCAACATAAGGCAGTACCAATACGGTCGTCACCCATTCTGACGAGCTCTTTCTCCCAAGGTACTCACACCCTGCGAATCCGCACCAGCTCCAGTAGCTAAATAAAGCCTGCACCCATTACACCCGGAGAAATAACCAGCTTCTTGTCCCTGAGCCGCCTTCTCGGGACCTGAGAGGTGGAGAGCTAATCCTTCTATGTGCATCTACCCAGATATTAGTGGTACGTAGGTGTAGGGATAATAGATAAATAGCTCAGGTCTCATCTAGGCCCGTACTCGTCGCTGCGCGGAACGTCAAGTCAGCCTCTTGTCTCCGTAGTCGGAAGTTGGTAAATGAAGGGCACGGTGCCAATCTCTAGGATCATATCGAGGCAGGGCCTATACCAGAATATCAGATTAGCCAGCGAAAGAGCCTCTCGTTCTGTGTCTGTTACGGTCAGAATACAACCTGATATAGCGTTAGTGCTCTGTTTGCTCTCACGTGTAGGCATACGTAGTTGACTTCCCTGCTTCCTCCTATCATCGGAGCCTGATACATGATAGCCTTCTGAGCATATGTAGTTACTCCTGGCGGTGTATGTCCCTCAATTTGATACAGCGTGAATTATTCTGAGGCTTTAATATTCAATAGCAAGCGGCGCAGAAGTCGTCAACGGATGGGGATTGAGTACTGAAGTACTCAGCCGTCACTTCTGTACAAGTGTGTTACCGTCACATCCATGAACTAGAAGTGGTATGCACAACGGTTGGAGTGCGCGTAGGTAGCCGTACTCCAGTGGTGCTCCAAGTGGGCTGTGCTATTGCTTCTTTGACATTTCATGGTATCTGGTGGAATACAGCTAGAGGGCAAAAACATAAAGCCTGATAGATCCGAGGGCACGAGGTCCAGTCCGCGTTTCTTTGCCCATTTGATACTGTACAAAAGGTATCATTGATAAACTAGAAGTCTCTAATGCTATGATATGACATCTTTCCTGTGTCTTGTGACTGGTGACTAGATTCAATATTTATGAGGTGACTAACTGTGATGTCAATCCAGTCATTGCTGCCGTCAACGCGTCGCTATGCACGTCCTACACGTGGTGAGAAAAAATTACAAAACGCTGCTCATGTCACTATCGTGCATGTGATTTATGCCACTACGCAACCACTACACAACACAAATCTAGTACTCGAAGGCGTTACAGGTCTCTCACTGAAGCAAACAGTTTACGCGATGATATCTATGAGACAACGCAATCCCACAGTAGTCCACCCGCTAGACTGCACTGGCGACCACTCAAACGACACTCAGGAATTTGTCATGTACATCTTATTATCACCCATACACAAGCTTCGAGACAAGCTTCGAGAAACCGCATAGCGTGTGCTCTCATGTGCGAGGACAATTGGAGCCCCGGGACGGTGATAGTCACAGAAATGCAGGTAAGAAGAGTGGAATGACAAGGAGCATGGAATCAAAGGCAATGGCCACCGCCACTCTAAGTTTAACTTCCAGCTATGGTTATTTCTGCAATTGTATTTGTATGCGAGACGCCTTTTGGACTTTGACTTGACATGGGACTCGGATACTGCCCGTATACAATGGAGCATAATGTTGCGCCGCTGCTCGCGTCGGCGGCTCTTGTCTCTGTCTGTGAGCTTGTCAAGTTGCCACGACTCTCTCGTATGATTCATGTTTGTTGATCTGGAAAGCAGCGTACCGGAAAGTAATCCCATCTATGTATATGAATCATTATCCCCTCAGCCTCGTCCGTGAAGTCCTGGAGCAATGGGGCCTCTTCATTTCAACTTTATACGTCCAGAGACTCTGGACGCCAGTAGTCCAGACTAGAAATTGCGCTGAACGTACAGCAAACGGTTTGCTCGACAGACGATCCGGGCTTCAGAACTCGGGGAGGATATAGTTAACAGTGACGAAGTCAATAGGGAAGTTGTACAAATCACTAGAGTATTAGCTTGAAACACCTGCTGATGCATGCGCGGGCATCGCGAGCACCGAGACACCGGCCGCGCCGCAGCGGGAAGCAACGGCGGTCCACTAGGACAATACCTGTCTAGACGCTGGACGCGGCGGTGGCGCTTTGCATCTCAACAGTGAGCTAGACTATTGGGTCCGAAGCACGTACAGTTGATGAGACAGGAAGAAGCATATGCATATGGCGATGGTGATGTTTGTCAGACGAATGCGCGAGTACAATGGGTATGTTGTACGCACGGTGCGTAAATCCGCTCGGGTCCCAGGCTTCAGGGCACGAGGCACGGAGCTGCCGTAAATATTTTTGAGCGGTGGCAGATAGTGGCGCTCGCTTTCATAGAGTGGAAGTTCTCGGAAGTTCTCATTCATGTATATTTGTAGGTCCCTTCCACGTTTATTGCCTATTTGTTTGGGTTGTTGGTATACTCTTTGTTATCTTATTTATTCCCTACACAATTACAATTACCTTGAGAGATCCAATGGGACTCAGCGTACACATCCTTACATATTACAAACATGACATATCTAAGCAGACCAGGTATCTGTACATACATATCAGAGAAGTCTCGGGCAAGCTCCGGGAGGTGACCGTCAGATAACCAGCCATAGCCGACCTTCTAAGTTCAGAACTTTCCCAACTCGTCGCGGGTAGTGATAGCTTCCATGAATGGATGATTCTCGTAACTTGTTGATTAATACATTACAAGGGATGGGGCGTGCCACCCCCTGGCTAGAACTCATAGAATATTGGCAACAGGGCAAGCTAAGTACAACATGGATGTCCTAGGTGGTAATGATCGCTGAACCATGTATCCAGAAGAGACGCTCTGAGATACTGCATGCAAGAACAATTAACATATGTATGCACGTACACTAAAAATCAAACGTGCACATCTCTTCATCCTTTCATCTGAGGTTTTTGCAGCAAGTGGTCACAGGTAAGCGGACCGATGGCGATCGACCGCAACCGCTCCTGTCCACACTTATGTCTTTTTCTCCTTACAACGAGTCATAGTATGTAGGAACGGAGTGCATAATCTTTAATCTTTGGCATGTACTAGGTACATTGACCCAGTTCTCCCCGCCCGGAGTGAACCGAACATCGAATCTTCCAGTACCTTTCCTAAAATGTGCATAGTTTCGGGCACAGGAAAAAAGCAGTGAGCCGTGCGTGAGTGCGTGAGAGTGCGTGAGTGATGCGTGAAAGTGCGTGAAAGTGCGTGAGCGATGCGTGAAAGTGCGTGAGCGATGCGTGAAAGTGCGTGAGCGATGCGTGAAAGTGCGTGAGTGGTACGTGAGGATGCGTGAAGGTGTGTGAGCTGTGCGTGAGGGTAAATGTGTGGTAAATGTATGGGTGAATGGTGTGTGAGCGTTATAGTAGGTATTTCAGTTGATTATTTGTATGTCAATACATCCAGTAAGCACTTCAAAATGTATTTCTAGATATACATGAATACCCTCAGCTACTCTACCTACTACTAAATCCCACGACGAGCACGACCACGCTTGGTGCCCCGAGCGGGTCCGCGAGGTTTCGGTTTTGGTCTAGGTTTACTGGTGTCACTTTTAACACTCGGAAGCGGTGGGTTCTCAATGTAGGATGGCCCTCTCTATAGTATTATTGGATGGTAAATAAATGTCTCAAGGAATAGATCAATAGCACTTACCATTAGCTCATCTTCGTCTTCTAGATAGTCACCGTGGTTCCAATGCGATGGCAGGCCCAGGTAAGGCGATCAGTACTGATGGTCTCCGGTATCTAAGCCCCACTGCCAATTACCAGAAACTCCAGCGCGTTTGGACACCTCAAACATCTCTTCCTCAAGACATTCAAGGCATTCTCGATCAGGATCAATGTCAGATAGAATCATTGACGTATTGTTCAGAAGAATGTGCCATGCGAGCTGAAGTAGCTCTGTGTCACTTTTTCCATGGTGAGCCTCGCGTTGGCGGAGTTTTTCTGCCATGTAGACCGTATGAGCATGTGCACTGGAGTATTTACCAAACCACAGCATTCGGGCGTCCTTTTCAATTCAATTGTAATTATGACAATTGAACTTGAGCTTAAGTCTCAAACAATGAGAGAAGTATTCATTGTCCTACATAATGAGTGAGCAAGAATGTGTGAGCAAAGCGAGGGTGCGCAGTGAGTGGTGCGTGATGGTATGTGAGCAAATGCGTGAAGGTGAGTGAGTACACGTGAGAAGTGCGTAGGTTGCGTGAGTGGAAGTGCGCATGCGTGTCGAATGCGTGAGTGGAAGTGAAGATGCGTGACAGATGCGTGAGTGAAAGTGAAGGTGCGTGAGTGAAAGTGAAAGTGCGTGAGTGGTGCGTGAGGGTGCGTGAGTGGTGCGTGAAGGTGCGTGAGGGTGCGTGAAGGTGCGTGAAGGTGCGTGAGTGGAAGTGAGAATGAGTGAGTGAGAGTGAGTAGTTGCGTCAGTGAGTACGTGAGTGAGATAAATGATCCACACAGAAATCTTTGATGTAGAACTAAAGGCAATACAATTGTCACCATAACAAATATTTTCGTTTCCGAGCCTAACATCTTTCATGCTATTAGTTCCAATGTGTTACAAATAGTAATTCTACATGATATAAATCTAAAAGCCTTATCGGTGTTTGATTAAGTTAAATTTTCAACTTCAGAAAAACACAAGAAAAATCACTCGGTATCCAAAACTGAGCTGAAACAGTTGACTGTGAGTCGTGTATTATCCAAATAAATTATTTTCTGTCTTATATACAATCTGTCCATGTATTATTACACTAACTCGATATGATTTACTTCTTATGAGATGACTGTACTCGAACTTAAAGCACTATTGACCAGTCTGTTGTAGTAAACGAACAAGTAAGTGACGATGCGTGAGGTATCCGGTATTATGCATAACAGTGGTGTGGCTGTGTGAAAGTGCGTGAGGCTGTGCAAAGTGCGTGAAAATGCGTGATGGATCAGTGCAAATGCGTGAGGATGCGTGGCAAATGCGTGAAAGTGGCTCACGCACCACTCACGCACTCACGCATGCCTCACTGCTTTTTCCCTCTGCCCCATAGTTTCCATTGGCGTCAGTCTGTGTCAGACTGCTGACCAGTAGTATAATGTACATCGAAGTATTCTACCATCTCCACAAGGTCACAGGAAAGCAAAGGTAGTCGCGGCGGCTCATTAGAGCGGCTCGTTGAGCCTATGGACAGCTATGGACCTGTCATGCGGCTTCTCAGGGTGGAATGGTCCCCACAGTGAGTTGAGCTCCAGTCGGCTTGAAGGGGGTTTCTATATGCGGAAAGCTTTCCTTATTCGGAAGGTTTGGCCGTGGTAGAAGCCTCCTACTGCAGGGTATCACCGAGTCCTACTCATAAACGAGGGATAAAGTTATTCCAGTACTACGTAGGTAATCCTCCCCTCGCATAGCCAGTTCTTTATTTTACCAACATGCAGGAGCACGCAAAGCCGATATGCTGAAGGATAGCGCCAGGCGGTGGTATGCGATTAAGATATGAATACACTACTTGCGACTTGGCGTGTCTGATATGCGAGAAGCGCCTGCACGGTGACTTTGGCTGCATTGATAATTCTCCGCCGCCGCTCAGCGGAAGCAATTGTCTTGCTATACATAAAGGATATGTGTAGTCTGTGTAATTAATTAAAAGGCTGCGAACAGCGGCCAGTCTGATCAGCACATGTGATGCATGAGGCCTTGAGGCGTGAGGGCTTCGATCGGCGGGCGCTGGCGTTCCTAATAGAAACTTTCCCATGTAATAATTAGTCTGTGTGCCCTACTATAGTTCGCTTTGCTTTATGGGTCCACGAACTGCCTATTGCATGAAGATAACTATAAACGTGCGGTATAGATCCCACAAATGCATGGTGCATAGTACACATCTACACGCGTCGCAGGATGTCGAGGCTGACTCTATGCTATCTATCGCTTTATTTTTGCTGATACCTGCGTGTAATTTCTGGAAAACTGAAGTGTTGACGAACGGATGCATAATGCTGGAAGACGCTGCAGGTGGTTTGCCCTTCTCTTAGTGAAATTTGCCAATCGGATATGTAATTAAACTGCTGGACGACTAGTAGATAGATAGTGAAACAGGAAAGCAATCCCGTAAAAAAAGCTGTAATACTACATAGGAAATCAATTACATGTACCAGCCTATATTTAAACCATTTGTACCCGTTTAAACAAGTTATTGTGCTCCAGATTCGGATATCAGGTCGCTGTCAAATGTTAATGCAAATGGCATATCTTAACAGTTATGAGCCGTGTTAGGCGCGGTATCAGCGGTTGCTGCGTCTGGTCCTCGTGGGCGTGCAATACCCAATACGGATATACCACAACAGCCGGCGGGAGTGGTTCTTATTCTCCCACCGCGGTCACAACAGACTTTCTTACTTGTTCAGTACATTGTCTCCTGTTGTCTGTCAAAATAGAAAGATATAAACTGTTGCATTCATTGATCGTGAACATTGTCCTCCCCTTCTATTCCCACTCCTTCTTCTGATTTCCCCGTGCGATTGATATATCACAGCGCATGCAATAGTCATCAACGGAGGTTAGATAAAAACCCTTCATAGAAGCATGCGTGAGAGTGGAGTGATAGTACATAGAGGAGTGCTCTTTTAATAGTCGGTATGCAGCAAGGCAGGGGCTCCAGAGAGGACACGGTAAATAGGCTGCAACCGCCCGGGGGCCCGGCAATTGACACGCGATCAATCATGAAGAATAACTGTCTTAAACGAAAAACTACATTGAAGAATTATAAGAAAAGAGTAGGTGAGTATTTGACAGGAAGACTAGACATGACGTGATGCAGGTTGACAGTATCCCGCTGGAACCATGTGGATACGTAGTAACTTACCTGACCTTTACTTTACAGAGTCCGGCTACATTGACAGTGCTGCGACCAAGCTGCGTCGGTCACTTCTGCGTCCCCTCGTAAGTTTTTGAGAGTACATGCATGTATAACTTGAACTGTAAGCAACTGGTAAATGATTTGCGATGGAAATGGTAGATTAGCTTTGGCCATAGCCAAATGGAAGGCACACCCGGGGTTGGTTCCATTGAGACTGTAGATAAATTTAGATGCTCAAACCGAGCCAGTTCCTGCGCTAGAGCTGATGTAAACGATTCAATAAGCGATAAAATCTGGCAGATTAGATAATATTAAATAAAACGAGGACTGGTTTGCAGATTTAGAAAGAAGGGAATTGGAGAAGGATATGTTCAATCATAGTACTGTTTAGACTTAATTGTTAAAGTGTACATACTATTACTACACAGTACTTGTTTAGAGGTGTCGGGGCCGTATAATCTCCATACCTCACCTTCTCGCTTCTTCGCCGCCAATTCGACACTACATCTGAAATGACATCCCAAGTAACTTGTTCAAGAACCACATATGTCACCAACTGACCAAGTTTCTTTCACAGAAGCAGAAGCAGAAGGCGGTACGGCGATGTTAATTACGCATTTAACGTGCCCGCCACTGTATGCGTACACAGGTCAGTATCCAAGGAGAGAGGATATGGATACGTCGGGGGCGGGGTTCGGCTTCTTGGTTCGCGAATAATGCGCAGCGACGTCCCAGCGCTATGCCTTTGCGCCCCAAGAAATCATTTGCTGTTCTTCCGTGCGTTCACCCTCCGAAGCATCTCATCTGCTCGCGCGGGGAGATTTGCGGGGCGCTTTTTATATTTTACCCTCGACTGCCACTCTTTTTTTACGATGAACCTACATGTACGGGCTCGCTGGTGAGCTCTCCCCGCCCCTGAATCAACGGAGCCGGGATACTTGAGATAGTGCGCCAGCGATACGGTGCATCATTTATACTACATTATTATGTATGCATGTTAGACGGGTACTTCCTATATATCTTAACGCAGCCTTTGTTCCACGATCGTGACTATGAAGAGCAGCTAGGAATTCTTGAAAGATCGCGGCACTAGAATGTGACTTTATATTGATACGCAGAATTTGCTGGTGGTACGGACGCTTTCAGACTCGGGTACTGTGATGTTGGTGATGACTCTCCTTGATTGATTCACTCTATATTGGAACAAACTCGCTGGTGGGGCACTGAGAAAGCGGGCGTTCATATCAATCCGTAACCTATTTAACCCATGAGCCCTCTAAAGAAGAGTACGAGCACTGGGTCCATACTGCAGAAGCCCAATCTCTTGAAATTACTTGTAGCGTACAAAGACTGTGCGCACCAACACAGTCACTGTTCATTCTAAGTACAGATATGTGGCTCCCAAGGGACCCTGCGAATCTACACTAGCCTTAATATCTAAATAAAGGCTACATCCATTCAACCCGGACAGATGTGCTTCCTGTCCCTGGGCCGCAGTTTCGGGACCTGATATGTAATAGGAACTAGGCCTTCTACAATGATCTACATGCTGCATCTGCGCAGATATGTCTATAGATACGTAGGAAGCTGAGTCTTCATCTAGGGCCCGTACTCCTCGCTGTGCGCAACGTCAAGGCAGCCTCTTTCCTCCGTTGTTAAAATTTGGTGAATGAAGGGCACGGTACCGACTTGGGAACACATCGATGCAAGGTCTATGCCAGAATATCCAATTGGCCAACAGAAGAGTCTCTTAACCCCTATCTGTATGTATTTTATGGTATGGGATTGATGGAAAGACTGCTTCCAGAGCATGTTTGCCCTGTAAATTGTACTTTATTCGTGCAACGCCAGTCCGGGCCCTCTTACGTTCTGAGTTTCCCCGGAAGCAGTGGCATTTCGTCACTAAGGAGATAGGGTGGGACACCACAAGCGAGAAGGCCTGTGCATTCACAACTCTGGATATGGTATGTACAATTGTTAAGAGCGGTATACAAGGGCTGGCATACAGCAACATTCTGATCGTGAATCAGTTACGCTCGAGGTAAGCTCAAGCGGGATAACTCTTGCATATGCGGCCGCTCAGGTTCTGGATTTCTATTCATACTCTGTGTAAGTCTTCTGTGACACTTCATATCTCCCTCGCAACATGCTCATGGGGAGTAGAAATAGCCAACGTACCAGACTCCTCGACACGAGGCCCAGCCTGAGCTTTTCATTGGCTCCCCAACCCATTTGATAGTTCACGCAGATGTCACTGATAGTCTAGAATCTCAAATTGTGTTCTTCATGTCTGTCAAAATTTGATAAACTGGAGCTAATCTCCTACAAGCGAGAACGCGATGACGAGTCCAAGAAGCCAACAGGTATTAGTCCCGCGCCCTGACGCGTGTTTCACACGTGGTGAGAATGTATTACATACACAATCAATTTCTTGCCGGCCCGTGTCCGATCCGCATGGTGGCAACATGGCGATTAACGCAGGGTTAATGAGCCTGCGTCTCTTCCCTCTTCTTTCTGCGACTACCCAATACCATCCTAGTACTCGAAAATATCTTTGTCTCCATAGAGCGCTTTACTTTCTGCTAAATTTCCGCCAACTCCACCTGACAGACTGCCTGTGTACAATTTACATGTATTCATTTGATGCTTTGCAAATAATATGAAAATACGACCTAAAGCGCCGGGAAACAGTTTATCCTAGGAGATACACCCTATTATCTTTGTGGCTTACACTCCTAGCGGATAAGATACGTTTGAAGCGGGTCTCACTTACAAATTAGGCGTGGGTATTCACTTTCCCACGGTGTTGGTAGATCTGTCATGCTCTGCGCGACGCGCTGCGTGTCTTGCCCGGAGCGTGCTCCGAGTCGGAGGGCCTATTAAGTCCAAATGCGCCACCTGTGTTTCATAAGTAATTGACGATCATAAGGCTACTATACGCTCTTCGTACATGCATACACTTCTAACGGGTAATATTTTGCGATACATGCACACCGAATAAAGATGTATGCTCGTGGGGCGAGAACTACAAGTACATGTTTGAATTGGATTATGGCGAAAACATATCTAACTTGGGGATTCAGTAATAGATACGGACAAAGCCATACTACGGGAGATTTTTTTCGACGCTACGCGTGTCGGATGGACTATCATTATTCACGTTAGAGTCGCTGACGCTCTGCACAGTTTCGTGCTGATTAAAGTGCAGGCTCGAGATATGCAGCCTATTTGTTGGCCGCGGGGATTCAGGAGTGGGAGACAGACTGATCTGGGCAATCATAAGTGTTGGTGCCATTTCCTGCGCTTTGTCAATGACAATTCTCATTTCCGGGAACATTGCAAACTTACAGTCATGAACGAGGTAACGGCGCTGACATATACGTTGACTCCAGCCACAGTTGAAAAGTTCAAGTTCGGGAAGATGTTGAGGATAGTACTGACTGTATTGAGGACGGATGAAAGTGAATATATCACAGAGGACTCGATTGCAATACGGAGAATATATTTGTATCGGTTGGTATGTTGCGTCCCGGCCATTGACTTCATTATTCTTCGACAGATTAAAAAGGTCGATGACACGGTGGTTAGAACGGTTGTGCTGTAGTAGGCCGAAATAATAATGTTCATGATCGTTTGCTCTTTGCTGGTATCCGATTTTTGGAATAGCGATATACCCAAAGACAGGTCAACAATACCCATTGCTGCGTGAAGGCAAGTGTAATTTTAGCAAAATCATAGTCAATATACCGAACTTGATGGGGTTGTACCTATCTCGCACCCGAGGAAAAATAACGGGATTCTCGTTGCCGACAGTGACTGCCCGTTTATATGGTAACAGCGCCATACCTCAAAAGATACCAGTTCAGTAAGACGACTGAAAGAAGAAAGTTGATTTCACCATTAAACCATCGGCAAGAAGAAATTGAAGACTAGTTATGACGGTAATTGCTATATTTAGGCTCCCAGGATCCGCGTCGATATCGCAAAGTATGGTAAATAGTTTTGGTTGGGTGTCGTCAATAAAGCATTCGTTGATAAGCTTCCATTGAATCCCAAGGCTTGAAATATTCATCGCAAGAGATATCCACAAGACACATGTGACAAACAAGCTCCTGTCTTTCTTTTTTTGTGCTGCATTACATTAGCACTTAGTTCTGTATGTCGTGGATGAATGGGGCCAGATGCGCACTGTACATGTAAATAGTAAACGCAGCTACTGTCATATATATCCCTATTGAGGTTTAAGAATAGTGCGATCAGAGTCAAGGGTAAATAGTACTCACCCATGAGGAGCATATACAAGAGGGTAGAGTTCAAGTCATTTCTTAGCAGATACTTTGGAATGGCTACCGCAGAAGGGGAGTCTGGCAGAGAGGACATGCTTCTTTCCAAAAAAATTAATAGCGAGCCACCGTTCTTTATAGACCTAACGGAGCTAAGTATAAGGCCTTAAGGACTAAGCTTAAATCATCAATCTGCCAAGTGAGCGCAGCAATGTCAACTGTATGAAAGCCGTTGTCATGTACGCCTTTCATGGGCGCAGAGTCATCCATAGTGGATTCATTTCAGAAGTAAATGCACTAAGTGCGGCGTACCAGCAATGATAGCAGCAATCTTTGAAGAGTGATGATTCCTGAAGGTAATTAATTGCCTAGCTCAAATATCTGATAATCACACTGACGATCCCTTCCTCAGCAATAGGTACGATTTCTTCCCATGCCAGAAGTTGTACATTTCCTGCGCCGAGAAGCACACTCGCTATTACCAATGCTTCGATGTCAATGAATTCATGATATCCAGTGTTTAATATGCCTTAATAACTGCAGATGATCGCCAGCAGGCCTCCCTCTCACTCCAATATTCACCAGTTACCCGGCGTTGAGTAAGGTATTCAGTCTCAGATTGTACTCATGCAGCAGAGTGTGTGAAGGAGAGCGCCACATAAAAAGTTCATGAAGGAGAGACATCGTCGCTATTATAGGATTAGCATATACGTGGCATATCACCTTTACCCATCAATGGCATGAGAGCTCCGTCGCAAGCAGGCATAGTATTTTCCCAGATGTACGTCCCATATAGGCTAAATGAATGTTGAATAAGAAGACAGAGCTGCCATGTGTGGAGAAGTGTCAATGAACGTGGAATAAAGTGGGGTGTATGCGGAGAAATTCAAGGGCTATGCCACAATAAAAATCATTGTTTGGGTCGGCAAAATGAAAGAGACATAGTCCCCTTCGTCACGTACAAGCAGGACGTACTACCGTATGAAATGATAAATGTGCTTCGAATGAGGCTGACTATAGACAGTTGCTACTGAGACAAATCACTTGGAGGTCATGATTATGCCACAAGTGTAGAGGACGCGTTGGGATGTTTCACTAGTAACTACGGACCGCCCTAAGTGTATTCGAACGGAAGAGCAATGTACCAGTACCGTGAATCACACCCAACTGATGGCCGGCTAGAGCTTAAGCTTCAGTGCTCATTTAATGATTTGGTATAAGAAAACACCAAAGTGCGGTACAGCTGTGGTCAAGTTGTGATAGACTCGGACTCGGCATGTGACAACTTCTGTAGAAGTGATATAATTGGGCCACTGAATGGCCTTGCTGAAAGTAAGGTTCCACACTGTCTAATTCTTATCCGTTTTGCACATGTTTGTTCTCTCTTCTCTTATACACACAACCAAATACATCCACGACCCACCCCTTCCTAATTCCTTCGAAAATCGCTCCGTTTTGTACTTGTTTGTCTATAGCCTATACGCTACACAGATGTAATTTAATCGTTCTACGTCTGTTTCCCACTCTGTCACTTCCGCGTTGTAAGCCTCTGTCATTCCCGTCCTCGCTCCCTCCAAGATCCCGCCAAGATCCCGTCCTCCATCGTTGCTTCACTGGTGGAACTCGCCATGCTCGTATTTCTCTCTTGTTCGTTGGCTTAGCTTCTCTAACCTCTTCATGTCTTTGTGTAGGTCTTCCGATGGATGATTCTGGAACAACTTCTTGTTGAATTCCCACAGCAATCAAATTGTATCGTGTCCCCTACTTCGTGATAGTGCCACGTATACTCCGAATGGTGAAAGTGCTCCAGTATGTGGTTTTCCTATGTCTATAATCACGTACTCAATTGTTTGACCTTGTGATTTATAGTCTGTAAACACATATCCTGGCGTTATTGCATACTGTCGCCTCTTTATGCGATATTCTTCTTTCTTCGCTCCTCTGGCTGTAAACAATGAGGCTTCCGAAGGCGTTATGGGTATTAATCCTTCGGGTATTCCTTCGAATTTTATTGACGATCCTTTGTCAGGTTGAAATAGAAACATTGCGGGAGGATATTCCAATGTTATCGCTCCATCTACAGGCTGACCCAGTTCCCCTTCTCTCTCATCGAGTATAATGTCTTTGGTAATGCCCCTTGTCTCATTTGCTACCTCCGCTTCCGTGCAAGTTTGTACTTAAGATAATTCTCACTCTTAACGTCGGCGCCTCCTTAAAATTCATGTAGTCATCTTGAATTATTTTTAAGGGTATCTCTTGACTTTAAATTTAAACTTATTTGCTTGTTTGCCCAAAACAATCAGCAAGGCACTATCGCTGAAAGCGATACTTTATTTCAATCTCCGACTAAATTTGGCTACCCATCGCGATGAGATAAGATGACTTTGTATCGATAATCATCTTCTACTGCGATGATTCCACCGACTTGACCTTCCCCCGCAGCTTCCTTTTCTTCTTCTTTTTGTATTGGCATATCAGTATGTTTAGGTATGCTCATGCAACTAAAATCACATAACGCCCTTCTGATTACGCAGGTCATGAGGCATCAGTATGTATGCTGGTAACATTGACTCGGAGATTTGGAAAACTAACCATGCTCTAGTTCTCCTAATTCACCTCTGGGACGGCGCTTACGAGCATTCTTCACCACAAGTCCACTTACGTTTTCGGTGAATCGTGTTTCATAGGTACCTAGGTGGTGTTTCATAGCAATGATTCAGGTATCAACAGATCACTCACCATCCTTCTTCAGTTTAGGCATTATACGCCTTGGTGGTCCCACCCATGGGTCATGCTCGGGAGCGGCCCGAACTGGGGAATACGACCCACTAAATAATTGCCAGTTGAGTTTCTACCAAGGGGAATCAAATAAACCAAAATACCTTCTGTCGGATTCAGGTATATGCGAGCTTTTGCTCGCGTTGGCCTGTGGGTGGACCGCCGATTCTTGCGGCCCATCAATTCGGCTGATTTCATTGGTTTGGTTGGATTTTCCTTTGTCGGAAACTCCTGGAGACTGTGATAGTGTGATCTCTTGAAGTTGGTGCGTGTTGTAACATAAGTGAAGGTAATGGAAATCCAAAAGATAGATATCTACCCACTGCTTGGATGTTCCAAATCGTCCTCAATCCCATGCGCAGCAGGTCTGCAATGAATTGCATTCGAACCTGCGCTCGTCGACGCACTTGCTATCCATGTGTCTGAAGCCAGGCGCAGTTAGCTTAACTTGCAGTATTCTGACGCATAGGCTCACCCTCTTTTCGAGCACTGGACCTATTGGCTTGGTCTCGTAGCCATGCCCTTGATCTTTCCGACCAACGATGAACATGTTCACCACCAATTTCAGCGCTCTGTTTTTCCACTGGCGCGTCCAGCGTCACTGCCTCAGGAGCCGTCACTGATACTCTCTGCGGTGAGGCTATAATGCAAGCGCTACCAGCAGCAACTGACTGCAATGTTGCAATAGGCCAGTCACTTGTTGATGCACTATTCCCCATAGTTAAAGTGTGGGGGTAGTAGGTACTATGCGCAAGGTTGAATTGTGGCAGTGGCTGGCTTTGATCGAGTGTGTCTCTGTGATCATACGGCGCGTGGGTGTACCTAAACGATCCCAGAGCATATGAGAGAGAGTTGGACTGGTGGGGCAACATCGCTGGAGCAGGATTTGATAGGGAGAATTATGTCTTGACGGGATAGAAGTGGTTCAAATTGGGGGATGAACAATGGTTCATTTTCCTTTCACGCACTTTTTGAACGGAGTATACAATGACAAACTTAACAGCACATGTTATCTCCGTGTGGATGGTTCTTCCCAGCGACAGTGGCAAGTATATATTTAGCGAAGCGTTTAGATATAAGCGAAGCGTCGTTCAATCAGCAGCAAACATAATTTGCTCAAGATTTGGTTCGTGAACGCCTCGTGAGGTCTTGATCAAGCTTGAAGCTTGAAGCTCGAAGCTCGAAGCTTGAGCATTTTGACTTGATATATACTTGTATAAAAAATCGGTAGAGGATGTATGTATATGAGCCTTCATTCGCTATGGGGGAGCGGCACACAACACGCGGCAGGGAACCGCATCTAGTCGTCCCTTATGTGTAGAATCTACGGGGACCTGTCCAGACCTGCGTTCATTTAAGTCCATTGCTTGATTTTTACATAAACTCAGAGTCCATAACAGAACAAGATCCGCCTCGCTACGCTGCAGCTTAGGAAGTAAGTAGTAGACAGAGAAGTACCTAATGATGTTTTGTGGAGTAATCGTAAATAGTATCATGGTTGGCATCAGGGTTCCAGGCGCGCGCGGTGCTTATAGACTCATATTATACCAGCCGCTGATACAAAAGTACAATGGTTCAGCAATCAGATACACAAACTGTTTATATGTGATTGGGTTGTTTTACGGTATCATTCTCTATTTCACCTCCATGTTACTTTTGTGTTACCTCATACATTTTGTGCCAGAACGGGAGAAAAAAACAGGGTACACATTGGGGTGAGACAGTAATGATACATGCAAGGGGGATCGGCACCACAAATAATGCAAAGGGACGAGCTGGCCGGCAAGTCCTTGGGAGATCTGGTGGCATAGTCCAGCGACATGGCCGCGAGGGCGGGGGACTTGCACGCGCAGAATGTGGTATAATGTCAGCGGCACGCGTGTGGTCGCGGTCAATAGTGAGTGACGCAAGGCGCCCAGCCCACTTCTTTTCAGGTTCAGTGCTGGGCTAGACAAGCGCGGGCAATGGAACAGCGAACACATTTCAGATGATCTCGGTGGCGGAGACCTTGACATACCAGACGCTAGGGGTAATGTTGCGCTGTGCTTATAATAGATATCACAGTAGCAATAACAGGCAGAACTCCGCAGTAGCGGAAGGCAAACAAGTGAGAAGCCTTCGTTGTGACTCGAGGCCGGGTTGTTAGGCAGATTGCATGCATCTTCAGAATGTTTGGATACAGGCGGAGAGTTGTACCAATATGTTTCCGCAGCCAGTAAGTTTTGAGGACTAGTACTTCTTGCATCACTCCTTTCCTGAAAGATCTGTGCGACAGTAGGCTAGGAACATTGTCATATTACGTTGTCCTGTATATGGGTCGGTTATTAGAACAAATCCAGCGCCAGAGCAGGAGGTCCCAAGCACAGCATAACAGACCAACACCAGAACATGTTGGGATGAAGAATGAGGTTATTGGTGCTGGGATAGATACGGCCTTGGGAGACTTGCGAGCTTCGGTCTACGCGCGGATGTATACGCATGAAACAACGACTTCCGATATACATTCACCAAATGCCTGAACTAGAAGATGAAGCGAGAAGCCTTGCTGAGACTCAAGCGCGGGGCGTCAAGTCAATGCCACGTATACTCAGAATATTTGTATACGTGGAGAGCTAGACCAATGCATTCGCGCAGCTAGTTTGTTTGAGAACCAGTACCCCTCGCATCACATACAGTGCATGGACAGTGACCAAAGTTATCGCGCGATCTCGCTAACAGACACGGTCTCAGATGACACAAGCCTGAACCCACCCACCTCGGGTGGTCGAGACTCAAGCGACACGGCCGCTGAGGGCAGGACTTGCGCGCGGTACGGTCTAGCCTTATAGTAGCTGCGTATCCTCGAACAAATTGGGGCCCAGTCCTCTTCACAATTTCAGATTCAGAAGAGAGTTGTAGATTCAGGAGAGGCGCGCTGAGTAGGCAGGCGCGGAGAAAGGAACAGCGAGTGCGGACGGGCCGGCGTTGGCAGAGGGAGTCTTTGCCGGCGGAGCTACAGTGCAGTGATGGGTACAGGAGAACCAGGAGTAGCATGCGTCGCTGGAGACGTACCATGATCAGTAGACGAAAGGCGGACGCCACAAGGCACAGAGCGAGCGCGATTTGGGTTGTGGTTCGGCGGGCAGGTCGTGGAGGCGCTGTGCCGACGCACAAACTGCAGTATGCATGCGTAAAGAGGGAGGCCCTGGAAGCAGGGCCTCCAAAAGGATGTAGGTGGAAAAACTGCGGCACTGTAATGAGGTGTGCGGCGGCGGGCAGGACACGGACACATCAGAGCTTGAATATCAGCGAGAAAGAGACTACACCCCAGATTATGAGCCAGATTTCGTGGACACAGAGCGGTACATTATCGTCAAGGCGGTACGGTCAAAGTGTCTTCTTCGTCGCCTTTGGTTGTTAAAGTCTCGTTAGCTTGTCGTGATGCTCTGAGGGTGGTGGCCCTTCTAGTCGTAGAAAGTACTTTGTGGTCGTCCATTCAAAACACTGACTTCACGTGAAAAAGAGCCCGGGACATGCCCGCCACTTTAGACTCCGACCTTAAGTCCGCAACCATCATCTTGCCATCATCCATAGTCGCTTGCAAGATACTTGAAATTGTGTACAAAAATCGGAAGTCCCATAATACGGCATAAAATGTTGGATTTTAACATGCTAATAGTACATACAATATGTGATCGAAGTCAACTTGTTCAAGGCAAAGCGGTCACTGGCACCGCTGGCTACTAGGCATAACACCATCCCAGACTCCACACACGAGAATCATGAGTATTCAGCCAGTTTTTAATCGCCTTGCACTGTAAAATGTGCTTCCTTGTGACAAGACAATCATTAAATGAACTCAAAAGAGAACCTCGAATATTTACAGCACCTACATATAGCTCTAGAAAATGTATGCAACTTCTGTGGTTTCAGAGGCGGCACCTGTGCTACTACTCTACTGGGTCAGGCGGGCTCAGGGATCCAGGGAACACTTAAAGTGGGAGCGGAAGGCCCAGCGCCAAAGGCTCAGCTGTAAGTGCGCTCGGCTCAGCTCAGTGTGCACTGGAGGCAGGGGCAGTATGAAAACACCGGATGCCGGAGTAGATGTGCCAGTGTATGACCTGGTCCCCCATGTTTTCACTAAATCATTTCGGCTTGTTAAGGTTGCGGTTATATCGAGCCACGCTCGAAGCCAGGAATCCCTTGCTTTCTCTTGTCCCACTTTGTGCTGGCGTAAATCCATCAATTGATTGACATAGTGTCCACCTGTACCGTCTATCTGTACAGAGCATCATCCCCTTCTGTTTATGTGTTTATATGTCGTTGAGCTTTAAATTACTGGTGTGCAGGCACCGCCCGGAAGCGAGTTAGCTGAAGTACACGCATGAAAAGAAGATATGGATGCAGGGGTTTCTAGACGGACGGAAACGCTATGTGTGAGGCTGTAATGTATACCTATGGCGATGAACAAACCACGGACACGTTAAGAAAATTCTGTGGCAGTCCAGTCAAAATGTTGACAGCACACGAAGATGAGTCCTTGACATTTAATTAGTATGACAAACATAATCTGAATACTTGTAAGTATCACGCTATTGCTCTATTATTTACTCAGCATGGGTTAACTCCAGACATGAAGATGTGATGCGTGTGATACCCCATCGATAGTGGCTTGGAGATAAGGCTAATTTGGGCCACCATGAAGGTTGGGGCTATGGCCTATGATTTTCTCAATCGCTGAAAAAAGAATAACTAATATAGTGCTTACCGTCATAAAGGGAGTAATTGCATTAATATAATCACCCAACCCTTCCTGTACTGGTAGGCTAATTGTACTGGAGCAAGCGTTAACTATCCTGAAGACGGCACTGAGAGTTGAGGACACCGTGAAAATGAGCGATGACTCCACTAAAATATTAATAATTGTACTGTAGCGCCGGCGATGCTGAGTTTCAGTTATTGATCGTAGTATACATTTGCAGATGATAATCGTCGAAGATGAGGCGGTAATAACAGCTATGACGTTGAAGATTGTAATGAGAATATTTACGATATGTTGTCTGTATGCCGTATAAGGTGCCGGCCCAAAAAAGAATACTGATGCCATTATTAGGGTAGCGCTGCCCAGAGCTACACAAAGAATATGAATAGTAGTTTTACTAGAGCATGTATCGATTGTCTTACAGGCTTCGAATGCAAGAAAAATTAAAGGGATACGACTTGCCGATATGGATCTTCCTGTAACATGATAGCATCGCCACACCTGCTTGCATAATTCATATTTATTAGTAAGTATCCATACAATAAACAGTGTGTTAAGCTTACAACTAATGTATCTGACAAGCCATATTCCAAGGCCGTTATGGTCGCAGACGAAAATGTCAAAGCATCATGTTCAGATTTGATGATGAACAAGAATTTAGAAAGCGTGGTTTCTCCGTTGTTGAGAAATGTAAGGTTGATCATTTTCCATTGAATTCCGACTTGCGCAATATTTATAGCCAACAGGATCCAGAGCGCTACGCCAACAATAAAGCTCTGGTTGACATTTCTGATTGCTACGCTGCTAGTTAAAGGTTGATTGGAACAACATAGAGTAGACCTACTATATACATAAATTGTTGCTGCAGATACCATCACATAAAAACCTGCATAATGTCAATTATGTTCAATAATACAGACTTGTGTGCAACCTACCCGTGAGAAATACAGAAAGAAGTGCGGCATTGAGATCATAGCTAAGCACAATGCTTTGTATACTCTCAGGCACTAGGAGTTCAGAAGTCATGGAGATTTTCTGCATTATATCCTCAACATGTACAATCGAATTTATAGAGTTGAACGAGTGCTGTGCTGAATCAGTAAGAACCACTACTACAATTATGATATCACTGTCAAATATCATCAATATGTGATGTAAAATGCTTTGGCACTGTTTCCGGCACACTTGCGAAACGTGCTACCCTGGGAACAGGGCATGGAGCCGTGAGGAAAGCTATGATTAGTCGGTAATATCAGGTGATGACACGATGAATGTCAAGACATGTTCAAGTGCGACATATTACTAGTATGAGGTAAAGGTAATGGATAATATGTTGATGAGCACCGCGCCGCGCTGTGCTCGGAAACAGCCGTTTCGGCATCTGCGGATTAAGCGCCCGTTAAGCGCCCGCCTCGAGGAAAACGCGTGCTGCGCAGAGCCGTAGCGTTCCGTGCCACGCATTTACAGGAACAATAAGTATAGGAACGTTTAGGAACTACTACAGTCGAATTACAGGGTACATACAGTATTTAAAGCATGTAATAAGTACTGGACAGAAAAAGAATAGATCCCCCACCTTTGTTTACCTTCATTTTAGCGTCCCCGTTGCGTCCTCGCTGCGTCCAGCATCCGAGAGTGGTTCGAAGCTGTCGTAGCAGCTTACACTCTTGCGTATTCGTCTCGCTTTTAGCTCGTTCCGGCTCGCATTTGTGAGTTGTTTTGGGGTTTGGCTAGAAGCCGTGTGAAGCGCCCTCGCATTCTGCGCATTGAGTGTGTGTGTGTGGTGTGGATTCCGCGCCCATAGCACGCACGAGCGTATCAACGTACCGATTCAAGGATGTACAGGCACAAACTACAGACTCTGGGAGGGGCTGAAATGGAGTAGTGTACGGTGGGTTGACTACACATGGTACAGTGTCACAGGAGAAAGCGGGATGAGGCGCAGTGTGTAACGCAAGGCCCATAAATCTTGGAAATATGGAATCGTCGTGTCTGTGAGAGTTACTGCGTAGAACAGATCTAGTCCCATAGCAGGAGGTTAAAAAGCCAAGTATTATATCCGGATCAGACAGACATACTACGTGTATGCAGCTTAACTCAGAGAGCAGTTGCACGTGGTTGCCGTTTCTGACCAACAGCAGGGACGAAGAACAAGGACACCGTTACTGGCGTACACACAGCCAATGGGAGACAGAAAATGTCCTGTGCCAACAGCCGCATGGACGATACGGTTACATTGGCGCGGTCCAGAGTAGGCGGACGTTGTGTACACGGGCCATGTGGACGGACGCAAGCATGAGAGGCCCAGTCCTCTTTTTCCAAGTTCTCACGAGATAGCGCATTGATCCAAGCAAGTGCAGGCAGTGACACCGGGTGTGTTCGAAGCAGCAAAGATGCAGGGAGGCTTGGGAAGCAGGCATGCTAGGTTTCTGTCTGGAAATTATGTACAAATAGACGAAGACGGAGTACAAGAGATTGCGCAATTTGGTACTGTAGATGTACTGACTGATTTCAACTTCAACATCAAATTGCAAAGAGGAAGATATACATACACTGTGGTAACGTTAATGGTTATGTCTTGTTGTCGTAGTCTACTCTCAGACGACTTTCTGTTATCTAAGAATAGCTGAAATGGCCATCGAGTATGCATTTGTTAAACATGGCAGATTTGGGATCCTGGTAGAGTATATATCATGCCACAGATTGTCTATAAATATTAGTGCGTAATGTGCTTCTGTAGGTATAGCGATTCTACTCACGATCCACATGGCGGGAGATCCCTGACATTGATTGGCAGTGCACTTATGTCTCAGTTTTGAAATAGGTAGCCGGGGACATAAACCACTGCAAAATGTAGTACTGACATTTTGAGCATTGCGACATTTTAGCAAAAACTGGATCATCAACATTCCTGTAGCAGTTCACAATCCAAATGCTCCCAACAGTTGACATCGTGTTTGCAGTACTCAGGGAATGACTGTCCTGACCACTTTAGTACCTGATTTCCTCTCTAGGTGGTACGAAGCATGCAAGTCACTATATTTGATCATCCACCATTTGATGAAGTCCTCTGCTATATATTTCACGTCATCCATTTTTGCTTACTTGGCGACCATCTGAACATCAGCATTCAGGTCGGGAATGGCTTTGGTACCTATATCCCGGCTATCACATTTGTACCGTAAGTCATTCTCACAATCATTGCACCGACACTCATGATTGGGCAGATCAACCTTGCACCCACTGCGCAGGCTGGATGCTCCCAACATACTACATTTTGGGCATTTGGCAGATGATAACTCTCAGTTTCACATTGACCACAAAGACGGCAGGTGACGTATCCCAAGGACGTGCGGCTTTAGAGACAATCAGCAGGAGGGACCCGAGTGTTTTCAAATTGATTCTACTATGCTAGTATAATGAGTAAATACAACTTCTGGTACACCTTTACCATGTGTATAATATATTGACTACTGGTATGCACTCAGCCGCAATTTCGCTGCGAGGCGGGCTACTTAAGTCATTACTGACATCAAACAATTTTTAGATCAACTTATGCTTTTGGCAATGCGACTATACCTCATCAAAAAGAACCACATCTGTATCATGATATCTGTGAGAGATGTCAGACGGTTAATTTAAGTTGAGCTCTCTAGCTGTGTACATTATACTTAAGGACTTGTAGAAATTTACCACTTGAGTTGTGCAGACTACATTATTCATGCCTTCGTTTTCAAGTATTCCTTATCCAGTATCTGCTCCCAAGTATTTATTAGTCCAGTCACTCAATACCACAATGCTCTCTATGCTTCTCATAGGCAAGTTAATTAAATTCATAGAAAAGCTACCATTGATAGTGTCAGTTCAACAGGCATATATATGACAGCAACTGTGGCGACTATCTACTTATATAGTGAGTTTTCCCTACCTTTGATTTATAACATATTGTAATCACAATACAGCAAGAAGAAAAGAAAGCAGAAATTTATATATCACTTCCATACTATGCATCTCACTTGTCATTAACACTGCCGGTGCTCTATGCCAGTGGAAACTTGTCAATGAGTGCCTTATGAGCAACGGAGGCACTCAGATGTCGGTTCACATTATTTGCGATCTCAATGACAATTTTGGGTCGTTGAACTTTCCTGTTGCCGTCATAGGTGTTGTGCAATATCTCTTGGCAGATGGTCTACTGGTCAGTGTTTGAGTTTATTGTACTTAAATTTGGATAATAAACAGCCCATGTTAAGGTCTGGCGATGCTATCAGGTCGCTGGTAGAGATTCATTGGTTAATTATTGCCCAATTATATTTTTTATCTGTGAAATTTGTAAGAGTACTTTTTTAAAATATCGAATAATATCGATCTTACTTCAATTACGCAGTAATGAGCATCACAGCATTAATTGTGGCAATGTCACTATTCCGGAAGCCTACAGAGAACACGGTTGATACCGCAATTATCAACTTATCAATATTCTACGTCACAACAGTCTTTACCACCATATCGTCAACTGCTTTAATATGTCACAAGATAATATCTTTAACTCGGACAACATGCGCCTCACGATATAAAAGAATCATTTCCATCGCAATAGAATCCTCAGCCATATATAGTCTATCCTCTATTCTAAATGCCGGAAACACCCTATATGATATATTCCCAATAAGCAACTCTTCATTCAGTCTTGTGCTTAGCAATTATATCAAAGTCATTGCCGGATTTATGACTGTGAGTGATATTTATCTCTCATGTTGGTATGATTTGTGATTTATACAACAGAGAATTGCACCAGTACTGATGATAGCCCAGATTACTCGGTCTCCCAGGCGTGGCACGAGCAACATTGCAAATACAAACTAGCCCTTAGCAGGAACCGTAATATTATCTTTGAGTATATCCATAATTAGTGCAGGTCTTACAATACATTTGAAAGGCTGTATACTATGGGAAGGTAACTGCACATTTATTCCCACGGCGCGCGACTTATTGATGGCACCGCCGCGCGCGACTCAACGGGTTCGGCAGAATATTATTTTGACTGCTCCCTCCCAGAGGAGTCTATATTTACTGCTCATCATGTACTCTGCATATTATATTGTGTCATAAAGTAGAGTTGATTGTAGTTTAATGTTGGTTTAATGACATTTTGTACATATGATGGAATTTGCCGAAATATTCCCACGACATGCCCGCCGCGCGCGACTCTCTGAAGGACTGCCGCGCGCGACTCAAACCAAGTGGTCATTTTCAAATGCACCATTGTATGTCTCTTTATGAATAATAACAGTATATGTGTGATACATACAGTATGAATACACAGATTCTGCTGTAATATGGGCAACTACATTTATGTTTTAGAAGGAAACTACTACTGAAATTTGACAGGAATATGTGCCTAAGTCCCCATGGATTGAATTGAAAGTATGTGAGCTCAAAAGGAGAAGATATATAGCTTCTTTGTGTACTCAAATGCTGTCATTAATGAGTGATATTGGATGGCTTAGTGCAGTTGTAAGTACAAAAAAGCAGGAAAAACTCGCCTTGTATGCCTCTCAAGGGGATTGATAACCATAAACTCCAGTAATATTTACTATTAATACAATACAAATACCTACATATACTTCATTTCTACCATAAACACCCAGGATATAGTGAAACAAGCACTGTCCCGTCACTTTGAGTCGCGCGCGGCGGTGCCATCAATAAGTCGCGCGCCGTGGGAATAAATGTGCAGTTACCTTCCCATAATACAGGCTGGACAGCTGAGCTAAGAACGTGATGTGACGTTGATCGCAGTCGTATGTCTTGCAATAGCCACATTTTGAGCTCCATGCATGATGGATTTGCAATACAATGGCTCACTGAATTGGGCGGGTTCGGAAGATTGAATGCACCGGTAGGTTCAGAAGGCGGTACCTATAAGATGGAAATTGAGAGAATATTGATATAGAAACGGGGCCTGGAATAGTGAAGGGAAGGGGTATGGAATTGGAAAGTACGAGTGTGTATGCAAACAACGGCCAAGAGGCGAGCGACTGAGTGCATGTGTATTTGGCCTCAAGATGTAAGGTGTACGTGAGTGCACAAAGGAAAGTTCTGGGTTGATGCAGATGTGTGGTACAGTCTTCTGCCGTCCAACAGGGGAGAGGTGATCTACGGGTGTAGGCAACTATTCCCGTGCACAGTGCGGCAGGGTTATGTTGATTCTTAAAAGACTCGGAGACTTTAATAATGACAGTGAGGTTGAAGTTTTACGGTGATAGGTATTTCTGATCTTCTAATCACAATGTCGATTTCACGATTTCTTCACGACAAGCAGGAGTTCGGGAAATGGCAGAATCCGACTAGAGTCCGCAACATGATCCCGCTGTTACCGGAGTGTGCGGCATGGGCGGCATGGACATTGGGATTGAGCACAATGCTAGAAACCTTTCTTCACATTGCAGGCCAGACTCTGGTGTACTAATCATCTCCAAATAAACAGATACACACACGTGGGCAGTTCAATAGTATTTACCTGAGAATTTCGAACCACCTGCTCTCAGGCCGCTTAAATACTAGTTCGATGTATCCGTTGCCAAGAAATGTCATTTGTTCGGACTGTTAACCACTGCAGACAATCTCCAACTTGTGCCCATGGGCCAAACCACGACAGGCCACTCACTGTGCTTATCCATGTGCCTACGTTATTAACCACTGAGGCCAACAACCCCCAGGCTCTCTTGAATCCAAAAGCACACTTGGAGATGGAACGCGCTGTCTGCTGAAGCCAGACGACGCTGGATTCACTACCATTTTAATAGTTTGAGAACAAACGGACTCTAAGTTTATGTAAAATTCGAACAATGAACTTGAGTGAACGCAGGTCTGGGCAGGTCCCCGTAGATTGCACACGTAAGAGAGACGACTAGATGCAGTCCCCTGCCGCGTGTTGTGTGCCGCTCCCCCGTAGCGAATGAAAGCTCATACATACTCTACCTATTTTTCACACAAGAATACATCAAGTCAAAATGCTTAAGCTTCAAGCTTCAAGCTTGATCGAGACTTCACAAGGCACTCACTAATCAAATCTTGAGCAAATTACGCTTGCTGCTGATTGAGCGACGCTCCGCTTATGTCTGAACGCTTCGCTAAATATATACTTGCCACTGTCTCTGGAAAGAATCATCCACACGGAGATAACATGTGCTTCTGAGTTTATCATTGTGTACTCCGTTCAAAAAGTGCGTGAAGGAAAAATGAACCATTGCTCATTCCCCAATTTGAACCATTTCTATTGATCCTAACATAATTCTCCCTATCAAATCCTGCTTCAGCGATGTCGCCCCACCAGTCCAACTCTCTCTCGTATGCTCTGGGATCGTTTAGGTACACCCACGCGCCGTATGATTACAGAGACACACTCGATCAAAGCCAGCCACTGCCACAATTCAACCTTGCGCATAGCACCTATTACCCCCACACTCTAACTATGCAGAATAGTGCATCAACAAGTGACTGGCCTATTGCAACATTGCAGTCAGTTGCTGCTGGTAGCGCTCGCATTATAGCCTCACTGCAGAGAGCATCAGTGACGGCTTCTGAGGCAGTGAAGCTGGACGCGCCAGTGGGAAGACAGGGCGTCACAATTGGTGGTGAACATGTTCATCATTGGTCGGAAAGATCAAGGGCATGGCTACGAGACCAAGCCAATAGGTCCAGTGCTCGAAAAGAGGGTGAGCCTATGCATCAGAATACTACAAGCTAAGCTAACTGCGCCTAGCTTCAGATACCTGGATAGCAAGCGCGTCGACGAGCGCAGGATCGAATACCATTCATTGCAGACCTGCTGCGCATGGGATTGAGGACGATTCGGGACATCCAAGCAGTGGGTAGATGTCTATCTTTCCAGTACCTTCACTTATGTTACAACATGCACTGTCTTCAAGAGATCGCACTATAACAGTCTCCAGGAGTTTCCGACAAAGGAAAATCAAACCAAACCAATTACATCAGCCGAATTGATAGGCCGCAAGAACGGGCGGCCCACCCACAGGCCAACACGAGCAATAGCTCGTATATACCTGAATCCGACAGAAGGTATTTCGGTTTCTTTGACCTCCTTTGGTAGAAACTCAACTGGTAATTATTTAGTGGGCCGGATTTCCCAGTTTGGGCCGCTCCCGAGCATGACCCATGGGTGGGACCACCAAGGCGTATAATGCCTAAACTGAAGGAGGATGGTGAGTGATCCGTTAATACCTGTATCATTGCTAAGAGATACCACCTAGGTACCTACGAAACACGATTCACCAAAAACCTAAGTGGACTTATGGTGAAGAATTCTCGTAAGCGTCGTCCCAGAGGTGAGTTGGAAGAACTAGAGCATGGTGAATTTTCCAAATCTTCTAGTCAATGTTACAAGCATACATACATACTGATGCCTCACGGCCTGCGTAATCAGAAGAACGGTATGTGATTTTAGCAGCATGATCATACACAAACATACTGACATGCCAATACAGAAAGAAGAAGAAAAGGAAGGTGCGGGGGAGGGTCAAGTCGGTGGAATGATCAAAGTAGTGTGAATGGATGATTATCGATATATAGTCATCATATCTCATCGCGATGGGTAACGGATTTAGTCGGAGAAGGAAATTGAAACAGCGAAAAATGTACGTAACAGTGACACAATTATCATATCACTTCTACACTACCATAATTTAATCACAATTTAATCACAGCTGTGTACCGCACTTTGGCATTGGTGTAACACTAACTGATACAAAATAAGCACTCAAGCTCAAGCTCAAGCTCAAGGTTTACCCGGTCATCAGTTGGATGTAATTGAGAGTACATAGCCCAGCAGTTCATCGTCGCTGGAGTAAATTACAACATAGGACGTTTAGAGATCATTGTCTTAATAACCACAAGCTCTCTCTTGAGTGACTATAAGCTACATACACGTAGCACGGTCTGACCCGGAGGTATAACTGGGCTCTTTCATCTCGTGCTCGCATATCGAGAGCGTGACTTCGCATTACAATCAGGCGCACTAAGCAGGCTCCCTGGTACCCTTAGGGACTTGCGTGACAGAGGACATGTACAGCGGAAGACGGGCACAAAGAAGGACGCACGAGGGATGGTGTGCGGGTGTGCAGTGAAGAGTACGAAATTAGCTCCGGGTGTGTGGGAGGAGCGACGAGTACGAGTATGTCTGAACCGTCTCGCCGAGCCATGGACAAGGTGCAAAAAGGGAGGGGTCAGTGTTGTACCCGTCCACGCAGCCTATATCGCAACTCTCACCACATAGGCCGCATCATGTCGTATGCTAGAGCAGGCGGTGCGAATAGGAGGGGTGAAAAAACAGAGCACATTTATATGGACACGCTGACTTGCCTCCGAGGTGAGAAGGAGCTAGCATCTTCCAGAGATATAACCGACAACGAGAGCACATATCGCGTGCCCTAGTTGCACAGGGATATCGGAACGCGCACCGTCAGACCTCGGGCAGTTGCCAACACATCTTCACTTATCACGTAGATGATGACGAGGCGGTGAGCACAGATGCTTGGAATGTTTGGTATACATTTTGCCGCTGCATTCTGAAGCATACTAGAGAGGGAAAAGAATATATCGGAGGCAAGAGCTTGCTGATGATCATAATACTAGCACGAGTCAGAGCGAAAGAACGATGTTTAATCGGGCCACTCGAGCGGCGGTGACGACGTTCGAATAGGATAGGCAGGGTGCAATAACAATCTGGGACTGGAAGTGTAGTCCCAGGATACTGGTACTGTCCAGAAAGAAACAGAGCGTGAACAGGACGTACATGCCAGAGAGGGTCCTAAGAGCCCCCGTATATGTTGCATATACTTACGCCCTGAGAGGCAGATAAAGCTGACGAGGTTTTGGGCTAACAGGATGAGCATTGCGAACTGTGTGGGTAGAACATAGTCTCCGGTCCTACGGGGTGGAAACAGGCCAAGGGACATGTGGCGCGCAGGTATGCAAGAGACGATTCAGTCCGCCAGAATTCGGGTATGGAACTCGGGAGCTTGACCTTGACCTCGCAGAACGTCCACAGCAGTATGACGCCTTGGCGAGCATTGATCATTTGTACTAGTCTCCGGATTAAGGGAAGGCAATGGTCAAGTATGCGGTGTCGGTAGCCAGACATTGTGCGGATGGAAGGTGGCGAGGGTGTGGGACGTGGGCGGAGTTGTATGTGGTTCTTGCCCGATGTAACATCCGACTGTATGGCGCCTGGAAAATGTCTTCAGCATGCACCTGTCACCCGTCTACTTGTCGTTTAATTGTACTCGAGCAGTTTCTTGTTTGTTAGGCCAAATGTAAAGGAAGGTATCCGACAACCCAATAAAGCATATGCCTAGACAAAGAAAGAAGAATCAGTGACAGGGAGTGTGTCTATTCTCCACGTCGGTCAAGCGCAACAAACCTCTGCCTTTCATTTATCAGCCCGTTCTACAAGAAATCAGCGTAACGTTGGTTTTCAAAGCATGTCGAAGGTCGCAGTGGGAAGACGTAGAGAGGCTGAGAACATCGCCGCGATGGGGTATGAATGAGCTGTACCCTGAAGATGTACCAGGTGGGCTTTTACCCACTAAGGTTGGGCCTCCTTATGTCGACCGATACACTTCAAGAGAATTGATCTTGGGAAAGCGGTGAGTGCATTAACATAAGACATCCCCAGTACAACATATACACGTACGGAGACACACTCCGACTGCATCGAAGCGTCATGCAAAGTGTAAGCGCAGAGATGAATTCGTGTCGTGGAAAGGACTACCCACTCGCTAGCGCGCTTGAGTTTGATCCAATGCATAAAAAGACGGTGAAGAGAATAAGAAGGTTAGGTTCGAGGCCTCGAGGTTTTCTGACTTTAAATCGGAGTCGAGATATGCAGCGAACTCTAAAACAGATCGTAGACTCGTCAGCAGCCGCGAGTGCATTTTGCACTCCAACGGAAGCTAGTATGCAGCAGCAGTACTTTGCTGTGCAGCACAATATATTTCCATGTACTACTACACAAATATACTGGTCTCAAGGAATGCGGGACCTTAACTATGCCGCCGCTATCTCGCCGTTGCCACAAATATCTTTTCAGTCTCCGACTATACTATACTTATACACATGCTTTATAATAATTACTGGTCCTTGTGCCAGGGACGTGCCGATGGCACATTTTCAGTCTCCGACGAGATTCGCACTGGGAAAAGATAAGATTGTCTTATCGATAATCGGTCTCCCGTCATAGCCCCTACCTCGTACAATTCCTCTGATAATGTTCTCTGCTAGTTCACAGTCCTCCTACGACGTAAAAATGCATCAGTACGTACTCTGTTAATGTTCACAGTATTGAAGCCGCTCACCGTCCACGAACTCTATCACCTCGCCTCTGAAACGGGGTGTACGTGCATGTTTCGTGCAGTTCCCGCTTAGATTCGCGGTAAACCTCACCTTGTAGGTTCCTGAACAGGCATGTTTAAGCAACACTGGGCTCTTCAAGGTAAGTAAATTCTGTACTCACCGTCCGGATTCCGACCGGGCGCTGCACCCCTACTTGGTAGCTTCACCTGTTTGCGTGACTTCGACGCAGCCGGAGGTGCTTTTCTATCCAGTAATCGTCAGCTAAGAGTTCCGTCAAACAAAGGAATACAGCAAAACATATTACCCTCCGTTACATCCAGACTTCTGCGAACGTTTGTTCGCCCTAGTCTTGCGGCAGGACCTCTTCTTTTGAGATCCAGGGCCGTTTCGGTTGGTGGATTTGTTTTGCGATTTTTCTTTGTTGGAAACACTTTGGTTAGGCGATTTCGGTAGCGCACTTCCAGATTGTTTACCTAAAGATAAAGAACATCGATTTATGTGTTTTCCTTGCAGAGAAATGTTTACTCACTATCTTCAGGACCTGTATAGAACTCAAATGTTAGGCATCCCTCCTGGGCCGTGTCTTCATATACATTCGTTGTGCCGGATTTGTTCCATTGTGAGCAGCTGTCGCTCTTGCTCGTGTACGCAGATATTTCTGTCCCCATTGGCCATGTCCCTTGGGTCGGCATTGGTTCAATAACGTGAGGTAATTCATCATCTTCGTAGACATGCTCACCACTAGCCCCAGCAGAGTAGGTCATGTCGTCCTCGGACACGTTTGCTGGTGGCTCTGTTGATACTGCAGAATTCTGAGAAGCTTGCGGTTGCTCTGTTCTCCGCATAATACCAGATCCTGCAGTGGCTAACTGCATCGGCGGAAGTATCCAGTTGTTCGAGGCTATATTCCATGGAGTGCGAATGTCATGGACCGGATGGGAAGAAGGCACAGGGTTATGGCTGTAAGACTCCTCGCTTTGTCCGTAAGAGGCGGCGGCGGTGGTATACAAAAAATCTCCGAGTGCGTTTGAGAGTGAGGCGCTGGCGCTTGTCTGACGAAACGACATTGGGAGAGAAGATTAAAGCGTATTGAAAGAAGCAGTGTTGTAGGCTTGTAGCGTGATAAGCGAGAGTTGAGGTTTATCTTTAAGTAGGTGGGCAATGGTTGATTTTTCGACACGCCCTTTTTGACAAGCATACACAAAGACAAATTTTGAGGCTGATACTATCCCCGTGCATGTGGACGGATTTTTCCCTTCAGACAATGGTGTATGTATTTTTAACCAAACGCTAGGGAATATGCGAAGTGTCATGCAAAGCAACCGCAATAATTCTTTTGCAGCCCAGACTTTTCAAAACGTTAGTTCACTCTGTACTCTTTGCTAAGGCTCCCAGACGCTGTAAGACACGTTGAGAGCGTCGGTAGCGGCTGTCTTTGAGGTATGCGCGAGAGAGGCCTTGAGAGACTCACTCATCAAGCTTCAAGCTTCAAGCTTCGACATGATGTATGTTCGGTTAAGCGCTGTTGCTATAGCAGTAGCAAAGTCTCAAGTGAGATTGAAATGTTAGAGTGTGCATAGAGAGTTATAGAGCGCCGCTTAGCGTGCCATGGGGCAATTAATGGACCACCTTCCGTGATTGTTAAGGTGGTGCTGCTATGGTCTCTCTTTTGTGCAGGTATAGATTTGCATGATGGGCATTTTTGTAGGCTTGACTTTCACAGTCGGAGTGCACCAACCGTTAATCACGCAGTTTTATATTACTTCCGTGTCTTCTTTTTTGATCAGTTTTTGCCGTGGATACACCTGACATGGACCCTACATTGCGAAAAACATATACCCGCCACTGATAGTACACGGAAATGAAAGCTGATCTCACATACACTATGGTAAAGATTCATGTAGTAACATTGGAGTCGACTATTAACATCCTTATTGAATCTGGGTCCCCTCCCTCCAGCGTTGGCACGGTCGATTGCCTAACAGACCGGACTTGTTCGGTCCGTTACCTTCAAACAATGTTCGAACATGTTCGAACATTGTTTGAACAGAGGCCAAACCAAATATAGACCACGCGGCCTGTCCAACCCCAATGCCCTTCCACGGCATCTGCTAATCGCGCGTTGAACGCAGGCTCCTTCGTTGAAGAAGTATCATGTATATTTTGATAATTTCATGCAATTTGAGCATTATTTGAGGAGTTCTTATATACTTTGTACATGTGAATATACAAATGATTTCAGGACTCGGAAGACTGATAAAATTAAGTTATTACTACTATACGTACACTAATTGTGTAGTACATTAATCCAACTCTACAAGACTATGCAAAACATTGTGTGTGATGTGCTAACTTCTAAGACCCCTCGGTCGGCCAACGGTCGGTACCCCAGCTATAGCGGCCCGGACGGACGATCAGCATGGCTGGACCCTGTTCGTCCATGTTCGAACAATGAATTAATGATGGCCTAACGTTCGAACATAATCGCTGGTTGACGTTCGAACATACGCCGTGCCAACACTGCCCTCTACACCCTCACCACCATCATCTCTCTTTTGGTTGTCTTGTCATGAAAACGCAAGTCGGAGAATTCCTTGCTCACATTTATGCTCAGATAACGGTGAGTACCTTCACGTTTTGCACGAGGTTTAGGCTCACAAATTTGAACAATTGAGTAGAGCAAAATAGATACTCCTTCATAGAATCATCTCACTTCAGTGTTGAATTAAATTTCCGCTCCGGCACCGTAAATGAAGGTGTTCTTACCGCAACACAACTAACCAATATATCGGGTTCTCGAACTATTTGGCCGGAGACAGCAAACGTACCTACCATTATGACGACAAAAGTAGGTCAGATTTTGGACTCTTCATTACCGATAAGAGAGACGTAGACTATGCATTGGATGTTTAAGTACAGGGGGGATAATGTGAAACAAGGAATATTTCGCGGCGTAGCGTGCGGTCTTCACTTCGATAGTGAGTTGCTTTGATAGAGTTCCGGACTTGAATCGGATACTCAAAATGACGGCTATTTCCCGGGCGCTTGCACGTGAAGTCAACGTTTTTGCTCTACTCCATCGTGGTCTGATCCCGTATGTGCTCTGCTATTCTGGGACAGGCTGGAAGGATCTACCTCGGAACATAGCATTGCTGGCACTAGGTGGTGCAATCGACCTAAAGTGTTATCGATGAAAGGCTGTGATGGTTCGTACCAATATTGTGTTCTGAAGCGTTAACGAGGTATGCGGTAACTGCAGCCGACGAAGAAGGGAGAAGGGAGACAGTGAGAAGGCTACCAGCCTGGAGGAACATATGCAGCGTGGAACACGGAAGGGAGAGCGGAGGGAGCGGAGGGAGTGATACATAGGTCATATCGGAGCTGTGAGTGATGGATCAATTGAAGGGCGGACACGAGGCTGACCGCGAGGACGCTTGTTTATTCGCACTGGACATCGGTTGCGGCCTCCTTTCTCTTCTTTTCCCTCCACCATCTCTTTCCTCCCATCCGCTCCCCCTTCCCCCCTTCTCTCCGTTCTGTTCCGTTTTCTTTCTGTTTTGACGTCTACCCTTTGTTCGCGAATCAAGCTTTACTTGGTGCCGTTTGAAGGACCGAAACGATCCCGAATAATTTCTTTGATTTGACTGTTCCCCTTTGACGATAATCTCCCGCTCCGCATCCACGAAATCTAGCTCACCCTCATCCTCTGGTGCGTAGTCCGTTTGTCAGTGATGTTCGAACTCTGACGTGGTCGTGGCCTGCTCGTCGCTGCTGCCAGCCTCGCATAGCACACATTTTTCCCATTCGCATCATCCTCGAAACCCTGCATACATGCCCTCTTTCCTATCGCACGTGTACTCCAGCCCCCGCCCCTCTGCACCCCGCCCGACCACCGTCCACGACCTGGAAGTGCCGGCTCAGCCGCAGCCCAAATCCCGCGCGCTCCGTGCGGCACGACGTCTGCCCTTCCTCTTCGCCTCGTCGTACACCTCTACTCCGGCGTCTGGCACGCCTTCTGCTCCTCAACCTGCCGCTGCGCCGAGCGCACCCGCACCTTCGCCCTTGAAGACCCCCGCTGCCGACGCCGGCCCGTCAGCACTCGCAGCTGTATCTGTCCCGTTCCCCGCGCCTGCCTGGCTCAGTGCGCCGCCTCCCGAAACTACGACGAAACGGGCTGGGCCCCTCGCGTCTCTTACTATGGCCCGCGGGCGCACGCCCGCCGTTGGCCTGCACCGCACAGCGCGCAAGTCCCGCGCTCAGGCGACTGTGTCGCTCGATCACGCCAGTGCCACCGTCGGCGGGTTTTCCGCATCCGCGTCCCTATCCCCACCCCCCGAGGTCGTGTCTGCCCCGGCGACGATGACCTCCTTCTCTATCACTGCCCCTGCACTGTGTGAGGCGCCCACCCCAGGTCAGCCTCCCTATCCGGCTCCGGTCCCGCAGGCCGAGAACGTTCCCACCCCAAATGAGCAGCAGCGTGACGGCGTGTCTGCCTTATCGATATCCTCTACCACTACCACGACCATCACGACCCTTTCCCCCACGCCGTCGTCGCCTACGATCGTCTCCCCGCACATGTCATCCTCTGCGCCGCGGGCCCACGTTTCTTTGGCGGCCCACGCCCAACACACGAGCATACATTCGAATATGCAACAACCGAGGCGCAGCGCGAGCCGGGTGGCACTCCGCGGTCTGCTGGTCGACGTCGCCGTCGGCCCTTCAGGAGGGGCGAGTGGAAGTGGGATCGGGGAAGAGACGAACAGCGTGCCGTTCCCGCGGAGCTCGCCGACGAGCCCCGTCGCACAGGTCAGGGCCCCGCTTCTAGTCCCTGGCCCCACTGCTGCTGTGCCCGCTGACACGCTTACGCAGACCTCCTCTCAGGGCGTTGCATACACGCCTAGTACCGGCGCCGCATACACGCACGCATACACGCATGCAAGCGTCGCACGGCATGCGGACAAGAACGTTCAAGCCCACGTGCATGGTATGGTGGAGGTGCGCGTGCAGACGAACGTCGTGGTCGAGGATGAGGATGGCGATCTCAGTAGAGATGAACAGGCTGTTGGAGGAAAGGAGGATGAGGAAGAGGAAGATAACGGCACACTGTACCTCACCGCTCTGTCGTCCCCCGTTACACCCGTGTCCGCAAACGCCGCCGGAACCCAATCTAAGTCGCCAACCGTTGTACAAGCGCCGGGTATCGAGCAGTCGCTCTCTGGCTCGTCTACATCCTCCTCGTCTTCATCCTCATCTGCCTCATCTACCTCGGAATATGCGTTCTCTGGGGTGGAGTCAGACACCTCCGTCGAGGTTACGGACGGCGAGGGTAAATCTGCGAAGCATAGTACCGGGACGAACATTTCCACCGTGAACGCATACGAGAGCGGGAATGGCGATATGACCGGGGACTCCAGCGAGAGCGACACAACGGACAGCGATCGCGATCTAGAAAGGGAGCGGCAGAGGGAAAGGGATATCGCAAGGGTGCTCAGCGCCTTCCCCGCCCCGCCGCGCTTCGTCCCGCCCTCTCCTATTTCACCGAGGGAGATGATGAACGGGCACAAGAAGGCTGCGTCGTGGTCGCCTACGTCTTCGGAAGGGCCTGTGGCTTCTGGTTCTGGTTCAGGTTCGTCTAGATGGGCGCAAGGCAGCCCTGTCCAGAATACGCCTATTATCGCGGTGCCTGTGCCTGTGCGTTCGTCTGGCCCATCTTTGTCTGCACCCTCTGTGCCTACGCCATCTTCCTCCTCATCAACTGCCCCACCGTTGTCTACCCACCCGCACGCACCTGCGCTGACGCTCGACACCGCAGCCGCGCGGAGCACGATGCAGTCACCTACGCCGCGCCAGCCGATCTCGCCCATTGCGAAGCGCACCGCGCTTCCTCTCGCTCTCGCCTTCGGACCCATTGGACATGCGCGTGGTGCACAGGCCGGAGGGGCTATCGCGGTAGGGCAGGTTCAAAGGAGGGAGAGGCGCGGGAGTGGGGTCGTCAGGCGCCCCAGTACGCTGGCTCAGACGCAGATGCAGAAGATGCGGGGCGTGCAGAAGGACATTCTAGCACCGGCTCCCGTGCCCACTTCTGCTCCGGCTATAGTATCTGCCCCAGTGAAGCGTGTCCCAAGGAGGAGCATCGTGGACGACCGGGAGGCGGAGGAGGAGAGCGTGCTTCCTACTGTTCCTGCTGGTACTGTTGCGACTACGAATGTTGATATTGTCCTTACGACAGTGGACGCCGTTACTACGAAGGTAGATGGAGGGGACGATGAAGATGAGGTTGTGCTGTTGCCGGTATCAGTGCCGACTTTGGCTGTGAATACGCCTGCTGCTGCCGTTGAGAAGACGAGCGATAAAGGGAAGGAGAAGGAGCGGGAAGCTGCTGCTGAATGTGCCGCACCGACTGAAATGCTACCGACACCAGATGCGATACCGACGATGGGCGCGGTGACAGCAACGGCCGCGGTGCTGACGCGCACGCGCATAGCACAGAGCGTCGCGCTCGCCGAGGTCGCGGAGGGCGTCGCTGACGACGCGCACGCCGGCGTTGACAACTATGCTGTGCCGCCCCCGCCATACACGCTATCCCCGCCTGCCCTTGCCGCGCCCGTTCTGGCGGTTGATGTTGCGAGTACCCATCGTGATGTTGACCTGGTCCGGGACATGAGAGATGTGGCAATAGGGAGTGACGAGCAGGAGTGTGTCGAGGCGCAAACGCAGACCGTACCACAGGTCCTCACGCAGAACCCGACGCAGAACCCGACGCGCGGCGATGATATGGTGCAGGAGTACACTCAAAGAGAAGTGACTGTTGTCGCGCCGACGCCCCGTCGCGCGCAAAGCGGTGTGCCTGCTATTGAGGTCCCGCAGACCGCCGTCCCTACGAAGGAGAAGAAAGAAGAGTTGTGGGAGACGGGTGACCGTGACACACCTGCGCCTGGGTTGACGGATGAGGGCCATGCTACGGAGGAGGTTCAGTATCCCGCAGAGAAAGTCTTATGTCCCACAAAAGATAACAACAGAGGATACAACCCAAGCGACTTCGTCATCCGCGGCGAAACCGGCTGCGAGTACAACGGCGTCGTGTACCCCTCACCAAAGCACGCCTGCGTCGCGCGAGCTAAGCACATCATGTCACTCGCCCCGCCCGTCGACCCAGAGTACGCCGCGCGGTACATCACATACAAGTTCGACTCGTGCGGGCAGCGCTACGCCATCCTGCCCCGACGCGCGCGCCTCCCGCCTGCCCAGCTCCGCATCCTGCATGACCTATTCCGTACTGTTGTTACTGGTTTGGAGAGGCGGAACCGCGCGGAGCAAGCAATGCAGGCCGCTGCAGCCGCTGCCAGCCGTCCTTCTTCCGCACTCTCGTCTGCCTCGGACGGGGCGCTGTCTCGCACGAATACACCCGAGCCTACCGCGTGGTGGTCCCCACATGGATCGCGTGCCGGCTCGCCTGCACCTTTTGGTGCGAGCCGTAGAGGGGACATCGCGTTTGGTCGCGTGCCGCTCGTCGAGGACGAGGTCGAGCCGCTGCAAGATGCGAGTACAGGCGCAACCGCGGACCTGCCCGAGCGCTTCGCAGATGATGACGACCGTATTGTGCTCGCGCCCCCGCCTCCGCCCCCGCCCGTACCGAGCCCCTCAGGCAGCCCGCCCCCACAGATGCGCGTGGCTGCGGAACGCGCGATGGCGCGCTTCTTCGCGGAGCAGGCGGCGCTTGCGGCTGAGCATGAGCGTGCGCGCGCGGAAGCCCAGGAACGCGCGAAGCTCGCAGAGCAGGCGCGGTATGCACGACGCCGTGCGCGTGTTCAGCTCGATGTGCAGGACGCGATACTCGCTATCCGCTTGAGGAGGCGGCTGCTGGGTCAGGGTGTGACGGAGGCGGAGCTTGAGGTCGTGATCGACGATGAGGACGATAATGGTGCGGAGGGCGAGACGGAGGGCGACGAGGCGAGGGGCGACTTGGAGCTTCCTGAGGGTGTGGAGCTCGAGGATGATGAGGACGAGGAGGCGATGGCCGCTTGCGAGGCTGAAATGCAACGCGAGCGGGAGGCGCGTCGTGCTGCTGCTGTTTTGGCGGTGGCTGCCTCACCGATGCCCACCCCGGGCAAAGCAGCCCCTACGACTTCTCTTTCTGTGTCCGCCCCCGCGGACGATGACGACGAGATACTGCTTACCCACTCCCGGTCTGCTGTCGATGCCCCCACGAAAGGAATGAACGTACAGGAGTTCACTACGCCTCCTCCTACGACGACGACGACTACCACCAAGGAGACCAAAACCTCGCCCGCACCCATTCCGATCCGGACGCGCAAAACATCAGGCTCCCCACGCCCAACGCATAAAAACTCTAGCGCGCCCATGTCCACGCCCCCGCCGTCTCCGCCCCCGCCCCCGGCATACACCATATCCTCGATGGTCGCATTCCTGACGTTCAACCACCGCTACGCACACTCAGGGCGGCGCCACGGCTCGTCGCAGCGCTCGAAGTGCCGCAGCCCGCTTGCGACGGTTGCGTGGATGGGGGACGGCGCGTCCGGCGTGCTAGATGAAGACGCGGAGGACGAGGAGGTGTGGGACTGCGAGACCGTCGTCGAGTGGTACGCGGGCGGGATGGATTGAGGTGTCTGCCCTGCCCCCCCCCCTTTTTTTTTTCTTTTTTCTCTTAATTTTTTTTCTGGTTCATCGTGTTTATCATATTCATCATGGATTGTCCAGGACATCTGAACTGGATGCGCCTCTGGATAGATATGGGCACGCGGACTCGCCCCCGCTCTCCGCCTTGACTGGCGTCTGATGGGCTGGCTGGGTGTACCGCGTCGCTCACGCTCTGTCCCTAGACGTGCTTTCTTTTTTTTCTCTATGCGAATGTCTCTTACGAGATGACGGTGCCTCCTCCCTTCTGGTCGAGTTGAGGGTTTTTTTTCTTCGTGCTCCCACATTTCGGTTATGTTCTATTATTTTCTCCTTCATGTTTTTCTGCACTGCGACAGCCCTATAATTCAACAAACCAACAAGCCAAAAAAAAAAAAAAAAACGGCCCGCTATGCCGCATGGTATCTATTTCTATGCAGGTACACACGCACACCCAACTATTTACCTGTCCGACGTCTATGCACGACAGTCTGCTCCACTTTCGATGACTACCACCGCCGCCCAACCCACACGCCATGTCTATGCGCGATAATCTCCCCCCTTCAATACATATCCCCACTGCCCTATGCCTCGCTTTACACCACCTACTACGCGCCGTCACCGCTCCTCCTGTGCCATTTTCCTGGTCGCAGTCGAGTTCGATGCACTGCCCTGGCGTTCTTAATGTTGGGCACATGTGCCCGTCCAGCTCCGTCCGTCTTGACGACACTCACAAAGTTAAACATTGAACTACACCCGCTATCGACGTAGCACATTAACGACCCCTTACGATTCTGGAATCACTTCCCCAGCCCCCCTCCGCGTTCCCCGCTGCAGGCTTCCGGTGAGCGAGGTCCGAGGATGCTTCCACGTTACGCCCTCTTTACGACCGCTCCACACACACTCCTCAGCAGACAGCAGCCAGAGACCGCCCATCCAAGTCACATCCATGGATATGTGATCGCGATGGTGATTTTGAATTCCCTTTTGACTTTGATAGCCTGACGGTATTCATTCTTGCTGCTCTATGCTACGTACATGCATATAAACATAGTTTGTCCCCCTATCTGCGCCGCGCGCCCCGCTATCTGCAGTCTGCGTTCGAGTGTTTTGCGATGATAACGCCATTACTCACATTCTTTGATGCCCTGTCGCCTGTCACGCGTTGAACAGCGTGTTGGCGGTGGTATCGTGCAATATATGTTTTTGAATTAAGTACCATGGGATGGAAACGGTGTCTTGGTTTTCCGTAAGTCGGTGTGTGCCTTTGCTTGTTTCCGTGCTCGTCGTCGTGGGTATCAAAGAGCGGAGACAGACAATATCCCGTTCATATCCGCTCTTGCGGGCATTTTTGAAACTGATGTTCGTGGGTACAGTACTCGAGGCGACGTCTCCGTATCCGTTCATATGGGCGAAATTGAGAGGGCCTGTGACGCTGGGCAACGGAGCGACGTAATGTACTCCTTCCTCGCCTTGACCGTGTGATAATGTACCCAGCAGTGAGTATATGAGCGCCGTCGCGTGGTTTACCCATTCTTGTATTCCACCACGAACATTATTAAATATATGATGAGCTAAAAATAGCCGCATAACTCGCGTGGCAGTGGTTCCTCTCTCCACTACACACACCGGATGTATGTACCCGCCGCGGTACTACAGCGGTGAGGTACCGAGGGTGTGCACAGCTGTCTATTGGACGTCGAAGCTTCTACACGATCGTACATGCCGTCACCCAGATGCGCGGGGAGCGGCAGGAATTTTCAGGAGCGGGGGGGCTAAGAATATACTGCGAGATGTATAACCTCTGCCACGGGAATTATTCGCCATATGTGTGGGTATGCCGAGCAGGGCCAGAACAACGTCGTCATCGGGAGCCCGGCGCCGCGCTCGGCAGGCAGCATGTTCAGCGCCCTACTGCCCAAACGTCGCTCGGCCGGGTGCGCCACCGAGAAAGTGCGCGATTTCGCAGGAGCGCCGTTCACAGACGTGCCAGCGCATATCGCACATGTATATTATTAACCACCCCAGAGCCTGCCATTTAGAGTCCATATGTTCCATGCCTGTACGCAGTACTTAATCGCCGTGAACGCAGGACATGCTGCTCGGGAGCATGAGAGACGATCGCAGGGCAGATATGGAAGTCTCAAACGCTGTGGTCTCTCTGCAGATGCGGGGATACGGCTCTTGCACGGCTCTTGCTCGTGCGATTATTGGACAGTAATTAATTGCCCCCGATGCGGGCTTCCTGGGAAGGAGGGGGAGATAGACCACGACAGTGTGACCTTTTGTCATCTTTCAGCTCGAAGGTTTCGGATGGTATTGTCAATCTTGTAGCGCTCGCTAACTTGAACGGTGTAAAGGTCTCCCGAAGTCCTTGAAGTCTTAACATTGTGCCGATGTCGTACAATTGTACGCGCAACCCTGGTTGCCTGGAGTCTCAATGAAGAAAAAGATCGATAAATCCGAAATATAACTTGGTCACCCGATAGGCAACCGATAGGTCCATATAGAATTTTTTTCAGTTCAGTTCTATAGCCCTCCCATACGGCCTGAGTACGCTCCATGGAGCTAGGCATCTACCCTTGCATAGCAAAACACGACGCAGAGTGGTAATCTAGCCTGACACACCAATCTTTTATCAGATAAGACCATCTCACAGTACGTGTAACAAGCACTGCGGTCTTTCACAAGGTTTTCATTCTGGTCTGGTCAATGGCGTACTAAATACAGTTAACGAAGCTAGATATTACATTATACAGACATTTGGTGCCCTTAAGATGTCTTGCGCACGATGACCCAGACCCGATAGTTTCAAGTGCGAAACAAAGTTCGAATGTGATAATTCAGACCACCTTCAATGTATTTTTCCCATAAGGGGGTACGCTCACAGATGCATAGCAATAAGGCCGATGATCATATCTCACAGCTGACTGAGTACATGGCGCTCTGTCTATGTACTTTGTTGTAAATTACAAAAAAATCGATTAGATTATAACCTATTAGAGACTAGATAAATAGCGAATGACGACGACCTACAAATATGAACAGGATATCTCAATCGATGACCAACTCTATGTATGTCTCTACAGTGTTCTTATCTGTGCTCCGGGGGGTGTAATAAGGTAGAAGTCCTGTCCTTCAAGTTCCGGGAAATGCTCAGCGTCTCATCTCTTGTGCGACCCAACGGCAGATAGCACAAGACGCCATCCAACCGGATCATCCTTCTTCATGTTGACGCCTAGCTTATCAAATCGATCCCACCACCATCGATCCATAATGTCAAATCCTGCGTCAGACTTTCTTGGCGTTGTCCTTGAAAGCCATGGCTTATCTGCAAAGATGTAATGCAAACACCGTATAGCTCCCTCGGACCACATAGAAGGATGAACATTGCGATGAGACCGCAGAGCGTTGTAATACCAAGGAATGGGGCACCAACTGCCCTTGAAATACTCTGTGAGTAGATCTTGGTCTGGAAAAGCCCACTCTGCGACCCTGGGATTCGTATTCAAAAAATGTAGGATGCCAAATAGGAGCTCTTTCGATGGTTCAATGACGACAGTGCCTGAATTTAATTGCGAGTACGGGCGGGGTGCTCCTTCAAATCCATGCGGCGCTGTTGCGTACGGTGACTTGACCGTACTGTAGGCACAATTTGATGGTTTCCTGTAGTGTATACTTCTTTAAATGTGCTGTGTATATAGCGAGCGGTTGACTTACCAGTCTCTGGGATAGTGTTGGAGCCCTCGTGGATTACACGCGCATACATGAACAGCTCCGATACGATGTCCGCGGAGATCGGTGTCCATGAGCTCGTCCATGTTTCTCAAAACTATCATATCACTGTCGAGCAATACTATCCTCTGCAGGCCGTTCATGAATAACATTATGTTTATTTAAATGACCTCGTCTCACCTCGTAATCTGTCAGCCCAAATGCCCTACATATGAGAGTCAGATTTGGAAAGAAAAATTGACGGAGACAAGCGCACCTTAATTTAGTCCAAGTGTCAGCAAAGCGCGTATCGTGGGTGTGAAGATTATGTTTCCCGTCAGGCGGGCGTATGCTCTCCACATCTATGACAGTGATTCGCTGTCTTCGAAGCACCTTCTTTGCATCCTTTGGCAATGCGGTCGTGACCATTACGACGAGACCATAGCGTGACCTTACTTCTCGCAAAGACTGGCTTAAGACCAAGACGCCCGCAAGGTAGGATACTGAAGTGAGTAGAGTGACGAACGCTTTGTTGCCCATGAGACGCGCGCGAGTGAGGTCGAGAAAGGGCTGATGGTTTAGAACGCGAAACGCATGAGCATTTAAGAGGACTCCGGCATAACCGTTACCTTTTAAAATATCGTGAATTTTATTTGACTGATATGCTCCCGCCTAGTGCAATTTATTTTTATGTACATACGCAGCACTCCTCATCTCAGACACCGCATCAACTGCACTCAACCTTTAAGACTCACACTGGATGCCTTGCATTCACTTGGTGATATCCCCATATTCAAGACCGAGAATTTTCTCTGTGGCTGATCAATGAGGATAAGAATATCCCGGCTACTATTTTTGTGATTAACAACCCGGGGCAGTGCCTTTTCTTGGGCAAACTGTTTTTGTTTTCATAATCTTTCATATCCGTCATCGAGATTGATTATAGCCACGGGATCTGATGCAGTCGGATCGCCGGAGGTCACCGGTCAGCTCCACGGGAAAACCTTACGGATGAAATACCTCCGATGCTGGAACAAACTTTCACTTTCAGCTCCGATGACACGCCCACCATCTGTTCTATTCTGCATTTTGCACTATCATATCTTGTAGCTTACCCTCTTCATCGTCTAACGAAGGCCTCTGATTTGCAACAACATATTCATTCTTCTTATACTCTCCTATAGTCGACAGCAAGTATGCTTCATGCTTACACCTCGAAGAGAAGAGAAGGAGGTCCTTCTGGGAGTCCGGACCGTTCTATAGACCACTTGGCCAACCACCTGAGCCAATATTTTATAGTATATGATGAACTTTCACTTCTGAAATCTCCGTGTCTCTTATAAAGTACGTCAAAGGAACCAAGGAAGATTCTAATACTACTTCATCATGCTTAAGCTAACGACGCCCTTTCTACCCTTATTATTCCTTCTATCTACGGGAAGCTTAGCAAGGCCAGACTCTTACTCGTCCTGGGCTGCTGACTCTGCAATATCCAGAGGTCAAGGAAACGGGCTGGATGCTACTGGGAATCCCATTGTATCGTATGAACATGGAGAATTTCAATGGGGACTCAGGCAGCTCTACGAGAAAACGAACAATCGCACCTATTTCAATTACATACAGACAGGGATAGATAACGTCGTGTATGATAATGGTACCGTTCATGGGAGCTATGCGTAAGATATCTTGCCTGTCTCTGCGGAACCGATTCATTGCTAAATGTGTCGCAGAGTCCAGGATTATGTACTTGATCCTCTCAGGCAAGTGCAAGGGTGTCGTCTTTCACAGTGGCGTTCTAATTATGTATATCCTAGAACTGGACCAACAATGTTATATCTGTAAGACGGCATATTGCCCGTTACATCCGATTCAAACCTGACACATCCTAGATATGGAAGCACAAAACTTGACAAATATAAGATTGCCGCCGATGAGTTCCGTAGTCAGTTGAATTCGCATCCACGGACGGCGCAAGGGCAGTTTTGGCACAAACTCATATATCCAAATCAAGGTCTGTACTTCACCGCCATCTGAAATGGATACTCTCACCAAGTTATCTGGGTCTGGTAACGTTTATTTCAGGGTGGCTGGATGGCATCTACATGGGAGAGATTTTCTACGCTGATTATACTGCTACGTTTCAGCCTCAAAATACCACGGCATGGGGTGTGTGGTCTGCACCGACTAACTGTATATCTTTTGACTGACTTCCATCCGAAGATGACATAACCGCACAATTCATTCTCATGTTTGAAAATACAATTCAGAACGCGACAGCTCCAAATAACACCGGGCTCATGTATCACGGCTATGATTATTCCCACGTAGCGGTGTGGGCCTCCCCCGATAGAGGCCACTCTCCCGAAGTCTGGGATCGTGCCCTGGGATGGTATTCCATGGCACTTGTGGACGTCCTCGACATCATTCCTAAATCGCACCCAGGCTACAAGAAGATCTTGGCAATTCTACAAATCCTTGTTCCTCGTATACGAGACGCCGCTGACCCTGTTAGTGGTGTGTGGTGGCTTGTTATCACCCAGCCTGGACGCGCGAAAAACTATTTCGAGAGTAGCGGAGCGGCGATGTACGTATATGCGATGCTGAAAGCAGTAAGGCTTGGGCACGTAACCGACACCGACGGAAGCATTACCCATGCCGCGATAAAGGCTTACAACTACATGACTACAAACTGGGTAATAGAAAACGCAGACGGAACAATGAATTGGCTAAACACTGTGATCGTGAGTTATCATCCTCTACAGCTAGAGTGACAATCTGAATCAAAGTTAAGGTTGGGAGCCTGGACACAACCGGAGATTTTGACGTGAGCATTAAATGCTTTATTTGTCTTTAGGGGTCATAAGCTAACATTGTCTGACAGTATTATGTTAGTCAACCAACGGACGTTAACGATCTTAAGGGACTGGCGGCCTTTCTATTGGCTAGTCTTGAGATTGAACGATTAGCTGAAAGGCCGCTGGTTGTGTCGAATGACAGTAATTTGTAATGCCGCCCATGGGCATCTCGGAAATGCGATCGTTCGCCATTTTTATACACGGCAATGATTTTCTTCACATCCGTCTGAAAGAATGAGGCATGCAGTTTGTCGCGTTTATCTTTAAAGCCATCTACATACATCTGGACTATTCTCTTATATATGATTATCTGTCCTAAGTATCTCTCGTTACTAGTAATAAAATGGCAATATTGAGCCAACGTCCAATCTCAAAACTGAGTGTGTTCTACAATTGTTCATCAATGTTTTGCCAGCCGCCGGAATGTCCAGCATTAATATGCCAGGTGGCTCGGCTACTGGTCGGATATTTTTGAACACCGTTATAAATGCTTAGAACGTGTTTCTGAATATGTTAGGTCATCTCCCGCGAAGTGTCTAGTAGTATCGCACATTTCTTATCTGTCTAAAAATGTTGTTCGGTACCGGGACAGGGCACGACCGGTCGCAATCTCCTGCCGCTTGTCTTCAGGGTCATTCAATGCACCCCAAAATCATTCCTGTACACTTATGCCTATGGCAAGTTTTGTCAAGTACACTGTTTGCAGTGGTTGTTTGGCCGTCCTACATTGCCCACTCTGTAGTAGCAGTTTAAATTCACTCTTGAAAATGAAGAGGTAGTTAACAGGGTGGTAATAGTCTGAAGTCTGTGAGTTCTTAGACGACAGGACCAACGAAGATTCCGCGATTGAGATGCATACATCTAATGTGAAGGAATCAGAATGTTGATGTACATGGAGGGAGAACAATCACACGAATAATTGATCACTCACTGAATGGCATAGTGCTTGCGGGTAGTCTCCTTCACAGACCAAATAAAAAGATGGGCTTGTGGGGGTGTAGGTCAGCTGACGTCTTTCAAAACTCGCTATATGTACATACAAATGAAAAACTGGGAGGTGATCGTCGATGAGTGTTCTATCAAGAGTACCCATCACATTGGGCTTGCTGGCGGTCGAGTGACATGATCGCAAACGCAAAGAACTTGCGCGCGTGGTGCATACCGACTGCGCACCAGCGTCCGTGGGCCCCGGTGAGTGACGCGAGGAGCTCAGTCTTCTTCGTTACAGTCTCAATACTCAGGAGGGGGCAAGCTGAGCCAGGTAAAGCGACTGGACTGGATGGTGTCGGTAGCAGGGATCTTTGAGAGTACGAATATTTTCGGTGCTGCCGCGGCGGGGTGAGTCGCATCCAGTCAAAATGTTGACTGCACCTGCAAAACGGAAATGCCCGAGTGACTTCACGTAAGTCCGGGGTATGCCCACCACGTCAAAGTCCGACTCAGCTCCGCCCCATCTAAGTGAAGGTCGTACGCTACGCCGTGAAATATCCATTGGTTCACACTATACCCCCCATCCAGTGCATAGCCTACATTTCACTTATCGGTAATAACTAATGACGAGTTCAAAATCTGATCTGATTTTGTCGTCATAATGGTAGGTACGTCTGCTGTCCCCGGCCAAATAGTTGGAGAACCTGATATATTGGTTAGTTGTGTTGCGGTAAGAGCACCTTCATTTACAGTCCCGGAACGGAAATTGAATTCGACACTGAAGTGAGATGAATCTATGACGGTGCGCCTATTATGCTCTACGAGTAAAATAATCATCATTGGGGCAATTGTCTACATTTGTGAGCCTAAACCTCGTGCAAAACGTGAATGTACTCACCGTTATCTGAGCATAAATGTGAGCAAGGAATTCTCCGACTTGCGTTTTCATGACAAAAACAACCAAAAGAGAGATAGTAGTAAATGTGTAGAGGGACCCTGATTCAATGATGATGATAATGATCGAGATGTATTGACGTTTTGCAACTGGGTCCCCCGGGGCACACCACCAAATTCTGCCAGCAATGGCAGCAGTGCAAATAACTTGGTTTGTTATTGAGCAGCACATGAACGTCAACAAAACCGTGTTGACGTCCTCGAGGCGTCCCGCATAATCTATACTGTTTCTTGAATTCGCCGCGAGTATTGCCAGTTTCGTAATCCCGATATATGCAGTTACTGTCTCTTGAATCAGTATCTTGTGATTTAATACATTATAGAGGAAATTCACCAGTTGTTGCACCTACAAGAATAACAGGCAATATGCAAACTCGCACGCTCTTCCCCCATGTAATATATGTACGCCAGATCAGAATAGAATCTGCAACAATACACTAAAGAAAGTTAAAGTGTAATAAGTGTTGGTTGGTAATGAGGTTGAATTCACATTTGTTAAAAATAATGCTTTTGGCGCTACCCAGATATTACCAGGCTCCACAATCCAGAAACGAGCAGAGCCGCCAGGTTTGTTGGGTGCAAATATAAACCCGTCAATGAGTGCTCGTAAGGTTACCGCCACATGAGCAGTTGATATGCCAAATTGTACTGAAGATGTTGCAAGAAGAATCCTATCGCACATGAAACAGTCCGAGTTAGTATTCAATGTCGTATACAATAAGGCTAATTTGCGCAACAGACCATGTGGCACTTTTTGGCCTTTCATTACACCTCTTGTGAATGACATAGACACACCCCAGATATAATACCAGGCTACAAGGCCCATCAGAGCGTTAGACACGCTTTAACATAATGCAGTTAGGAGCCCTACACTGTCCCTGGACACACCATGACATTCAGCATAACCGATAGTCTCGAATCAGCAGAGATACCACGAACCATAAAGCAAAGTAGACAGCCAGCCGCCTAGTAGTCCAGCCATCGGGGCAGAGATATCATGGACCATAATATGATTTGGCTGACGTACACTTGAGGGATATATTGTACTCCGTAAATGGAGCCCGCATTAAATACCATCTGAGCAGCAGCTTATTTTAAACTGGTCCCTCGTAACGGATCAGAGGCTTATTCTGATTGCGTTGATTCAAATCAACACAAAATCAGCAGATTTCAAAGCATGTGTGTAGTTCAGTATGATTATTGGCTGTCCGTCGCTTTGAATATGCTGGTAAATCGGTATAAGTGGCTTTTCATGTATACATATTGAAGGTTTGTCAAACTACCTGACTACTATAGCTTTCCCAGCCTCGATTTTATTCTTCGCTTCATTCTATCCATTTTGAAGTCCTGAGAACGATCATAATGATGAACTACCCGACTTACTTGTTATATCGCACCCCAAGTCTCCTGAAGATGCAGGACAGAGTAATTACTTCTGTATATCTCGACATCGACGTGATTATACCGTGTCGTTTCCATCCAAAGAAAGGGTTTATAAATAACCGATGGAACAACTGCAGGAGTGAAAATGAGTCAAGCTGGCTGAGAATTCTGGTGGCATCTTGAATACTTTGGCCCTGTCCCATTTTCCCTAAATACATAAAGCGGGAAAGAATTGAATTAGGAAATGGGGACGATTCATAGACTAATGTTAATGAGATACACGGATTTCTTGTGTGAGATTAACGAATCGCAAATCGCTACGGGGGTTATTTCGTGGATAGGGGCCCAGTACGAATGTCTCACCTTCGCTACAAGTTCCATGCATCGTGGAATCCATAGCACTAGTAACACATTGTGCACTTTCCATCATGTTAAGATTTCGCTACTTCTATAGCAACATTTTCAGGAGTCGCCCCAAGAAATTCTTTCTAACAAAAGGAAAACAAAAAAACCATCACAATATCAGCTGGAATGGGGGATCGCGAAAGCAACAGGTCCACCAAAAAAGCAAAGCAAGCGGAAGCTCACGGTAGCCTGCTTTCGAAAGAAGGTGATGTTTCTTGCCCTTCCTTCAACAGAACTCTAACTGACCCTTAGGCCAGCGCCGCCCATGCCATTCGCACTGCATGGAACATAGCCTCGAACAACTGGAGAATGCCACTGATGCAGTTAGCCACTGCAGAATCTGGTATTATGCGGAGAACAGAGAAACCGCAAGCTTCTCAAAATTCTGCAGTATCGACAGAGCCATCATCAAACCGGAAAGAAATACCTCAGGTGTCGAACAACATAACTTCAAACGCTGCTGAGGTTAGTGCAAGTGAGTATTTTTAGGAACATAAATTATCGCACGCCACGATTAAATCAATGTCCCCCAAGGGACATGGCCCATGGAGACAACAACGTCTGGGTACGCAAGCGACAATTATAGTAGCTTGCAATGGAATAAATCCAGCACAACAACTGTATACGAAGACACGGCCCAGGAGGGATGCCTAACATTTGAGTTCTATACAGGTCCTGAAGATAGTGAGTAAACAAACAATCTGGAAGTGCACTACCGAAATCGCCTAACCAAAGTGTTTCCAACAAAGGAAAATCACAAAACAAGTACACCAACCGAAACAATCCTGGATCTCAAAAGAAGAGGTCCCGCCGCAAGACTACGACGAACAAACGTTCGCAGAAGTCTGGATGTAACGGAGGGTAATATGTTTTGTCGTATTCCTCTGACGGAACCCTTAGCTGACGATTACTGGATAGAAAAGCACCTCCGGCTGCGTCGAAGTCACGTAAACAGGTGAAGCCACCAAGTAGGGGCGCAGCACCCGGTCGGAATCCGGACGGTGAGTAGAGAATTTACTTACCTTGAAGAGCGCAGTGTTGCTTAAACATGCCAGCTCAGGAACCTACAATGTGAAGTTTACCGCGAATCTAAGCGGGAACTGCACGAAACATGCACATAAACCCTGTTTCAGAGGCGAGGTGATAGATTTCGAGGACGGTGAGCTGCTTCATATCAATAAACATTAACAGAGTACGTACTGATGCATTTTTACGTCGTAGGAGGACTGTGAGCTAGCAGAGGACATTAACAGAGGAATTGTACGAGGTGACTGGGCCAAACGTCGCCATTGCATGACGGGCTATGACGTGAATATACAGACCGATTATCGATAAGACAATCTTATCTCCCAGTGCGAATGTTATCGGAGACTGAAATAATGCCATCGGCACAACCACGGCATACTAAGTACTATTATTTATCCGTGCTGCCGCGCCGTGTAACATGTATTTCATTGTAACAAGACCGTCAATGAATCAGCTCAAAGTGCACTCGGCTATTACATGAACACACCTTGCAAGTAAAAGGCAGCAGTCTGGTCCCCAGGGACGCAATATTAATATACCATATATTCATAATCATTCCACTTCGCCGAGGTAACATCCATTTGAAAAGTACAACACGGAGGGATATAGTTAGAGAATAAGACACATAGAAAAGAGATTACCGAAAATAAGTATATCGACAGTAAGGAAACCGGCGTCGAGAGTCAACACGTTCACGCTGTGCTTGTGATATTACAGTAACAATACAGGCGGAACGCCGCAGTAGCGGTCAGTACCGTAACAGTATATGGCCAATAATATGCACTTGACCTGCCCCTGATGTGCATTCACGCAGTGCCTGAGCCGGAGGACAAGCGATCGAGAAGCAGAGAGCCTTGCTGAGACTCATGTGCGTGGTGTTAGTTGATGCAATGTATACTCAGAATATTTGTACGCGTGGAGATCTGACCCGATGCTCCCGCGTCTCTGATTCCTCGAAGATACGCGGCACACCGCTGTGCAATTCCGTCGTGTCTGTGAGGGCGGTGTTCGGAAGAGATCTAGTGCCAAGGCAGGAGAGAACAAGGCCTATAATTAGCCTATAATTATATGGGTCAGACAGCCAAAGACACTGCATGCTATTGGCGGCACATACAGTGCATCATCATGGACAGGGACTAAAGTCATCGCACGATATCGCTAACAAACACAGCCTCGGAGGACACGAAGAAGCAACCCACCTCGTAGTCAAGCGACACGGCCGCTTGGGTGCAAGACTTGCGCACAGTATAGTCCACCCTTAGAGCAGGAGCGTGTCCTTTAACAAAATGAAGGGCCCAGTCGTCTTCGCAGTCTAGGTATCAAAAGGGAGTTGTAGATTCAGGAGGGGGGGCGCTGAGCGGAGATCGAAATAGGAAATGCGGACAGGCCGGCGTTGACATAGCGTCTTTGCAGGCGGAGCTGCGGTGCAGTGATGGATGCAGGAGAAGCAAGAGCAGCATGCGTCCCAGTTGCGTCGCTGGAGGTGTACGCTGATGGGAAGAGGAAAAGCGGATGCCACACAGAGCGCGCGCGATTTGACTTTGGGCGGGCGCTGCGGGTCGTGCAAAGTTTCTAAGAGGACTCGGGTGGAAAATGTGTGCTGTGCGAGGCTGTAATGGATGGGGGCGTGTTGAGTCTAATCCCAGACATGAAGATGTAATGTCTGTGCTACCCCGTCAATGGTTGGTTGAAGATAAGGGTAATCTGGGCCACCATGAACGTCGGAGCTATGGCCTATGATTAATTGATTTTCAAGGTTTTCCCCGCGCGTATGCGTCTAAGAGATGGTGAGAATGAGTTACACGCTGATGCCCCGGCCCTAGTTGGATAAAGTTTATTCTGCAAGCAGAAAACGTATTGAACATATTACAGTCCGAGAAAGGCGAAAAATCCAAAGCGTCTCTGCCCAGGAGTACCAGAGATGCATCCCGAGTTTTTGTCGCGCATTAGTAGAGCAACACATGGAGTCATAGAGCACACGAGCTACTCGGACATATGATTTCCACGGCAAGCACTATTGAAATATTCTAACCGACTCTACGTTCGCGCAGCCAGCCTGCTTCGACACACAGGTGAGAACGCCATGCTCCGTGCATTTAGGGAGCATTATTGCTATAGTACCCATCACATTGGGTTTGCTGGCGGTCGAGTGACATTGTCGCGAGTGCAAACAACTTGCGCCCGTGGCGCATGCCGACTGCGCACGAGCATTTGTGGGCCCCGGTGACCGACGCGAGGAGCTCAGTCTTCTTTGTTACAGTCTCAATAGTAAGGAGGGGGAAAGCTGAGCCAGGTAAGGCGAGCGTGGATTGGATGGCGTCGGTAGCAGGGATGTTTGAGGGTGGGGATATTCTGGGTGCTGCCGCAGCGGGGCCAGGGGAAGCAGAAGCGTCAGGGGCCTCCCAGATGACAGACGCGACGCTGGAGGTGGTGTACCATGAGGTGAAGAATGGCGAAGAGGAAGGGTCGGTGCCACGTCCAGTCAATATTTATGTTGTCTGCACGTGCAAAGCGGAAATGTTCCAGACTCAGATTGAATCAAAGAGTGCCGCAGCGCAAGTGCATGTTTCTGAGTGGGTGTTCCATTGCAATATGCTGAATAGTTAATACCTGAGATATAACAACTCTCGAGAAATATTATTACAGCCTGAATGGCAATCAGTGGACACTGACTGTGCCTTTCGTGCAGAATTTCCTCATGGCGCGAGCGACCCTCTGTGCAGGATCTATAACGTTAATTTTGTTTGTGACCGCGCAACTCCCATGGCAACAATGCGTAAGCGAACATACATCATGTCGAAGCTTGAAGCTTGTAGAAGTTTGATGCGAGAGTTTTTCAAGGTCCCTCTGGGGTCTCTCTCTCTCGCATACTTTCAAACATAATTGACGAGCAATTATCTATATCATTCACATGTATAAAGGCATTCGAAAAATTCTAGCAAAGAGTACAGAACAGACCAACGTTCTGAAAAGGCTGGGCTGCAAAAGGACCAAGGTTGCTTCGTATGATATTGGTTAAAAATACATGTACCATTGTCTCGAGGGAAATAACCCCCTGCACGGGGATAGTATTTGCTTCTAGATTTGTCTTTGTATACACTTCTCAAAAAGGGCGTATAGAAAAAGAAATCAACCATCGCCCACGTACTTGAAGAAAAACCCCCTACTTGCGCTGCAACACCGCTTTTTTACATCTTGAGCTACACTGGCAATGTCGTTTCGTCAGGCAAACACCAGCTCCACGCTCTCAAACGCACTTGGCGATTTTTTGTATACCACCGCCGCCACCTCGTACAGTCGAAGCCTGGGGCGCTGCATCAATAACCCTGTGCCTTCTGCCCCTCCAGTCCATGCCATTCGCACTGTATGCGACATAGTCTCAAACATTGGGCACATGCCACCGACGCATCCAGCCACTGCTAATGCCAGTGGCTCTGGTGTTATGGGGGAAACAGACCTTGAATCGCGAGATTATTGTAATTCTTCGTTAACATCAGAGCCATCATTGAGCATGAAATATGCTGCTGGGGCTGATGGTGAGTGTTGCTAGGAAGGTATATCATCGAACATCACTGAAGCAATGTTGGCATAAGGGACATGGCCAATGGGAACGTCAGCAAACACCTACTCAAGCAATATTTGCAGTAAATCACAATGGACAAATTCCAGTGCAACAACTGTATACGACTCAGACATGGCCCAGGAGGGAAGCTTAAAATTTGAGCTCTATACAGGTCCTGTGAATGGTGAGCAAATTCGTCTTATGATAGATGTCGTGCATGAATTTGTTCTCTATAGGTGTACAAGATAAAGGTACACTACTAGAATCGCCGCATAAAAGTGTTTCCAGCAAAGGAATAACAAGAAAGAAAAGTATCAGCCGAAACGGTGGATCTCAAAAGAAGAGATCCCACCGCAAGACCAGAGCGAACAAACGCTCGCAGAAGTCTGGATCCGACAGAAGGTAATATGCTTTCTTGTTCTTCCTTTGATAGACTAACTGACGACTACTGGATAGGCCAATACCGCCATCAAATGCCTCGAAGCCACGCAAGCGCGTGGAACCACCAAAAAGGGGCGCGGCTCCCGTTCTGAATGCGGACGGTGAGTACAGGATTTACTTACCTTCACACATTTTTGCTGAACCTTGCTTGCTAAGGGACGTACAAGTACCAGTTCACCACAAATCTGAGTGGGGACTGTATAAAGCATGCGCGTACACCCCGTTTACGGGGTGATGTGATGGACTTCGACGAAGGTGAGCGCTTTTAATACCTGTAAATGTTAGTAAAAGTATGCAATTAATGTACGTTTACGCACTAGGAGAAAAATGAAGGTATGCCACGTAGAGGCAAAGCAGCAGGGGAAGCCTACAAGATGATTGAAGCAACCGTCGACATGAGATGAGGGGAGGGTAATACTAAGTACTTATCGATGAGATGTGATCTTATCTCTCCCCGCTCGTATGTAATCGGAGACTGAAAAATATTTGTGGCGGTGTAATAGCCACGGCATAGTCAAGGTCCCGCATTTCTTGAGACCAGTATGTACGTGTGGAAGTGGAGAATAACTGGGTTCGGACGCACGGGTACTGTACAGCCAAGCACTGTTGCATAGTTTTCATCGGAGTGCGAAATGCACTCTCGGCTGCTGATAAGTCTACGATCTGTTTTTTAGAGTCCGCTACATATGTATCACGACTCCGATTTGAAAGTCAGGAAACCCCGTGGCCTCGAACTTAACCTTCTTATTCTCTTCACTGTCTTTTTATCCATTGGATCAAACTCAAGCGCGCCAGCCAGTGGGTTGTCCTTTCCACGACACGAATTCATCTCTGCGCTTACACTTTGCATGACGCTCGATGTAGTCGGAGTCTATATGCTGTACCAGGGATGCCTTATGTTAATACATTCACCGCTTTCCCAAGATCAATTCTCTTGAAGTGTATCGGTCGACATAAAGATGTCCAACCTTATTGGATAGAAGCTCATCTGGTACGACTTCTCCCAGCAGCGCTACAGCATCTTTAGCTTATCTTCAGGGTACAGCTCATTCATACCTCGTCGCGCCGATGTTCTCAGCCGCTCGACTTCTTCCCACTGTGACCCTCGACATGCTTTGAAATTTCTTCCAGTCAAGGGCGCTCTAAATACACAATACCAATGACGCGACACCAAGCGCGACGCTCAACCTGTAGACCAACGTTACGTTGATTTCTCGTAGAACGGCCTGGTAGACGAAAGGCAGAGGTTTGTTGCGCTTGACCGACGTGGAGAATAGACACACTCCCTGTCACTGATTCTCCTTTCTTTGTCTAGGCATATGCTTTATTGGGTTGTCGGATACCTTCCTTTACATTTGGCCTAACAAACAAGAAACTGCTCGAGTACAATTAAACGACAAGTAGACGGGTGACAGGTGCATGCTGAAGACATTTTCCAGGCGCCATACAGTCGGACGTTACATCGCGCAAGGACCACATACAACTTCGCCCACGTCCCACTGCCTCACCACGTTCCATCCGTACAATGTCGGCTACCCACACCGTCATACTTGACCATTGCCTTCCCTTAATCCGGATACTAGCACAAATGATCAATGCTCGCCAAGGTATCATACTGCTGTGGACGTTCTGCGAGGTCAAGGTCAAGCTCCCGAGTTCCATACCTGGATTCTTGAGGACTGAATCGTCTCTTGCATACCTGCGCGCTACATGTCCCTTGGCCTGTTTCCACCCCGTAGGACCGGAGACCATGTTCCACCCACACAGTGCGCAATGCTCATCCTTTACCCCAAAACTTCGTCATCTTTATCCGCCTCTCAGGGTGTAAGTATATGCAACATATGCGGAGGCTCTTAGGACCCTCTCTGACATGTACGTCCTGTTCATGCTCTCTTTCTTTCTGAGCAGCACCAATATCCTGGGACTGCACTTCCAGTCCCATATCGTTATTGCGCCCCACCAATCCTATTCGAACATAACCGTCATCACCGCTGCTCGAGCGGCCTGATTAAACACCGTCTCTCGCCTTGACTCATGCTAATAGTATGACCACCAGTAAAATCTTGCCTCCGATATTCTTTTCCCCGTCTAGTAGGCTTCAGAATGCAGCGGTAACATGTATACCAAACATTCCAAACATCTGTGCTCTCCGCCTCGTCATCATCTACGTGATAAGTGAAGATGTGTTGGCAACTGCCCGAGGTCTGACGATGCGCGTTCCGATATCCCTGTGCAGCTTGGGTACGCAATGTGCGCTCTCGTTGTCGGTTATATCTCTGGAAGATACTCGCGTCTTCTCACCTCGGAGGCAAGTCAGCATGTCCATATAAATATTACCTTCGAAAACCGTGCTCTGTTCTTCCACCCCTCCTGTTGGCACCCTCTGCTCTAGCATATGACGCGATGCGGCCTACGTGTGGTGAGAGTTGCGATATAGACTGTGTGCACAGGTACATCTCTTACCCCTCCCTTTTCGCATATTGTCCATGGTTCACGGCGGGACGGTTCAGACGTACCCGTACTCGTCTCTCCTCCTGCACACCGGGAGCTAATCTCGTACTCTTTGCTGCACACCCTCCCTCGTGCGTCCTTCTTTGTGCCCGTCCTCTGCTCTGCATGTCCCTGTCACGCGAGTCCCTAAGGGTACCAGGAAGCCTATATACTACACCTGAATGTAATGCGAAGTCACTGCTCTCGATATGCGAGCAGGAAATGAAAGAGCTCAGTTATACCTCCCGGTCAGACAGTCGTGCTACAGTGCTCGTGCTACTTATATGCAGCTTGTAGTTACTCAGGAGAGAGCATGATTACTGTAGAACCAAACACTTGTGGTTACTAAGGCAATGATCTCTCAATGTCCTGTGTTTACCCCAGCAACGATGAACTAACTGCTGTTGATCAGCGACAGCAGATAGTTACGTGCGTATGTACTTCGGTACAAAATGGCTTTCTTTCACTCGTCATTAATTGGACTAATTTTAGACTGAAACGTGCACGGTCTTCTCGGCATATATTTTCACGTGTGCCTCTCTGACGAGCGGTTATTTAATATTTGTTAGCTGCTAATATGTAATTGAGAACGGCGGTTAGTTTTCAATTATCTATTTAACCTTTGAGGTATATATGTACAGGAGCAACACGCTGTATGTAGGTGCACATTAGTCACAACGCAGGTATTGAGAGTGGCGGCATCTGCACTGGAGCAATTTCACAGGCTGCGGTAGGAAGGATCATTACACCGCGAGCTTGCATCACGAAGCCTGTCGATTGGAAGGGTTCTTCATTAAAAACGGTATTTGGCTTCTGAAAAGCCTTATCTTGAAAGAATGGGTGTGAGTCTCAGCCGCACTTGGTCCTGCTTCCGATAAGGGTGGTAAACACAGATACGAGCACAATCACAGTCGCGAGCATATATTTGCACAAAACCTGCACACATTTTATTATTGGAGAGCTTAATACATACGGTACCACTGAGAAAGCATGGCAGATGTGAAATAAACGTCTCACTCGCGTAGTCCGGCACTGTTAATATGCAAGGAGAACTGGCTCACTGAAGGCCAAGGAGTATCTCAAGAAGCTTCGGCAGTTGTAAGATTCCAATGAATTGAATGTGTTATATATAAATCAAAGCCCACTTGGAGTCGGAAGCATTCTTTGGTTGCTGAAACGATCTGGGAGATGATGCGATAACGGTGCTCAATACATACATTCCTAGCTATAATTAAACACCGCTGCTATAAATTCTGTCATACAAATGAATTGAACAAGTAGACAGTCACCCAGACCAGTAGAATGTCGTCTGATGCTGGCAATTTTGAAGTACCTGCTGCGACTGAGCAGGCTTTTCTCACCGATGGAATGAATTCTACGCTCCTGTACATGTACCTGATGGGTGAGCGACTTGCTCGTGCAATTATTCACTTAATCCGTATCAATGATTTGTTCTGTAGGGATGTACACAGCTGTATCTATCTACACTATCTATTTGTATGGTGCGCAGGTCTCTCATTTATCTATTTCTCATACTAAATACCACTAAAGCCAGGAAGAAGCAAGGCAGAAGCATCATTGTCGCTTGTTCACTATTGATTCTGCTTGTCACGAGTATCGCGGTTCTAGCGCTGCAATGGAAATTGACTAATGTGTGCAGCATTGACAACGGACAATCCGTGTCATCTACATTTATGTGTACTTTCAATGTCACTCAAACAGCTTACGACTTGGCAGTCACCGCCTTGGTCGCTTTGCAGTCCATTATCGCCGATGGTTTACTTGTAATATTTATTCATCCCAAACCAACCTTTGATCACTGACGTCACCTCCTTAATACCAGGTGTGGAGGTGTTATCATTTGGTGGCCAAATCACTCTATAAGATATGGATCCCTCTAATATTTGTTTCCCTTGAATTGGGTATGTTATGTTACCTGTGCATAAGATATTGGTGCTTGCTCTGACGAAACACAAAGTGATGGGTGTCACACAAGTGACCACCACAGGAATACTAATATTCCGGAATTCTTCAGTCAAAATGGAAAAAATCACAGACGGTGTTAATGCTGTTTTCTTCTCAATAACCGCATTAACCACTGTATCATCTACTGTCTTTATATGCCAGCGGATAAATCACTCGATGCGCGGAACTCGGCATATTCAGTGGTACAAGAAGGTTATCCTTTTTGCAATTGAATCTTCGGTTATATACTCCATTTCCTCTATTCTCAATGTCATAGACAGTATAATTGGCATAACAAGCACAAATCTGTTGGCGGGTTTTGCGTTCGATGAATATACCTCATCTTGTGTATATGTCATGACTGTAAGTCTTTTAGACACAAGTCACTGTGATCGCCTAATAAATAATGCGACTTGCGCCAGACATTAGCGCCGACACTTATGATCACCCAAATCACACTACATCCTAACCCGGGATCCACCACCGTCCACAACACTCTTCCCATTTCGACTCTCCAGTTTTATCAGCAAGAAACAGATGATACCGTACAGTCGGCCAGACGTGGTTCTCTTGCTGTACTGGATGACTCGGAAAACTCCGTCAAGGAGCAAGCATAGCACATGCGCGATTGGAGTGGTGTTGTGTATGCTCATGTAGTAATATTAATACTCGGTCCTCAACTTTGAAGCTTGGAGATTCATTACTGCATCTCGCGTCCACATCACATTAGTTCGGACGGGCCAGCGTTGGCATCTTCGAGGGCAAGGTGACGTATATTTCGTGGAGCCGGAGCGGGGGGTGACTTCTTTGTCGCTTAGTGTAGATACGTCAGATGCCTTCAAAAGTGGGAAAATTTTTACCCACAATTTCTGTCAATTTATCAGAAACGAGACATGGATTGAGATTGCATTGCATTTGGCTCCACTTAGATGCTGTACGGCGCCTGCACAGGTCGCTAAATCAAATGTGGAATGTGTACTCCCATAGCATATTCCCATTGGATTTCTTCTGCGTCATAACATCACGGAGATTTTTGGGACAGTCTGATGTGCGGCTACTTCTAAAGGTAATAGAGATATGTTCATCACAATGGAAGATGATGATGACATCCTATGAGGTGAGGTTTATTCTCCAGCGCGGGTACTTGCCTATGGCAGTCAATGATTGTCATACTGAGATGTACGTGTCATGCCCCCCATCATAGCCCTATACTAGTTGATCATGCATTTTCTACTGCAACGATTTGCTGCATCTGAGTCTGGTGTAGGCATTAAGTATGGATAGCTGGGCAAACGAAGGAAGGGTACACAGCATTTTGGCATCTTTTCCAGTTGCGTACTTGCGTGAATTATGTGGGCTAAGTTGATCGTTATTAACCCCGAAAGCCCTTAATCCAACCTACTGCAACATATATACGAAGTGGTAACGATCAGATGCATAAGGAGCTTTGAGTCTGAAACAAGCTAATCATTCTCATATTATCTTCGGAGATCTACACTCCATGTTTCTGATTAACGGATTGTTGATGCAGATCTGATAATATCTCCTGTCTACGGAATTCTGAGTGTGTTGTGCTAGACGTGGTACTAGGTATACCCTGTGTTTATGTACTCATATCTCGAAGGAGCACAACAGTGATTATTCCATGGGCTCTACTCCACTTGCTATGAGAAACTTGAAACTTTACCCCAAAGATCCCCGTCTAGATCATGATAGTCAGGCTCTGTTCGTTTGTATAAAGCACAGTAGACCAATTGTCACGAACACAAAACCGTTTCCATTCAGTATAATGTCCTCTAATGACACCTCCCCTGTGGATCTTCAAAGGACTGTTCTCACGATATCGTTGGACTCGACACTTATGTATGTGTTTATGATGGGTGAGCAACTTTGGAAGCATGCACTAGTTTATACCACTGAATGGTTTCAGGAATATATACCGCTGTATTTGTCTGTACTCTCTACTTATATGGTATATACTTTTACCGTTTATTCAATACTTATAGTCACTGTCAATGTAGGAAGAAAGAAGAAAGAAAGAAGCATTCCTGTTATCATTGCACTCCTTGTTCTGTTCGCTACAAGTATCGCAAACATTGCACTTCAATGGAAGGTGCTAAATGTGTGCTTTATTGATAACGGACAATCGATGCTATCCGCCTTCGTATGTAATTTTAATGTAACGGATGAGCAAGTAGGTATCACCCTGCCATCTGCCATTATAAGTGACTTGCAAGCTGTCATTGCCGACGGTCTACTGGTACATAGTGTTCATGTTTTTATTTTTGATTCCGCTACTCATACATTATGTACTCGTTTTTAGGTATGGAGATGTTACCACTTGGCCGGTAAATCTTTACGGGGTATAATGTTTCCTTTACTATTTTTCGTGCTGGAAATTGGTTCGTATTATTCCTAATGGAATCAAAGATCATGCTCTAATGTCAATGCACAGCTATAGGTGTTGTCGCATTGACCACAGAGGGGATGTCTTTACTGGGTAACAAGACAGCAAAAATGGCGAGAGTCTCGCTCATTTTCAGTGCTGTCTTCTTTGTGATAACGGCATTAACGACATTGACATCCACTATCTTCATAATTTGGCGGATAAGAAGCTCAACACGCGAAATTCGGCATACCAGGCGGTACCAAAGGATTATTCGCATTGCTATTGAATCTTCAGTCGTATACGCTATTGCTTCTATTCTCAATGTTTTGTCTGAAATAGTTGACCTGGCGAGCACTAATGGCTTAGCCACCTATGGCTTTGCTTCATTTGTTTCGCCTACTACATTTTTCATGATAGTAAGCCATTGTTTCTTTATCCAGGGAGTGGATGTATGTGTCTCATCCGAATACACCAGGTAATATCTCCAACACTTATGATTGCCCAGCTTAGCCTATCCCCTACTCCAGGCTCCACTACTATAGACAGGACGCTACCCATCTCAACACTACAATTTCACCATCAGGTGACCGAAAATGGCTCCACGCGTTCTGTTACTCGTAGCACGGTCGCCACTCCAAATGAATCAGGCAACTCTGCAAAGGAACAAGCATAGTACGATTGACATATCAGATAGGAGTTTCTGTATCAGTTATTGCAAGGATTACCTCATATATTATATACATAATGTGCAAATGGGTCTTTAAATCTGCTGTTATAGACCAGGGGCTACCGCACTCACGCACGGCTCACTGATTTTTCCCTGTGCCCCCTCCAGAGCCCAGCAGCCTTCGAACTGGCATACGTATAGAGTAATACTGAAGGTGTAAGACACGCAATCAAGCGTTTATTGTAGATCACAATTCCGTGAGCAGTAATTTAAAGGCGGGGATTGCAGGGAACGGCGGTTGACGTTGGAATTCTTAGATTGGCGTCAATCACACACTTTCCCAGAGAGATAGCAGGCAGTATGATAGTGTGAAGGCGTTTAATAAATACAGACAATGTACGCTGAGTGTTTATCCGTTTCATGTAGTTGATAGTATGTTGTAAGATTGTCACCCGTATTTGTGCGTGGGTGTGAGCGCGACTGGTGGGATCGTCTTGAGGGTGTTGCTCAAGAAAAGGTGAGAGAATAAAAGAATGACTGTGCTGGATGAACTGGCTCTTATGGGTAGCTATACTGAACTTCTTGGATTGCAAATGAAGGTGGGTGGTAAATTTATGGTGGGTCCCAGTGGACAAAACCATTAGAAATAAATACCTAACTTTACAAACAGCCTAGTAGACATATTTTGTATTCCACATCTTTAATTGTTGTTTAAGACCTTTAACTATTATTTTGCTTTTGACTAAGGGAAAAAAACATAAACTTAGCAAGCTAAGTATAACTTTACAAATGTAAGTTTTGAAATGACTAGACTAATAGCAATAACAATTAATTTCCCTTCGTCGAAGTTATCTTTCTATTTATAACTTTATAACTTTTGAAATCACCTGTCCAACATTTTATTCTATTTATAAGCTTTATAACTTTTAAAATCAGCGGAGCTAAATATCATCGGCAGCGCGCTGTACCTCTCTGCATGGGTGGGTTCATCTCCTCAACATGTAGGCATACATGCACCTTAGATATATCAAAACACCAATGGGGACGTGGTCCTCATCCTCAGACAATGCCTCCACTGTCGCATTGTCTGCAGTGTCCAGGCGGAATGCGATGCGCCGCTGATTTTAAAAGTTATAAAGTTTATAAATAGAAAATAAAGTTGGGCAGGTGATGTGAAAAGTTGTACAGTTATAAATAGAATGATAACGTCGACAAAGGGAAATTAATTGTTATTGTTATTAGGTTAATCATTTCAAAACTTATATTTGTAAAGATGGAAAGTTATACTCAGCTTTCTAAGTTTTTGTTTTTTTCCCTTAGTCAAAAGCAAAATAATAGTTAAAGGTCTTACACAACAATTAAAGATGTGGAATACAAAATATGTCTACTAGGCTGTTTGTAAAGTTAGGTGTTTATTTCTAATGGTTTTGTCCGCTGGGACCCGCCATACAGCCTGGTAGACATATTTTGTATTCCACATCTTTAATTGTTGTGTAAGACCTTTAACTATTATTTTGCTTTTGAATAAGGGAAAAAAACAAAAACTTAGAAAGCTGAGTATAACTTTCCATCTTTACAAATATAAGTTTTGAAATGATTAACCTAATAACAATAACAATTAATTTCCCTTTGTCGACGTTATCATTCTATTTATAACTGTACAACTTTTCACATCACCTGCCCAACTTTATTTTCTATTTATAAACTTTATAACTTTTAAAATCAGCGGCGCATCGGCGGCGCGTTCCGCCTGGACATTGCAGACAATGCGACAGTGGAGGCATTGTCCGAGGATGAGGACCACGTCCCCATTGGTGTTGTGATATATCTAAGGTGCATGTATGCCTACATGTTGAGGAGATGAACCCACCCATGCAGAGAGGTACAGCGCGCTGCCGATGATATTTAACTCCGCTGATTTTAAAAGTTATAAGGTTTATAAACAGGATAAAAAGTTGGACAGGTACATAATTTTAAAGTTGTAAAGTTATAAATAGAAAGATAACTTCGACGAAGGGAAATTAATTGTTATTGTTATTAGTCTAAACATTTCAAAGCTTACATTTGTAATGATGGAAAGTTTTACTCAGCTTTCTAAGTTTTTGTTTTTTTCCCTTATTCAAAAGCAAAATAATAGTTAAAGGTCTTAAACAACAATTAAAGATGTGGAATACAAAATATGTCTACTAGGCTGTTTGTAAAGTTAGGTATTTATTTCTAATGGTTTTGTCCGCTGGGACCCGCCATACCCCTCATATAAATTAGCTGCCAACATACATTGTACATACTGTCTTTAAATACTGTAGAAATAGTTTAGTGATTAATTAAAGTTAAAATTTTCTCCCAAGGGACAACCCAAGCCGCGTGTAGATCCGAGCAACCTCTGAGGGCGAACATATTGACCCTAGACGGTACCAAATGGGTACTTTCCATACGTAGCCATTTTGCGCTCCTTACACGTACTGCAGCTTGGACTCGGTTCCAAATTATTAGTAGTAGTAATGAAAAGACAAAATTTAGAGTTATTGACAAGTTGTTGACCCCATCTGGGGACCGGGGTTCGGACTTTAAAATATTACGGACTTCACCGTAACATACTCTACGCTACGCGATCTTTTACTTGTATCTTATGTACTTGTTGCTTCCTATATCCATGATATCCGCTACTCAAACCATGGAAGTTGCCGTTCTCCTACCAACATTGCACCTGATGACCATTATCAACCTCTCCATGTCAGGCTTAGGAGAGCTACCTCTTCACTTCATTCCAGCGGCGCAATCGTGTATTTCACACAGTGCAATTTTGAGAGGACGCATGTTACTGTATGATCTATGAGTGTACACTTAGAACAGTGAGTATCTCCTCGAGTTGTAACTGCTGTTCTCGCCTTATGCATATGCTAATTATACGTCGAAAACTTAGGATCCGGCGGAATTAATCAAATCCACGCCTCGTCCACGTGTATGCTAAATGTGAAGCAAGCACTGAGAAGTGCTTGGAACGTTACTAGAATCGGAACATTATGAATAGCCCCTCGTTGTGGACCGGTAAATCGTTCAATGCTCCCTCCATATTGTATCATTAACATTAACTCAGGAGTAAGGCTTCAAGGTGAGTTTGTCCATTCCAATTTGTTCCGCCTCTGATTCTGGCAAGAAGTGTGATTGTCTGCGACACCCGCACGCCTCCCATCTCTTCTTCCGTAACGACTGGTCGTTAGTCGAATTGAAGCTTAACGCTTGGCCCACGCATCCACAACCTGTACCATCGACGGTGGGGGTCAGCCCTCTGAAGCAGAAAGCATCATGCCTATGGCAGATGAGCACGATGTTAAGTGAGTTTCTGTTTATGACTCGTGTATCATACATCTGACGGCTACTCCACTGCCTAAAGACCGAAAGCCTTCTCCACCTCCACCAGGTCTGCGGCTAAGCTGCTTGAAGAAATGGTAGCCCAGCATGATTTTGACGGCACCAGTTTCACGGTGCTATCCCAATCCCAATCATCCCAATCCCAATCATCCCGTAGCGCCGCACTGGGTGCAAATGCCGACCTTCCACCTCTCCCTACAGAGGCGATGCGTTATCCTGAACCCCTTTCCCCTCCCCAATCTAGTTCAAAAGCCCGCCTTCTAGGAGATACCACCGCTGGAATGACGTTCGGCAGCCCACATGCATCGCGAACATCGCAAGGCAGCTTCCCGGAGGAAATAACTCCGACTGACCACAAGCCGAAGCATTCCTCGAAGAGCCTTCCCCGTCGCGTCGTAGAGGAATCGTACGATCGCAGACATCGCCATAGCTCCCCCAGTCGTGAATCCACCCCGACGGAGTCCCATACTGGCCGTCATCGCTATGCTGGATCACACACGCGTTCGACCTCGGACTCGATATCTGTGATTATGCTGATGTCGAAGGAGCGTTTGGCGAGGGAAACAGCTCGGGCAAACGAAGCAGAACGCCGTGCACTGGATGCTGAGCGTCAGGCTGCTGACGTGATGACCCTGTTCAAAAACACCCACGAGGCGAAACTCATGTTGGAAAGAGACCTCAATAAAGCACGTGAAGAACTAGGTTTATACAAGATACAACTGGAAGCGGCGCAGAAAGGTAGGTTTTGTTTAGAGCTCATTGTTTATTTAATTTAAACACAATTTAGAAATTTTTCGAGCCCAAGAAATTGTAGACCGGGTTGAGCGCCAACGCGTTAATGCAGAGGATGAATTATTAAGAGTAAAAGACAAATTACGACAATTATCCCAGAAGGTTGCCGTCGAGCACGCTCTTGAAGAAGGTCGTCGAGCCGGCTTTGAAGAGGGTTTGAAACAAGGCCGCGTGTACCAGCAATCATGGACTGATGCGTATGAAAATATAGCTAAACCAAGTCGAAGACATTCTGGCCGAGATGACAGCGATAGTGGCTCAGAGATATCGTCTTACACTTATCCCAAGGAGGGGTCTGGTTCCGATTCTCCTGGTTCCCCACTGTCTAGGTGAGTGATTGAATGTTGTATACTCAAGGCTGCAGATCATAATGCATCTCCTTTAAAACAGGAGAGGAAGACGAAGGAGGTCAGCGAAATCCTCACCACCACTGCCAGTGCCAGCCCCATCGGAGCCAGCTACGCGTCCCCCTGACTCCGCGGTGACTCCTTCTATCTTCCCTCAAGTATCAACCTACAATCCGCTTCCACGCCGTGATATACAGGAACAGCTAACTTCAGGTCCCGACGCAGCTAAATATGTCACAGAGCTTCCTGTGCGCGTCCCCTCAGCACAACCGCCAATCCCAATTCCAATGCCACCACACCGCGCTCCTGAGTCTATCAAAATTAAACCTTCCGAGGATCCATCCCAACCAATTCCTGTGTATAATACGCCGAGTGCATTCCGCGAATCCATCGTGCTCCCCCCGGAGGGATACATCCCCGTCATGGATGCGCAGTCCGTCATCTCATTGCCGCCACCACACGAGCTGAGCATGGCGGTACCCCCTGAGACTCCAGTACTGCCCACGAATCCGGCCAATGAAGAAGATAAACCAATCCCTGTCCCTGTGCCTGCGGTGAAAGCTAAAGCGGAATCGCGCTTTCGCGTGGTAAATGGCGACCGGTCGGTGAAGGGGAAGGAGAGGGAGAAAGAGTCGCGTCTTGAAGCTGCGGCGCGATATGGTCGTCCTCCTTCTACTGCACAGGCTGCAGTAAATCCTCCGCCACGGACCTACGAACCTTCTCGCCCGCTTCAAAATGCGAGCGGTGTACCCATTATTTCAGCTCCACGCCCAAAGATCCGGCCAGTTCAACATGCAGAAGGAAAGGCAAATGGACACGGGGATCGATGGATTTCTCCGCCTCCAGGAAGTCAAGCGAAGGATGATATGAGATCGCACGGTATGGGGAGAGATTCCAGGGCCCATGCTGAGGTATGTTGATTTTTCCTCCTCGCTTCTGCTTCATATATATTACGTGGCTGATTCATACCTGTATGTAGCGCCCGCGTACCACTGACCCCCCACCATGGCCACGGCCTGATTCTGCAGCTGGGGGACCCCTCACTGCTCGGCCTGGCCGACGGACAAGAGAGGTGGTACTGACCGTCCCTCTTGGGGATCCTTACGATGATCCAACGACTGCTCACGAGAACAAATCCCGTGTGCCTCGTGCCGCGACGCCCGCCAATCCCACATACGGTCGGCCTAACTTCTTGCACGGTTCAAGCGAAGACAGTGGTTCGAACGACCGCCGAGGCTCAACAGCCACAATTGAGATTGATGTGGAGACGCCTGTGAGCTTAAGTATCGTGTTTCATTTTCAACCATGCTCACATAACTTTACGTTTAGACTACGACCCACCAGTCGGTCCAATCTAACCGTACAACCGTCGTTGATCCCGTGTTGCTCACGCCCGACGGTTCCTTCCCGCCTGTCCCACTCCCTGTGGCCCAAAATACGCATCAACACCAGAATGCCAATACGCACAGCCAGCCGCGGCCCCCCTCACGCCCTGGCCAGAATGGTGCTTTGGGTATATATACCGCCACCTCCGACGCCGCGGCAAGCGAGCGCACCGAAGGCGGGTTCGTACCGCTGAGCCCCATCCCAGGGATGGAAAACCTACATGCGTACCCGCCTGGGTTCGCCCCGACAATTCCGCGAGATCATCCTACCATGACCGGGGGTGGCTCGCCGAACTTCACGTATTCGTCGCCTCTGGTGAGACCAGTGGCGTGATGCAGGGAACGCTGCCAGGTGCTGAGCTGTTCTTTGACGCGTATACCTATTTTCCCTTACAGGGTGGATATGATCAAGTTTTCTGTTTCCCATTCCCCCATTTATTTTCACGTATGTCTGCAGAGTTAATTGCTTAAACGTTCACCGTCCTCCTGCTTCAACGTACTACTATTAGTGATTTTTTTTTTAGCTGAACAGTTTATGTCAATACGTTGGAGACCCTGACGATCATTTCAACTTCAATACCCGTGTTTCTCCCTGTAAAACATCGTAAAATCGAACTTCCCAACCCTCCCTGGCTTACATGCAATATTATGAGCTACACACATAGTATCTACCTCATAACTGTTACGGCAAGTTTACTGGATGCCGGGACCAGTACGGGTCACGGAGCCGATGTTGCTTATGTAAAGCACCCAATACTAAATGAGAAATGGTGGAACGCTTTCTTTACTTTTCTCCATCCTTCCACCTCGTTGCCAATGTTCTAAACGTCCCCCTCGGTCAATCCCCTATGTCTTTTTCCGTATGTCATCCCAGTATTACTATCTTAGTCGATTCTCACCATCATAGAGAGTCAGCGCATTATTCGATCGCGATCATGGCGACTACCTCACTAGACCTCCCACTCGAGATCGCAGAGCTCATCATCGACGAGACTGCGAATGCCGGCGACAAAGAAACACTAAAAAATGTGTCCATGGCCTCGCGGCGCTACACAAACCGCTGTCAGCGCCATCTGCTGCATACAGTCAACCTTGGCGACCGGTGCATACCCGGCGGCGAGTACTACAAACGGCTGCGCCTCCTCCTTGCACGCTCTCCAGCTCTTGGAGAATATGTGAAAGAACTGTATCTTGTTGACACTTACGTCTGGGATCGTGCCAAAGATGTCAATTGGGGTTGGCTCATCGCGGAGGATGGCCTAGCGGACGTCCTGGCTCTCCTACCAAATCTCACAACCTTCTCCATTCGATTCAACGCGCAACAACCAGCATGGCCGAGCTTTGTCCCTGCGCTGCGCCACGCTCTCATTCAGCTTGCACAACGTCCCAAAGTTCAGACTTTTGCACTGTCCCGTATCGGACGCTTCCCGTCGAGTCTTCTCATCACATTGGCAGCTAGTGTGCGTCAGCTCGAGCTCACGGACTTGAGTGTGCAGGAATTTACGCCTGCCGCACCGCTGGAAGTCGTTCTCGGTGTCGCGGCGATTGCAAACCCAATCGTCGAAGTGTTGACTCTGCGCGCACCGAAGGCGGCCATGCTCCACGTGTTGAGGACGATCCTGTCCGTTGCACCCCGTTCAATGCTCAGGAGGCTGCGTGTGACCATGATGGACCACACCGACGAAGCAGCGGCTCTGGAGCTATGGAGCCTACTCCACTGGGCCTCTAATAGCATCAGGGAGCTCGAATGGCTACCAGCCGTCCGCCCGCCTGTTCCCGCGACGCGTGAGTAACTTACATTCCAGTTTTCGCTAGACTAATTTGTTTAGTCCCCCCACCCCCAATAACCCTGGCAATCCTCACGCGCCTCACGTCTCTGCACTTCCTCGTCAACTTCCATGCGCCAGCTCCTGTCTTTGCTGCCCTGCTTCCATTGCTCGGACAGGTTTCTTCTGGGTCGTACTTCCGCCGGCTTACGATCGAGTGCATGTTTATCCAGCCCGTGGAGCTCGTCGCGTGCCAGCGCGACTGGGCTGCACTCGACTCCATACTCTGCACATCCGCGTTTGACGGTCTCAAAGAAGTGGTGTTCGTCGCGCGTCGTCGATCATCTCCCGACCAACTACGAAAGCAAATGCTCAGCGCAGGTGTTGTACTTGAGGAGATGCTTCCACTGGCTAGAGCGGGCGGCGTGAGGGTATGGTTTGATCGGCAATTGCATTAAGTTTTTTTAGGGTTCTCCGTAACTTCGCCTTCGTTTGGGGACCCTTCAAGGATGTTCGGACCGGTTCTACGATCCTACATACATATGCAAATTTATGGAATGCCGCCGATTGGTATGGAGGCGCGCATACGACTTATGCTTTTTATTCTATTTTCATACGACTCGGCCGATGTTGATCCTTTGAGGTATTTATGGATAAGTCATCTCCTTGCAATTTTTGACATGGGTAGATAGGGATACCAATAGAATTTAGAGTCCTTACGTACATACTGCTTACTCAGGCTGGTCGTTTGGCCTCTCCAACCACAGATGATTTCTAACAATTGCGTTTAACTATGGAAAGATTATGGACGGAAAGATTTCTTACGTTCCAAAAGAAAAAAACACCATTACAACCTACAACCTAATTTGTTCGAGAAGAAGTAAATTGATTCGACATGTGTTCGCCTAGACGGCCAAGTTGACTATTGGCTGCAAATAAGCTTTCTTTGCAGCCCATACAAGTCACAACATAACATTTTATGTACTCTACATAACGACGACTAATAATGCACCTTGTGCTCAACTAATTTCGGCATTCGACATTCAACGCAACTGTCAAGCCTATTTTCAAAGGACGTAACCAGCAATGCCTTCGTCGCTGTATCCCAAGTTGTTAATGGCGTTCAGGCGCTCCTGGGCGTTGGTGGTGTAGAAGTGATCCTGGGCCGAGGCACTGTACATCCTGTAGAAAGGCTTCGCGCCGCAGACGGGCTTGGAGTAGATGTATCCCGCGACTCCCTCACTAGCGTAACCAAGATACTGCTCTGCGTTGCCGGCCTCAGCGGCGTTGGTTGTGTAGAAGTGGTCCGTCGCGCCTCCACTATACAAGCGGTACAGCGCGGTGGTGCCGGACGCCTTCGATGTGAAGATGTTGCAGGCGGTACCCTCGCGGTTGTACCCGAGCCTGTAGACAGCGTTGTCCCACTCCGACTTGCTGGTCGTGTAGAAGTGGTCAGTTGCCCCTGGGCTGTAGGCCCTGTAGAATGGGACTGGGTAGCTGACGCCGCAGTACACGGTCTCTGTCTGCTTGACGTGCGTGGCGTTAGCTCCCAGTACGGCATGTGTATTTAAAATTACTAACGGCGGTGTCAGCGACGAGCGCAGAGACGAAGCTGATGGATGAGAGCAGGATTGCGGAGGCTGAGTAGAACTTCATGTCTGGAGCTTGAACGTTGGTGGTTTGAACTTTGAACGCTTCAGGTGATGGAGGTAATGTCAGTACGGGGTCAGTTTTATATCTCAACCGCCAGCCTATCACGTAAAAGGTTTCTGTACGATAATTCGAGTTAGTAGCACCAAGGCGGATGTAGGCCTCCTCAGTGATCTGACAAGCTATACGCAGCGCTACTTGAAAGTTCCCGATATGTCTTCTGACCTACCAAATGCGGATGAAAAGGATGTCTATCACACCGCTTATGGTTTAGAGGGCTCTTGGCAAACAGCGCAATACCCCAAAGCTACGGCCGTTGATTCTGTTAGATCATGCCGATTGGGACTGTACACATGCCGTTCAATAATTGTTAAGCAACGTCGCGTCTGCGACGCATTAACGGAGCTTGCTGTTCGCTTCTACGCCAGGGACAATGGCACATGCCCACTTCTAATTTCAAAGCTTGGGCGCTATGAGGACTTACGTTATGGGTGGTTATAAGTGGAGTTAATGTTATTCAGTATTTCCTCAATTCAGGTTGGCACAGAGAGGCTGTGTTCATTTTATGAACTGAAGGGGATACCCAAATTTCATGAAAACGGCACTCATGAAGTGGCAATATAGTAATAACATTCATCATTTAGTTTCTGACGAGATGGACTATGGTTCTGAATGCATTACCTAGACAGGTCTTCCCCAGGTGCTAATGATCCATGGGGAGCGGGTGAATGATTAATAGTTACTACATAGTAGTAATTACGACGCAGGGCTGTACGCCGCAGCCAAGCAAAGTAATGTTGCTCCGACCAACTTCTCTGATCAAGGGTACCTGATGCGGTAGGAGTACTGGTTCCAGATTCTTTGACGCACAGCTTTTTAGACTAGGTACAAACTGAAGGCGTTGTCAATACGTATCTTCGCATCTTCTTTTTTCTTTTCTTTCTTTTTTTGAATCTAGGCTGGACCGTATTCTTTCTGTGCTCATAGTAATCCATAGATTAGGTGAGAAATATTTAATACTATGTAAAACAACTCGAGAAATTATCGATGTCTGACTTCAATATACCGTTCATATACATACCCGAAACTGCTGACATGTAAAGCTAACCGACCCGTGTCACCAATGACTCTGTACTCTAAATAAACGATGGGCTCACATGATAATATCTGCTATCCTTGCTGGTAAAAGTGGGCAATGCTTCAGGTTCCGCATTTATGCAGAGTGCGGAAAATGAGATAGAAAAGGAACCCAGTTCTCTATAACCAGTCTAAACCCAACATAGTCATGGTCAACAGCGTTAGCTGCGTAAACTCGATGAAAGTAGTACTAGTAGACGCCGGAATGTTACATGATGTGAGTTGGCCTGTCTTGATTATGAGAGAGAGAGAGAGAGAGGATCCGTTCCCGAACAGACGATAGAGATATGTATGTTGCGTATCCTCCGGGCGAATGTGCTGAGTTTGTCCCTGAGGAAGAAATATAGACAACCGTATACATCCTCGGCCTGGGCTCCATGGAGCTTTCCAATCATCACTACATCGTTCAAACTGATAAAAACCCAGTCAAACGTCAAGGGAGTGAATTGTGACTCACTCCCATCCATTCAAGGGATTAACATGGTCTGTGGCTGCCCAAATACCATCAAATGAGAATGACAAAGAGCGATTCGGCTCTGTAAATGCGGAGCGATCAGCGCCGAATGGTAAGACTAACCCATCGGCGCGGTATTGGTCGAACGAGGCACGATGTGAAGGGCGCAGTAGGTTGTACTTGCAGTCGCGGTGATCCTGCATTGATGGATTCTTCATAACTTTATTGTGCGCGTCTCTGAACGTTTCTGGATTGCGTGTAGTCGTTCCCGCGTGGCGAAAGAAGCGAAGAAGGATTAACTCCTTACAGTACAGCAAACCTCGTGATCCAAAGCGAAGAACAGTCCATTCAGGGGAATCAGCTTCAAAATAGGTGGATAATAGGTAGTCGGCGATGAGTCGATCAATCTTTTCCTTGTACTCTTGAGGCATGAAAAGGGATACTAAAAATGGAAGCGATGTCGGCGGCCCCATCATGCAAGGTAGCCAGAATTAGCAAAAGAATAATGTTGCGATAAACGACAGGAAAGCAACAACCGTTTAATAAGATTTTGAGGTGACCGTCGTAGTCAACTGGAAAAGAGTTGACTGTCTTAACCATATGGCGAATATCACCCGATGCTGATATTTGGCCCTGCTATCAGGATACAATAACTGGAAATAAGACACACGACCTACCGATAAATGCTATGTTAAGATCCATTGATTGATCGTTTTCGTTCTGGCTAAGGTTGAGGAGATCTAGTACCGGTGATTCTTCCCATCTACGAACCAATTGATCATTAATGAATATAGCATGACATGGCATAGGAAAAATGTCTGCGTACGGAGGGAGACCGGCGCACAAAGATGCATCTCGGCCTGAGTTTTCGTTTCCCTCATGATCCGAATCGGATTCTACAGGACAAAAAGACGGAATTCGACCTTCTCGTATACAAGCCGGAGACCATGAACTTTCTCTCAGCGCGTTTTTGCAGGCTTCACAAGAAGTTACATTGTGTACGACGGTGATATGACATAGGTTAACTTACCCTTTTTGTATATCTTCCAATGATGTCCTTGACAGTCCTGATGAAATTTTACTATCAGTAATCTCCATGCAACCAAATAACGTATCACTTACTTGGGAGCAGTAAGATACGAGCTTACACGCGCTACAGCTCATCGTTCCTTTTTTCTGACAACAGCTGTCGAGAACAGTACCAACGTTCGCGCACGGTAACGTGGCAAGCGGTTGATACGGCGAATCTACGATTTCGATTGGTTTTTCCGCGACTCCTTTGCCTAATGGTAAGTGCTGTACATTTCATACAGGAGGATGTGTGAACACGGTAGAACTTGGCTGGCAGTAGTAAGTCATATTGAAGTCAAGAGCATAAAAGTTTGGCATACATATTGCATACTTAAGTCAGAAGTAAGTTGGAAAAAGTTGTTGGAAACAAGTCAACAGTCGCATCAGGGCGGCTTACGTATATAATTAGTCACATCACGGGTTTTACGCTGTGACAAATCCAGCTTTCAGTTTCCCCAACTTCGACTTGACTTCGACAACCAATCGACAACTTTGCCTTGACTTTACTTTACTTTTCCACCAGCCATCACACCGTGGAGAGTCTATACCACTGCCACATGTACATGGAAGTATTGAAAATCAGAAATCAACCATTTTTATGCCGAGACACCGACCAATATTGGGCCAACATAAACTTGTGAATGCTGACGGAGTTGAAGCTGAAGTATCCAAGAAGTATCAAATGCACTTGAATCGTGATTCGTAAGAGCACTTTACAGTGTATGTGTTGTCAACTGCTCAGTCTGCATAGGTCGCCATGCATACATATCAATAGCAGTCGCTTTGGAAAACTTGCACTCCACTTTGCATAAGTTGACCTCAATGCTTGCTGGGTTTGACCACGACCCACTTCAACCTATCTTTGTACCAACGATAAGTGAAACAGGTATCTTGAGTTCCTCAGCAATTGCACTGCTGGAGTAACCTCAGCCTAGTTTCTAGACTTCCTCGCGTCTTGCGAGATAACAACAATAACCAAACTACCGTCGAAGCACGGATATCCTCTTCTTCCTTAACCGGCGTCCCCAGCCAAGCCACCATCTCCAATCAACCGTTCTTCCAATTCTCTGGAAATGATAAACGTGGTATTACGCCTTCATATATGGATCATTTCTCGCTCGATGGCCTGGTCAGGTGCCTATAATTGGTAGTATGCGCCGCTCACGGGTAATCCTCGGATAATTAATTTCACCACGAGCTTGATACCATGACGGCTCGAACAGGTGCTGGGAGGCTTATAAAGCCCCGAGGGGCGCGAATGCGAATGAATTGTACCCCACATTGTATACCCGATCTGCAGGTAACTGGGACATTGTCGACCGCCTTTCATTGAAATAGCTCAATCACCACTGCTTTTAGAATAATCATGGCGCCCTCCGATTTCGCTAAAGCAGATATCGACGCTGTTGTCGAAAACCTCACCACGCAAGAAGCTATACTCCTCACTGCTGGCGAAGGATTTTGGCACACACAAGAGATCAAACGTCTTGGGATTCCAGCGGTCAAGGTATGCGCCCTCAGGCTATTTATAAGCACCTATCTTTGTTCACGCTCTATAATTAACTTCATAGGTTAGCGATGGTCCGAATGGTATTAGAGGAAATCACTTTTTCATGGGTACACCCGCGAAATGTCTTCCTGTATGTGATATACATCACAGTCGCTTCAGTTCCACTGATTATGGTCATTCGCCGCAGTCGTCTACTGCGCTAGGTGCAACTTGGGACACCGATCTTGTAAAAGAAGTGGGCTTGAAGCTAATTGCGGAGGAAGCCAAGCTTCGTGCCGCATCAATCGTCCTTGCACCAACGTGTAACATTCAACGTAACCCCCTAGGGGGCAGAGTACGTATTTCCGCGCCGCAGCATGTCAGGACATAAGCTTACCGTTGTTCTAGAGCTTTGAAAGCTTTTCTGAGGACCCATTCTTGTCAGGAATCATAGCGGCTGCCTATGTCAACGGCGTTCAAAGCGGTGGCATTGGTACAACGATTAAGCACTTTGTGTGAGCGCAAATTGTGGTTACCTGAACATCACTCATATTACTTGCAGAGCGAATGACAAAGAGAACGACCGAAATGCATATGATAGCATCGTCAGTCCGCGTGCCTTGCGCGAAATATACCTCATGCCCTTCATGCTGGCGCAGAAGTACGCTCAGCCTTGGGCGTACATGACAGCGTAAGGAGTTGGTCGTTATACGTTCGTTGTCCCGCTCACATGTTGTAAAGTTATAATCGGGTAAACGGCACACATGCATCTGAGAACACGTTCCTTCTCCAAGACGTCTTGAGAAAAGAATGGGGCTTCGATGGAATGGTATGTTCTTCGTGTTTTACTTTACTTTATGCTGAGATGTCATCCCCTAGGTCATGAGCGATTGGTACGTACCCTTTCGTATTTTAATGAGCTTGATTTGATACTGGTATCACATAGGTTCGGTGTCTATAGTGTTGACCTCGCCCTGAATGCTGGACTGGATCTCGAAATGCCCGGCGATAATAAATGGCGTACCCTTGACCTAATGACGCGCTCGGTGGTGTCGCGCAAGATCACCGTACGCACTATCAAAGCCAGAGCTAAGAAGGTACTTGAGCTCGTGAAGAAATGCGCTTCGGGGGCACCAGAGGTGCTCGATGGCGACGGTCTGGAACGTACTGTCGATACGCTAGAGTCTAAAACGCTGCTGCAGAAGGTCGGCGCAGAGTCTATCGTCCTGCTTAAGAACGACAATGGCGTTCTCCCCTTGTCCCCAAAGAAATTGAAGAAGGTCGCTGTTATTGGTCCCAACGCCAAAGCCATTGTCCTGAGTGGCGGTGGTTCGGCGGCACTGAAGGCAAGCTTCTTCGTTAGCCCTTACGAGGGCATTGTCAATGCGTTGAGGGAAGCTGGTACAGAGGTTGTCTACAGCGAGGGTGCACGCGGTCAGTCGTTGGATACATTCTTCACATGGTTGATCACTTACTCTGATATCCAGCCAACAAAACCACACCATCGCTCGACTATGACATGTTCACAGCGGATGGCCGGCGTGGATGGATCGGCTCGTGGCATCGCCATACGAGCGATGACAGCTTTGAAGTAGCTGACCTCGTGCGCGAGCAATATATCGACGAAACAAGGATCTTCATCAGCACCTCATATCCCAAGGGCATCACGAGGAAATGGACGCTCAAGCTCCGCGGCCAGCTGAAACCTAGAGAAAAGGATTGTACTTTCGAATTCGGTCTCACTGTTGCAGGAAGGGGAAAAGTACGTGCCGTTTCAATGTTGACACAAAGTCGGAGTGGTGGCTGACGTACCACATTAAACAGCTCTACGTTGATGGAAACCTTGTCGTTGATAACTGGACTCGCCAACGTCGGGGAGAGGACTTTTTCGGGGTGGCCTCAGAGGAGGAACTGGGTCGGTACGATCTCAAAGCCGGAGTAAAGCACGAGATACTTGTAGAATTCTGCAATGTACGAGCACCTGCGGATGGCGATGAGGACGAATTGGTCATGGACAGGTTTGTGATTGGTTCTTTTCCTGTACTTGTTACTAATTTTAACGACCAATGATAGTAACCCTGGCATCCGGCTGGGGGGCACGGAGGTCCAGGATGCCGACGAGTTGATGGAGAGCGCTATCACGTTGGCACGAGAAGCGGACGCCGCCATTGTGGTAGTTGGTTTGAATGGGGAATGGGAGACAGAAGGCTATGATCGCAAGACACTCTCGCTTCCTGGGCGCACGGATGAGCTAGTGGCGAAAGTTGCGGCGGCTAACTCAAAGACAGTGGTCGTCACTCAATCAGTGAGCGCATTTCCTTTCTGTCCGACTGCATTTTCGCCGTTCAAGGCGCACTACACTGGCTATTGAAGCAGGCTACTTACCATGTTCCTTTAGGGATCCGCGATCACTATGCCGTGGAGCGCGTCGGTGCCTTCTATCATCCATACCTGGTACCTCGGAAATGCTTCGGGTGACGCCATTGCGGATGTGCTCTTTGGCAGGCATAATCCATCGGGGAAACTGTCGCTCACATTCCCCAGGAAGGAAGAAGATATTCCTTCCTTTGGACATTTCCATTCTGAAGACGGCAAGGTAATCGATTAATATTTTATGCGAGTGCATTCTAATTGGCGCTCTAGGTCCGCTATGGAGAAGATCTATATGTCGTAAGTGTTTCTTTTTATAACCTTGTTGATGATCTTCATGTTTCGGCACAGGGGTACAAACATTACCAGCATCGTAATATCGCGCCTCTCTACGCATTCGGGTATGTCTTTTGCTTGCAATTTGAACACGATCATATATCATTTCCTTCGTTACAGACATGGACTCTCGTATACTACTTTCAAGCTCGACGGGCTCTCCCTCTCATCGCCAACCGTCTCCAATTCAGAGTTCTCGCTTACTGCTTCCGTTAAGGTCACCAACACAGGAAACCTTGCTGGCACCGAGATTGTACAGGCGTACATATCCCTTCCGTCCACGTCCGATCTCACTCATCCATTGTTACAACTCAAAGGATTCGCCAAAGCGCGCGACATCGCGCCCGGGGAGACAACGACGGTCACTATCAAGTTCGACAAGTACGCCGTATCGTACTGGAGTGAACTTTATAATACGTGGGCGGTGGAGAAGGGCGTATATGGTCTCAAAGTCGGGACATCTAGTGACAATCTTCCTCTGGAAGCCAAATTTGAGGTAGCAAGTGCATTTGAATGGCGCGGACTTTAACCTTGACTAACCCTTACTTTGGGAACATTGGACATATGTTGATTCAAATACACTTTGTACAACCACCGTTCTTGTATTTTTAATTTGTCGTGAATCTATCTTTCAGTCCAACCAGCGCTGAGAAGACTCAAACCCAACATGGGTTTATTTAGTAGCTGCGGAAAACCATGTGTCGATAGCCCATTGGACTATGTAACTAAACCCTTTTCTATCTCAAGCCTTGACTTCGCTTCCAGTAATTATAATCGTTTTTAAATGCGTAAATTATGTACAGTACTCTGCGCACAATGCGCTATGATCCTACCTCCGTGTTAGACAACACTATAGCTATACTAAAGTAAGATTCATATTCCGGCATTCAAAGATTTATTGGTGTTTTAAATTTCCAAAATGCGTAGAGAATGCATCCAGTTTTGGGAAATATTGGGCGTGATCCATTGGCAGGAGCTATTGCGCTCAGCAGTCTCTCAATTTGAGTTTGAACAGTACAGATGGAAGCATGAGCTTGAGCAGTTTAAACTTTGGAAGTGTCCAACAACTTTTCGTTTATGATATAAATATATGCTGATAGACACTGCGCACCGTATAATGGTATGGGAACCGCAGCTGGACCAGGAGATAGGCATTTCGTTCCGTCAGAGGCGCAGCGGTGTAAAAATAAATCATAGCAGCGTGGATCCATAAATAGATTGATATTGCAGTGCCTTGCAGCGCCCTCACCGGCACATAGGTGATAGAAATCAAATACTCATCGCACGTGGATAGGGTGCTCGTAGTGCTTTAAAGTCGCTGTCAATGGCCTGTCTCTCTTCATAGTACCCCCCTCCTTCCGAGCTTCATCGAAATGGATAACTCCCAACCTATCGACCTGGCAAAGGCGTTTGGCTACCGTTCGGAGGCCGCTGCCATTATCTTCGCGCTTCTCTATATTCCACTCCTGATCTTCTTTGTCTACCGGTCCTTTCTACGCCCCACTTATGTTCATTTTGTAATGACATTCTTCTGTACCAGTGAGTGCTTATTACGCTTGAAACTTCAGAGTCTCATGTAATATTTTACAGTCCGGATTGCTGCATTTGTATTGCGCGCCATACTGATATCAGTTGTGTCCGAGGGCGAGAAGTTGGGAGTGCTCATCGCCGATCAAATCCTTTTTGGAGTTGGCTTTTTCGGGCTCCTCTATTCAGCGTATACATTGGTATTGGATATGTGAGTTTCATTTTATGACTATGGCAGTGCAGAATAGCTCATATCCATAACAGAGAAATCATGTTAAATTTCCCGGAGAGCAGTAATCCAATAATACGCTTGACGAAAAACCGTCGGCTGTACCGAGTCGCTCTCTTGATAGCCGTTATTCTAGTCATCACATCAACTACATCTACAAAGAGCGATGGAACAGTCTCACATTCAGCAAAGGTCGAACACGAGGCCGGAGTGTTCATTTTTCTGGGTTTAACTGCTCTGCAGGCCTTGCAGACCCTGTTATTAGCGAAGACGGAAATTTCAAGTATATCTTTCCATATTACTTCCAGTGATTGAGACTTACGGTTTATTCTTAGTGGGTCGCCAAGAGAAGCGGGTGAACGAACCTTTCGGATCCCGACATGCAATGACCATTCTTCTACTCGCTTCGGTACTCCTTCTTGTCCGCGAGGTGTTCTCGGCGATTACAGTAAACAATTCTACAAAGCAAAACACGGAGCACTTTTGGTATCCTTTGATGGCTACACCTGAAATACTGGTAGCCATTTTATTTTTGACGCCAGGACTAGTTCCGCGCCGAGAGGATCTAAGACAAAGACACCCTCAACAGTTGCAGCCGAGTCCACAGGTTTAGAAAATTACGCATTCCTTGCTTAAATTTTTAGTTATCTAGTGGGATCGTAGACAAATGCGTAGTACCAGTGCACATCCTTATTATACCTTTATTACCCTTGGATGTAAGAACACGGTGTCTTCAATACAATACCTTGCATATAGCATGATTGGCCGTATCATATCCATACTCTGCTCACAGCACAGTGAATTATTAGTGCGTACCGGGACCTAACATTAGTTATAATTTTATATCCCTAGAGGCACACTGCACTATGCACATTAATTACGTTACACGTATAGTCAACTTGCACTACTTCCTCATCTTCTGATAAGAGAACGCAAAGAGCAGAGTGCTTTACATCAAAGTCGAATCGTCGACGACATGTCAAGAGCGTCAAAAATTACTTATGGTATACCAGTCCAGCCTCAAGGACAAGGGATTATACTTATCATTGATCTCGATTCACAGATCTCGATCAGGATTCAATGTTCAACGTTCAAACTTCAAACTTCAGTGTTCAATATTTAGTATTCAGTGATAAAAAATTCAGTCATCACGTCGAAGTTCGAACGCGACAAAAAGTGATACATGAAACAAAATGTAAGCCAATTCCGGTACGGGGAATCGAACCCCGAGCTACCGCGTTCAGTCTAACATTGAAATCATCTTTCATGAAAGGCGGTAATGTTAGCCGTTACACCATACCGGATTAGTCAGCCCACTAAGCGGTACGTTTAACAGTACGACATGTGTTAGTGAAAAAAATCAGGTCGTCTTTACACCTTTTCAAAACATGGGTGCAGCGAACGAAGTCTAAAGTTAGCCTGTGTATGGTTGATGCATCATTTACTGTCACATCCTCTTCAATATTTACAGGTCACCACGACGAACGGCCCTATTTGCAGTGAGATGCGCATAATAGTACATCATAGTTTCAAGAAAATCTCCTGGCAGAAATTAGTTTAAAGCTAGTTGAACTTACCACATAGTAATGCTACAACATAGGTAGCTTCAGATTTCAAGATTTCACATGCTACATCCAAAGCCATAGCTAATAACTAATAGAAAGACGCAATCACGTAGAGAAAAAGCTTTTTAAATGAGTAATGGGTATTGATTCCAAGCAATCTCATATCTGCCTATGCTGTGACACCTTGAGCGTCAAACAGTATACAGACTGGTCTATTTTAATGTACACCTGGCACCTCAGTTACTCAAGGTTGTGTACGTGGTTTCACAGTAGCATGGGAGGCTTGGCGCAGGCGTGAGCCGTCAACGCTACCACTATCGCCAGAACGTATACCGAGCGGACCGGTTCGTAATGTGGGAAGCTGGACTGCGCACCGGTGTCTTTGTCGCGAGCGCTTGTTCCGTGGGAGTTAGGCAATGAGTTGGGATAGAGATGGAACACGGAACGTGCGATTTGGTAAATAAATGCAGATGTGCGTGATGATGATCCGGAGGGACGGAGTGTGCTGTCTAGACGTTAGAAGGGCTCGGCGTGTAAGTTTTATGTATGCGTATGAGGCAATTTACTTGCGGGCGTGGAGTATAACTAGGGAAATGGAACCCACTACACATTGTAAGGGCTCAATAGAACACATTAGTGGGAGTTTTGGTAACGTGGCGAGCTGCGGGCGCTTGGTACTCACAGGCTTCGACAGATAGACTTGGCGCTGGACGACACATCTTCTGGCACACGAGCTGGGAATAAACGATGGGAGTGGTGAGAATGGCCGAGAATCATTTTGTTCTGTACTAGAATATTTATTATTGTCAATCAACGAGCGAGGACATAGTGTTCCTTTGATCTACTGCAAGTTGTGCAGAACTTAGCTGGAAGACTTTGGCAAGACCAATGGAGTGGGAGCGCACTTGTGAATTTGGTCGGAGCTGTTGGTAATAGCGGCACTTGCCGCTCGCGGTGGGCGCTCAATAGTCATGTCCGAGTAAGCCTCATTCATTACCCACGGATGCCTTGGATACGAGTAAAGGTCTAATTAAATTTTGCTATGTGGAAGACCATTCATGACTGAGCGCTCCTGGACGTGCGTGGACAATAGTTGGGCCATTGATCAGGAAAGTACGCGCAGATAGCATCCGAGTATGAGATACTTTATTATTCCTACATAGGTAGTCGCTATCCCTGATCCATAGATTATTGATTGAGCGCCCACGAAGACGTCGAACATTGATCTCATCAAGGTACACGGGCGCAATTCCAGGCACTCTGTTACGTAGTGCAGGCCTTTTCGAGGCCTTGGCTCTGGCTCAGTTTGCTTCTGCAGGCAGCGCTATTTTTGCGCGGTGGCGGTGACTTATGGGGATGGGGGCTGTCTTAGCGAGCACTCTAAACGACTGCGGAGAGACGGTCGTCGAGCTCGCCGTCCGGTACGTCCCACGCAGGGGTTGCCGACGACGTGGGGGGGACGGGGGGCAGCGAGTGTGGGTGTTCCGCAGTGTGCCAAGGACGGCGGAAGATCCGCACGCGTGACCTGTCGCAGCCAATAGGAAGACGGGTGTTGGAGAGAAAAAGAGAGCAAGCAGCTTGTGCCTGCACCACCACCACCACCTCACCTCCTCATCGTCGCCGTCGCCGCCGCCGTCGACCTCACCACCCCCAGCGCCGTGCACAGCAGCGGAGACCCGCAACAGAAGCGGGATCAGCGAATCGAATCGAATCAGACTCTTATCTGCGAGCCAAGCCGTCCTTATCTCGGGTCGTCCTCCACCAACTCTCTCCGTCCCACGGCGCGTCCTAATAACATGTCACACGGCTCCTACTCCTCCCACTCCGCGTCCATCATGACCGAAGACGAAGAAGACTGGGAGGACTACGTCAAGGGCGGCTACCACCCAGTCAAGATCGGCGACGCCTTCTCCGACGGCCGCTATGTTGTCGTCAGGAAGCTCGGATGGGGCCACTTCTCCACCGTCTGGCTCGCAAAGGACAACAAGTGAGTGCTCCCCATCTCCGTCTATCGCCCCGCTCATCGCGCCCAGGATGAACCGCCACGTCGCACTTAAGGTGGTCAAGTCGGCCCCGCGCTACACCGAGACCGCCCTCGACGAGATCAAGCTCCTCCAGCGCCTCATCACATCCTCTACGCCCCCGTCCAGTGCACCCGGCGCAGCGTCATCCCCCGCCCACACCCACCCCGGCCGCTCGCACGTTATCTCGTTTCTCGACCACTTTCGCCACAAGGGCCCCAACGGCATCCACGTCTGCATGGTCTTCGAGGTCCTCGGCGAGAATCTCCTCGGTCTCATCAAGCGCCACCAGAACAAGGGCGTCCCCATGCACCTCGTCAAGCAGATCGCGAAGCAGATCCTCCTTGGATTGGACTATATGCACCGCTGTTGCGGCGTCATCCATACCGGTGCGTCCTCCCGCCTGCTCTGCAGACTGTCAGCTGACCTTCTGCAGATCTCAAGCCCGAGAACGTCCTCATCGCGATCGACGACGTAGAGGCGATCATCTCTGCTGAGCTCGCCTCGTCGCTAGCAGCCCCCTACCTCGATCCGACCAACCCCGGCGGCGCGCCAAGCACAACGCGCAAGATTGTCGGCGTGCCCCCGAGCAAAGGGCGCGGGGGTAACCAGACGCCGCGCTCAGAAAGCGTGTTTATCACCGGTTCGCAGCCGCTCCCGAGTCCGTCGAGCAGCTTCGCGTCGAGCCCCGCGCTCGACAAGTGGGCGTTCCGCATGAGCAAGATTGAGGGTGATGAACCCAAGGCGAAGGATGAGGACGTCATCACGATGAAGAAGAAGAACAAGGACCCCGTTGGTGCGAACGACATAGTCGCCGAGGTGTCTGCCGTCTCCCTCGACACGCGAGCGGGCTACGTTGGCCGGGCTGCCCCCACGCAACCCCCGCCGAGCACGGCCGTCACGGCCCTGGGCGCAGGCCCGTCTCTCCTCTCCCAGCTCGCCCCAGGCTCCAACCCCGTCCCCGTCCCGTCTGGCCGGAAATCACCCACCAATGAGGTCACGCCCGGGAGCGTGATGAGCGTCGACAGAGACGAGGGCGAGGACGATGACGACAGCAGTCGGAGCGGGAGTGCCAGCGCGGACATGGTGCACCCGCTCGGGGAGCAGGAGAAGATCACGGTGAAGATTGCGGATTTGGGCAATGGTGAGCGTCCTGTTTCACTTCTCTTGTCCCCCTTCAGTATATTTTCCCTTTTTCCCTTGCGGGGTATCATTGCGGAGGCGGGGAAGGGTATTTCTGGCACACAAAGATGCTTCTATTCTACCTTCCTATTTGGGATGATCTCTTTGGTTTCGTTGGTCGTGGGGGAGACAGTAGGACCTTCGTGCCGGGAGGGTGGTCTAGGGACGCATATACCAAGTTTGCGGAGCAGTTTTACCACCTCCCGTAATGGCGAAAATGTGGTACATCGGTCGTGTGCGTTCTGCCTTGACTCTCACGAGATCAGGCCGGAAGCACACGACATAATTCTGTTACTTCCTTTCTGGGATAATGTTGGGCGCTGTATGGGGAACCTCTCGGATGCACCCTTACAAGGGCAGACGAACAAGGGATTCGTGACGGTCATCTTATACGATTTTCTTCGGTGATGGCTGTTTGGCGCCATATGTCGCTATTCTAGCCTCATGTGTGTCGCTGTTCCTTTCTATGGGGCGATGTTGTCTGATTTCATCATTATTCTTCCTTAGTTCGATTTTTTTCCTCTGATTTTTGTCTAACACTGCTTTTACAGCTACATGGATAGAGCACCACTTCACGGACGATATTCAGACACGACAGTACCGGTGTCCGGAAGTAATCCTCGGCGCGAAATGGGGTACTAGCTCAGATTTATGGAGTGTGGCGTGCATTGTATGTTTCCCGTCCTCATGCAGCGACTCTGTCTGACCGTTCCCAGCTCTTTGAACTTATCACAGGAGGTGACTACCTATTCGACCCCGCCTCGGGCTCCCGGTACTCGAAAGACGACGACCACATTGCCCAGATCATCGAGCTGCTCGGGGAGATCCCAAAATCCATCGCATTCTCCGGAAAGTACTCACATGAATTTTTCAACCGGAAGGGCGAGCTGCGGCACATCAATAAGCTGCGTTACTGGCCGCTGGAGAGTGTGCTGCACGACAAGTACCTCTTCCCCCGGCGCGAGGCGGACGCCCTCGCCTCGTTTCTCTCACCCATGCTGCGCCTGCACCCGGAGAAGCGCGCCAAGGCGAGCGAACTCGTGCACCACAAGTGGCTCGAGGGCGTCATTGTACAGGGTGAGATCGACGTCATACGCCGTGCGGAGGCGGAGGAGCGCGAGAAGCGTAAGACGGCGCGTGCCGCCGCCGCCTCGGAGGAGGGGAGACGCGAGCGCGCAGCGTCGAAGTCGGCAGAACGCGACGACGGGGAGGGCGAGCGGGAGACGCGCCGGATTAATGCGCTCGACCAGAGCGAGCGCGATGCGATGAAGCCCGTTGACGAGAGCGTGCTGCTCGATGCAAGTGGCGCTGTGCTGCGGGACGATGGTGGCGAGGAGGGGCAGGTCGACGAGCCGCCGGCGCGCACGACGCACCAGGCTCCGGTGCTCGGTGCGCCGCCAGCGGCGAAGGAAGTGAACGGGTCAGCGCTCGCGCGGGCACTGAAGCAGAACAGTGCGGGCGATGCGCGACAGTCCTCGGCGGGCAAACAGACATCGACGAGCGCGGGGAGCAAGAAGCGGCATTAGGGCGGGTGCAGGTGTGGGTGCGGTGGTGGGGCGGGTGCGTTGTTGTGCGACTAATAATTCGAGAGAAGGCAGAGAAGTACAGAAGAAGAAGACGACGCAGACACTGCTTGTATACAAGGTTGACTCCATTAGCCTAGACTGTTTTTGTGTTCCCTTCCACTGAGTTGTTGGAGCTGGAGTGACGACGATGAACCTTTTCCCTCCCCGTCCATTTCTTCTTCGTTTTTTGCGCATCTGATTTGTACTACGTACCGTGTCTGCTCGCTCGCTGCTATGCTCGATCTGCATATGACTTCTACTACTATAACACTTTTACAAAACCGTACTACTTTGCTTTTCACCTAGTATCTTTTTTTGCTTGTTTCTACTAGTACACCTTTTTTCTTTTTCCTCGCTGATACCCACCACTTCGCATTGTTTCACTTTTTTGAGAGATCGTGAACGCTCCCCCTTTGAATCCCCTTTTCGCCTTTCCCTATGCCTCTCCGATCGTTTCCGGCCTGTACTTATGCTTGCGCCCGGATCCTGTTTGTGATATGCGAAGTCTTAGAGCTGTAGCTACGAGCTCGGTCGTTGTTTGTAGACGTGCCCACTTGTTGTGTGTATAGACTATGAAATGATGTATGAAGATTGCTTGATTCCACCTGACCATTGATTGACATGATTCTTCTCCGACTTCCTGATCTGACTCATGCTATACCGTTTGTTTCTCAGTGCTTAGTGATTGATCCACTATGCATTAGGGGTGCTATGTATATGTATTATATGAATGTACGCCACAAATTTGCCGTACAGCTGCGTTCTTCTCCTGAGCGTCATTGAGGAAGGTCATTAGGTGGTCAGACCTAAATTTGGCTTTCAAATGTCTTCTAGTTCGTTCGGCCTCGCTCATTACATTAGTGTAAGCTGTGGCCTCTACGTGCGAAAAAGACTGAAATGTACGTATGCTAGCCTTCAGCTTGAGCTCCCAGCTATTGGGTATGACTTGACTGTGAATGATTCGTTTCATTTACACCGGAACGACAGCAGTTTACAGCGGCACGCCAAAACGGCTGAGAGAGTTGGGTGTGAAAAATGGTCAATTGAATCATCTGACCTTTCTCATTTGGGTCATGCGCAATCGCCGCTTCAATTCAGATGCTTCTGACTGTATGGTCCCGGCTCCCTGATAGTCTTCTCATGCCCACATAGTGTACGTTCACTTGTTTTCCATGTCATTGGCCCTTCCCAGTCTATTGTTGCTTGTTGCTACTATTTATGTACCCCACGAGACGCGCAATTTATTGACGGATGGTAACATTCCATTTATTTATGCTGCGCGCCTTCTCATGATCAGTGCCAGTTGCTCATCATTAATGGATTATGTTACATTTAGAGTACATAGCTTGCGTGTATTGGAGGTATCTTGGCGGCAGATTCTAAGCATGACCTCAGAACCATTTCAATTACTAACAACGCAGGAGTGGGCTTAGAATTAGGCTTCTTCTCGAATTCTTATTTCCCTGCTTTATATTCAGCACCATGAGATTGCTAGACAAGTAATTATAGGCACTATTTTAATAGCAGATCAAAAACGTTTATTTAATCCCACTGACGACGCACCATGAACGCCGTCTTCAACGAAGAAAGGATCCGATCACTTGGTCGATCCCCGTTAGAGCAGAACAGACCACGGAGGCACGTAATGCAATACACGTTCACCTCGAGACCGTTACTCGCGTCTATTGCGTACACCCCGTCGTCGACAGCGAACACTTCTGCAACCTGGGTAACCTAAGCTAGGTAGACAGCGCCCTGCGATTGTCAAAGGTAGCGATAAGATAACCAAGCCGGGGCTGTGCGTGGGTTAATTGACCGGGTATATGCCTCAGATTCCAGAAGCCTGCTCAGCTGAGCTTTTTATATATATCGCTTATGTAGTGTCGAACGGCGACTGTAATGTCCTCCATCCTGTCCATTTATCATAAGATGACAATGCCCCAGCAATCCAACTGTCAGACAGGGGTTGTCGTTGCCCGAGTTGTGTTGCTTAGAATGCGATGCGAATTTGGTGGCGGCGCTCACGAGACATCAGGGCCTATAATATAAGTACATAAGTGAGTTTCCACGAACGTCAACGTTCAAACTTACAATCCCTGCTCTGGCTAGCGATTTGAAAGGAGTAGCCATCCTTACTCTGTGTCATAGAGAATCCACATACAAGCCAAGCCCTTGCTCGCTGAACGATTGGTATGTTCGCTCCATGTTTGCTCCATGACTGGCATTTGACAGGCGCTGGAATGTTCTCATCGCTGACGGTCGCGCTGTAGTTCCGCCAGGTACCGCAGAACTGCGATATAACGCGCTCCGGGCAGGAAGACGCAGGGTAACGATGAGGGCTTTAAAATCAATCCTGTCACGCCGCCGGAAGGCATACTCAACCTCGAAAGAGCTCCCGGAACAAGAAATGGCACAGTGTGTTCTCCCTACCGAGCTCGTGGAGGCGATAATCTGCGAGGTTGGCGGCAACGACGACGTTGCGACGCTGAAGCAGTGTGCCCTCGTCTCTCAGGAGTTTGTCCATCAGGCGCAGAAGTACCTGTTCCACACCGTAGATCTCGATCGCCGACTCCCCCGGAAGAAGTACTTTCATCGCTTTCAACGCCTCATTTCTGCGCGGCCGCAGATTGGGGAGTACGTGCGCGAGCTGCGACTGGGAGACGGTGGGGAGGAGGACTACGGCGGCGACGTGTCGTGGATCCGCAACTCCAAAGAGCTTCCGGGGACACTCAAACTGCTCACTCGCTTGGAGACTTTCTCGCTCAGCTTCAACTCTGATTTGACAGCGTGGAAGGGGCTCCCGCTCGACCTGCGCACCGCCCTTGCGGGCATACTTCGGTTGGAAACCCTACAGGCCGTGTCGCTCGAGTTTATCATCGCATTTCCGCCGCAGCTTCTCATGATGCTCGGCCGGATGCGCGCGCTCAGTATGTCCTGCGTTGAAGTCGACTCACGCGCCCCAATATCGATGGACAAGGAGTACCTCTCACAGTGGAATATGCGGCTGGATAATCTCTTCCTGCGCGGCATCTCACCTGCAACTATCAAAGTGCTTACGATGGCGCTGGCAGTCGCCAGTGAACCCCCATTGCGTCAGCTTGCACTCACCCCGACTTTCGAAGACGGCTTCTCAGAGGCTGCCAGCGAACTCATCAAGAAAAGCGGCACAGAACTTGTGCAATTCGAGTGGCTGCCCAGCATACATTTCGGTAAGTTTTCTGTCTCTAAAAGCTCCTATCTTTCCCCTCGCCCTCAAAAACACGTTACCCCACGTTTTATATTTATCGTCCCCGCGCCCCTGTGGATATCTTGGTTGCTGACTTGATCAATTTTTAGCCGCCTCATCCGGGACAATTGACCTCGCGATTCTTCCCAAGCTTAGGCACCTCCGATTCGCCGTCAGCTTCCGAAAATCAGGTGCACGTGGACCGTTCTCCGAGGTCCTGCGCCTGTTGAGCGCACTCGCGCCAACAGACAGCGAGACGGAGAAGCGCAGTCCAATAGAGACACTCACACTCGATATTCACTGCGTGCGGGTCTCGGATGGCATTGGCGCTGTCTGGCGCCCCATGGATCACATGCTTGCACGCCCCGCGTTCGACTCACTGAAAGAGCTTAATATCCGCATGTGCGCGAATACGACCTCATCGGACGAGCGCATGCTTTTTACGGAGGCTTTTGAGGACCTATTACCATGTCTTGAAGAGTGCGGGCGAACGAAGATCTCGCTGGAGACGCTTGACCGGATCCCCGTGTGGTGTATAAACTCCTGAAACCGTTATTGGTTGATCCTTTTTTTTCCCCTTCTTTTTCTCTTTGTGGATTAGTAGGCCTGAAGACATTTTTGAAGATGTACCATTACATGTAACACAGCTGTATGATTAGTATGTACTATATTGGCTTGGAATTGAGATTTACAGAAGTATATACGGACGCACAGCATACCCCCGGCCGCTTGGCATGAGCTGAATCATCTCGTTCCTAAGCCTTTAAAACGCTCCAAAGGTACCAGTGAGGGGGTCATATAAAGTGGTAACATAGATGGAACATAAACAGCTAGTTTATCAACACGAGATGGTCGACATCATTTAATAAATCATTTAAGCAGATTGGCGCAGCCCAGGCAGTCCGTTAAACTGAGAATTCAGGTGAAAAAAAGTTGTTCCAAGCCCAAACCTGGAGTACGTACTGGCTGGATCAATTGGTAGGCTAACAGACTGGCAACATGGAGTATACAATATTTGCTTCATTGAGTACGGATTTTCCTTCCACATTCGTAATGACAGTAGGATTCGATCCGTGACAACTTTTAACATTTCATAGAGGACATATGTATAATATGAGAGCAACAAGACGTTTGCGTGCACGAGTCTGCATGAGCGTGCATAATATGGGGTACCTAATTTAACTGCAGAAATACTACTGAACTACTAGTGATAAATTGTTTAAATATTGGCTGCCTTAAATACCTATTTCTTTATCTAGATCGTGCATACAGTTACTTAAGGAAGTAGCGAAGATGGTGTTCGGTGTAGTCTGGTGCGACAGGCTGCTCGCATTGCTATGCCATCGAAATCGCAAGGTCGTTAAATGTGCTGGATCTGTGCTACCATCGGTTGCTGAACTGGAGAAGAGACTGATTTGGGCAACCATCAGCGTTGGGGCCATACCCTATTTACGTTCAAATTCAACAGCTGTTCGTCACCCAGTCGTACGAGAAGAACCTACAGTTGTAATAAGTAGGAGCAGAGGAATATAAGATGCGAGCCAGAATCGTGCTGTGATATCTTTGTTGATAGAGGCGGCAGAGAATATCTTTGGAATTACATTTAGTACTGAGAAGAAAGAGTATGTCGCCGATGATTCAATAACAATGAGGATAATGTTTCTGTAATGCCGCCTATTTGGAGTCGAATTCTTGATGTGCTGTAATATCCTCCTAGAGATAAGATATGTAGTCGATACGGAAGTCAGAGCAACGGATGCAGAAAGAGATGCATCAATTGAGCTTGAGATCGTGGCCATCTTCATTTGCGTAATTCCAGGGGGGAAAATGAGAAGTCCCTGTGTTGTAATAAATGCTAGTGCCAATGCTGTAGTAGATAAGTAATCCTCTAAAGAGATGTAGTAGAACTGATTGCTACTTACCGATCTCACACAAAAACAAAGAAATCGGAACGCTCATGGAATGCAATGATCTGCCAACAATTCGATAACATCGCCATAGCTGAGCACCAGAACTATGTGTCATAATAGACTAGATTCAGTGAAATAGCTTAACTTACAAGGAGTCCATCCGCCAGCATATATCCAAGCGTGGATAGCAAGGAGTTGGCGAATGTGACTTTGCTGAAGCCTCTTTTGGCATTAAATAAAAACGCGGACTTTCTGCTCTCTCCATGGTGTATGAACGTTTGATTGACAGTGTGCCAACCAATAGCCAGCTCCACAGTGTTGATTAAAAACAGCGCAGAAATACATGATGTCACCATTGGACTCCTGTATGTATTCTTTGTATCTGACCTTAGTGTGAGCAGATAACCTAGAAGGTGGATGCAACACGGACTATAAAGATAAATTGTAAGAGCAAACACTATTGTATAGATCCCTGTAATGCTGTTGGTTAGAGGAGTGGACACGCATTGTTGCAGTAGGCAATCGATGGACATACCAGAAAGAAAGGTAAACAAAATCATAGAGTTGAGGTCATCACTGAGTATGTCGGCCTGAATGCTCGGGGGAGGAGGTACATACGACATGGTGACTACTCAAAGTCAGATTGTATACTGTCTTATTAAATATCAATCTCTTGCGTAAGATCAACCCATGCTGAAGGTTCTGTTATGGAGCCGGCCTTTGATCAACATTCTCAAACAGTAACCAGGTGATAGATAGATCATCTATATTGATATCCAGTACTCGAGTACATTCTTGGCGTTTTGAATGACCTCCGTGTTTTCATTGCTTGTATTTCTACATGATAGATTCCATGGTCAGTTTATATGCAGCTAGGTATTGGTCTACTCTGTAGTATCGACTTGCATATCGTCGGGCTGCTGACGTTAAGTGGGCAACTGTGGATATTCATTACGTCAGAAATCAAAACAAGGAGAAGCTGACAGAATTAGACTAGAAATCAAAATGTGATTGCGTTAGAAGCATAACCCGAGTTGATATGATGTACTTACTTTACACCCCACGGGAGATGCCGGACAAACATTTTATCTGCTCACAGCACCAGAACTACATTTTGAACAAAACGTCCGAAATTTCACCAAGGGTTATAATGCTCTACTGATGCTACTACTTACATGACATCAGACGGGTACACTGTTCTGCTAAACAGCGTGTGTGTGGCCATACAAAAAGCATCATATCAGGCAACAGTGCAGTGCATCTACATACACACGGACGCTAAATGTAATCATATTGACAATGGGAAACTAGCATTAAGATCGACTTACATTGGTTTTTTTTCGTGTTGTGATACACAAAGATGTGCCATGTATTGTAAATTAAGGACTTCGATAGTACCTGAAGCGAAGAATGGGCTATTATGTGAGGAAATCAGTGAGCAATTTTGAAGCTTAAAGGTTTACAACATAAAATGCAAACTCGGAAAGAATAATATGAGGACAGAAAAGTAAGATGCGCGAAGATCCCTATGGGCGTGCCCACAGACATTGTTGTATAATTCTAGGCAAATTCTGCGCCAAGGGAGGCTGAGCTGAAGAGGCGCGGAGTCCGGATAAGTGCCTACAAGCAGATACAAGTGCACGACGAAGGATTAACGTTTGAATATGATGTGTTTGTCATGGTCTGTCCAAAACTATCTGGAGATGAAAAATGATCAACGGTCATAAATGCTGACAGCTGGGACGGAATGGCGAAAGGGGAGGATACGGGAGGGACAGAGAGGCACATTCTAATCAGGGATCGAAATCTCGATCCCAACCGGCTCGTCCTGCCGAACCGGCTTCAGCGCTTCAGCCGCGCAGCACGTTCCGAAGGCATATCTCTTTCAGGGCCTGTGCTCTGTTCCTATCCTTTCATAGAGCACTCTTAAGTCCCGCCGTTGAATACTGCACTTCCCAGACATCATCTTCGTCGAGTCCACTAACTCTGCCAGGAATATTCCCTCAGCTAAGCTCAGTTACTTACTTCTCATTCGCTCTCGCCCTTCTCAATATGGTAATACATGGCCGCACGAGGCCGAAATGTCGGTTTGCTTGTCAAAGGTTTGCCACTGGCAAGTTCTATCTGCTTATCAGCATTTTGCCGTTCTTGTTCGCTTCGAAATGAAGGTGACCCACAGCTGAATATTACTATATGCGGTTTAAAGGGGCAAAAAAGCGCTGCTGGTTTCGACTTGCTTTAACGGAGGAAGTGGCCAAGCCACCCTAACGCTTGGAATCGAGGTTTAAATCCAGGATTGTATATGTAGACGTGTGTTCACATCACTCCACACCCACAAGCGGCTACTCGGTTTGACTCATATCCATGGAAAACGTATCTTACGCTCCCTCTGACTCTGATAGGCCCGTCTTACCAAACGAGCTTGTTTGTGAGATAATAGATGACCTCGCCGACTCAAAGGAAGCACTATTTAACTGTGCGCTTGCGTCAAGCCTCATGGTGGATCGCTGTCGTATGCATCTATTCAAGACCATAAAACTCACCCAGAAAAGCGACCTTATGAAGCTATTTGAAACCCTCAATCAGAACAATGGCGTATCAGTGCATGTCAAAAAACTAGATGTTGAAAGGGTCAAACACTTTCCCGTGTGTATCATTCGACTTCTCCCCAATCTAAAAAGTCTGTCCTTCACTGGATCTCAATTATTTTCTCGGGACCATCTGGGCAAGACGTTGGATCTACCTCGCACATTACCAAGCCTACTGGGGTTTGGTTTCGACATTTTGAAGGGCACAGATTTTGATATGCTTCGTCGCGAAATTGATTTTAGTCACCTGCAAACATTGCGTATTGCCGACCTCACACACCAGTATGTGACAATGCCTCAGAGCTTTATCGATATATTTGTACATAGTCTGGAAAGACTGGTATTCTTACCCTGTGATACCATGGGCGGTGGTACGTTAGCACCTTTCTGATATCATACGATGTCTCACATTCTCTTTCGGTACGGAACAGGTATTTATTGTCAAGCAGAGGCTAATCTGCTTCCTCTCGACTTCACTAGGCATGAGAAGCTAAAACGCCTAGACTTTTATGCAAAATTTCAGAGCTACGATTCTTGGCATTTAATCTCAGATCAAATGGTTCTGAAGTTGGACCGCATCCTGGATAAAATGCCTCTTGCGTCTCTTACCCATGTCAGCATGAGCGCTTACACGACCGCCAATGACTTGGTGCCATACAACACGAACACGAGAATGTACTATGTAAAGGAGGATGAACCGCTTCCCCTCTTTGCAGTCCGTGCGTGGGGCAAACTCGGAGAGAGGTTACGCAAACCATTTGACTGTACTCCAATTTCCTTCAATCTTACTGTGCATGCGCCAGTAATGCAGGATAATTCCGCGGGTTTCCGAGTTGATCAGAGGACTATTGATGTCAGCATGGTAAAATGGGCCACCAATACCTTTGATGCAGACGTCGTAGAGGCACAGTGTAGCTGCGTACTTTACCCAGATGGTGTCTACCGTCCCCCTCCTTTCTTTTCATCTGCCTGGGAATAATTTGCAGCGCACAAGCAGCGCATGTTTGTTGGTATTCACTATCTGTCTATCCCAAGTCTATCTACATTACTCCTACTGCTCTCGCACCTCACACCTCTCCGAGGCTCTTTTACTTATGTGTAGATGTAATACCTTGATAATGCCATACACTCACAGATGTTCTAATTTTGGATTCGGGATGCCATGGCACTGGACAGGCTCAACTCCAACTCAACTCCGCAACGTACTTAGCAACTATGTTCCCACGCCCTACTGGCCGTGTCCTGTGACTGACATGACAAAGTTTGGTGCATGCGCTACTGTCTCCTTCCGAGATATGCATCCGGTATGTATTCTCACGAGATGGCGATGGACGGTTAGTTGACTTCGCGGAATGTGAAACGGAGAAATAAAATGTACTCGGGAGCGACGAGTACGTGTGACGGCACTGTCTCATAAACCTGTTGATTCACATATCTAGACTTCTGCACACGTAGATCCGCGTACTGGCGTCGATGAGCCCATGAAGTTGTTGAACGCGAATCCCCGACTCCGTACACCCCCGGCAGACCTATCCATACACTACGATACCACACTCTACCTCGTCGCTCAGTGCTATCACTTGTGGCAGTTCCCAGGCACGCTCTCGGTTTTCTTTGCATTGACGGCCTCCGAGTCTAACTCACCTATACTACACTAGCCTGTATTGTTTCTCACCGCGTGCGTGGCCGTCACATCATTACTTTCAACCCCATCGCGTCGTTTTCATCATATCAAAACGCGAACTCGGGTATCGATGTGGTGTGGTGAGGCGAGACTTGTGCACAATGGAAAGAAAAATAAGACGGGTATTGAGGCGCGACGGAAAGCCGTCATAATATGCCTATGGGCCAAATAGTTTCAGGTGAGAAAGGTTCAGTGAGAACTACGCTATCGATGTAAGAGAAGGGGAGGATAACAGAGCAGCACTGCCCCAAGGTTCAAGACTCGAGTTGCATATACGAAAATTCATACAACGAGGTTACTCCACGAATTGCGTTACATACTTGGAGCTATCGGGACTCGAGATTAGTGGAAAGGGTAAATCAAAGTGCAATAGGAGGAACAGCCCGTTTAAATACGGCTTAAGCAGTGTAGAAGGATATATAAATGTGGATTATAAATCGAACTCCAGCCAGCTACAGCAGGTGCTGCTTAAAATATTGAGCAAACGGATGAAGCAACTGCGCGATGGTTACTTCTAAGCTTGACACTGCTGGCGCCCATTGATTTATGTGGGGTAAAAATGGGATAAAGTGTATTTTATCTTTCTCAGAGATACATATTTCAGCTAGATTAGACAAGGAACTGGCTACTGCCAGCAGTGTGAGTCAGCAATCTCATCTGAGCTTGGACTTCCATCAATGCCATTTTTAGGAGTGATCCGGTTGTATAACTGAAACGACAAAGTGACTTAATGGAAATGGAAATGAGGAGGAATCAGGTCATAAATCATCAACTGAGATGGGCTAAATCATCGAGGTAAGATACATTGAACTCATCGCTTCTGGGCGTCTTTTTGATCGGTGAGCAATCTGCATTAATACAAGTCAATCACCACTAAGTTTACTATATTTAGGAATATATGCAACCATATCTATGTACACTCTCTTTATATATGGTGTGACATGTCTGCTACTTCTATAAGCCTCTTTCTAACACCTATCAAAGCACACAAGAAGACTGACAGGAGCATTGTTATTACATGTGCACTTATTGGTCTACTTACCACAGATATTGTGGTACTTGCAATTAACTGGAAGGTGCTGAATGTGTGCATCATTGATAATGGACAATCAATGTTGTCGACATCTTTATGTTTTTCAAATGAGGGGAGCTCTGGATTCAATCTGGCGGTATTTATCTCGTCAGTTGTTCAGTCAATTATAGCAGATAGCTTACTGGTATTATTTACATTCATCAAAATGTTCAAGCCACTAACTAATTGATCTGCATCAAGGTATGGAGATGCTATAATCTAGCAGGCAAATCTTTTTTTATCATCAAGGTCCCTCTATTATTCCTTGCACTTGAGATTGGTATGTCCCACAAGTAAATTTAATTATATTTAAATGCCTTTAATATGCATATAGCCATGGGTGTCGCCAGTATTGCTGTTTGGAGAATACTGATGTGTGGTGTACATATATCATTAAATGCTATTGATATTGTGGACCTTCTTTTTTATTCAACAGCAGCATTCAGTACAATATCATGCACTATCTATATATGCCAACGCATCAAAAGCTCACTTGGTGATATTCAGCATACCCAGCAATACAGGAGAATAGCACATATTGCAATGGAATCTTCAGTCATCTACTTGGTTTCATCTGTTATTAATGTCATAAGCAATACATTCAGTATAGCAGCTCCAGAAGCCCTGGTGACAAACAGTATAGATTCCTACACCTCCTCTATTGCAATTGTTCTAAGTGTAAGCACCTCTAGCTTACATTGAAAGGCGAATAAAATTGACATATTACTTTTAGGCACTAGCACCAACACTCATGATTGCCCAAATTACCCTATCTCCATATCCTGGCTCCACTATTGTGGGCATTACACCACCCATATCAACCCTTCATTTTCATCACCAAGAAACTCTTGAAAATTCAATACATTCTGGCATAAACAGTGCCAACAACTTACATGCCACGTCAATGAACCAGGTGTAGAATGACTATGACAGGACATTTCTATATGCTACATTTCATGGTCGGGACTTGTTTATATTTAATTTATTTGTAGATATCGCATTAGTGAATAAGCCAGATATAACAGAATGTGTTACCGCTGAGGGGTTTGAATAAAGCTATATTTATTGACTACTTATCCCAATCACTCATGCAGCGTGGCCTGATATTTTGCAGGTTAGTTTACTGTCAAATAGTAACGGATCTAAATCTTTGACAGCATTTAGCACAAGGTGCACGCACATCGAGGTACTAGACCAGTCAGAGAAAGGTAATATCAACACGAACTAGAGCACTGCCGCAGTTCAACAAAAACTCCATCTCAGAGGATCATTTTGGTTGAAGAGGTGATGTTGAGAATTTGGTTTCAACTCTGAGTGTATAGCTCATCACGCACGCAAGGCAGCATAACCTCAACACACCTGCATTACGATCCATGTAAGACTGCATATATTTGGCCCCCAGGTAACTCAGAAAGAAGTCAAGAGTATTGTTAGAGATACAAAGAGTTGTCCGGGTGAGGACGGCCTCTGAGTACGGATGGTTTCCGAGTGCGCCAGACTCACTGTCTCTCAAGGTGGACAGCCAGGAACTACCACCACAATGACTGTAATTGCTTTAGTTTCTAAGGGCCAAATGTCATCGTGATATGCCGATCGTGTGAATCTAAAGGGCCACAACTTTCTGTACTCAATGGCTTTCTTATCATATTCGGTCTAAAATAGCAAGTAGTTTGACGCATCCTGTCATGTGGGTTTCATAAAAGCACTGCTTATATAAGCTTGCTTTGAGGCCACTCGGTTGTCGATATAAATTCTTCTGCAGAACAGGACGTCTAGACGCGCTGTTACAGTACCCCATATCACCCATAACTACCGCCACGTAAGCTCCATGCACAACATATATTCTACTGCCTATGGTACGCCTATCTTAACGGATGAGCTCATGCGTCGAGTAGTGAACGAGCTCGCCGACTCCAGGGAAGGGTTAAAAAGTTGTACGCTTGTCTCGAGGCTTATGTTGGAACACTGTCAAATGCACCTGTTTGAGACTGTGGAAGTCTCCTCCAAGACTAACCTATGGAAGATGTTTACAGTCCTAAACCATCGCAAGACAATATGGCGACACGTCAGAAAGCTGCACATTCATGAAGTCACCAACTTTCCTGTGTCTATCATTCGGCTCCTCCGATATCTACAGCACTTGTCTATCACTCGGTCCGGATTGGTGTATGATTACCTCTACGACATCGGTGATGCACCTATCCCAGTGCCCAAGCCCAAGGTGTCAAACTTTAGATTTGACGTCTTGAAAAAAACAGACTTCGATATCCTTTGTCGCGAGGTCAGTTTTGGCGGCGTCAAGACCTTGCATATTGCAGACCTACCACCCCACTTAATGGAAATGCCCCAATACTTCATAAATATATTCAGTGGTAGCTTGGAGAGGCTAGTAGTGTGTTCAAGACGTGACAGGGCAGGTGTGTTGACAATCCATTTACTCTATCGTTATGCTAATTGAGTGCAAAGGCATCTTCACTTCATCCGACAATTTGTTTAGATTTTGCCTCAATTTTTCGAATCACACAAACCTCAAATACTTAGAGTATTATGGAAAGAGCGATGTCTACGACTTGGGGGTTCTGCTTGACATCTCAACATCTCTGAAATTCACCCGCTTCCTGGCCAGGATGCCTTTCGCGTCGCTTTCCAATGTAAGCATGCATATATACACGGACGCAAGAGCGTTGGGCTATTACAACGCGCCATCGACGATGTACTACTATCAAGATGACGACTCTTATTCGCTGTTTAAAAGCCCTACATGGAATGAGCTCGCGGACTTACTACGGGAAATTACGGGTGGCAATCCGCTTTCCTTCACCCTTGATGTGCATGCACCAATACCGAAAAGCAATGGGCGCGTTAACGTTGATCAAGAACGAATCAATGATAGCGTGAGGAGGTGGTCCGATAGTACTTTTGACACAGAACTTGTACGTTCAAATTGTATCTGTGTACTTCACTCAGGCGATATCTCCGACCCTCCCCCTCCATTCTTTTGATTTGGGCAGATGTATTAAATACATATATCTTCACTGCGTGTATGTTGGATATGTTTCCTACTATAACTTGACATTACCTGACGGTAACCTCGGCACACCGGTTACGAGCATACCAATTTGTGATTCCTATCTTACGTATCACGCAAACGGAAGCCCAACAGAAGCCTCTACCTGCGAGAAATAGGAGTGTATTTATGACAACCATATAGGACACAACCGTATACCGTATATATACGGTATACTATACTGTACGGTTGGAGTATTACTTTACACAAAAATTCAGACCACCCTACCTTGCTGTAGCAACCCCGCACAAGAGGGCGCGACACCCCGACCACCGCATATGAGCAATCGCAGGCTGCAAGATCTGGGAATGGAACCCCAGCCTCGGGAGATATTCATAGACGAAGACACGGATTCCCACTATGCCATGTATGTATGTCAATGGTTAAGGCATTAAGCAATATAAATATCAGGGCACGTGTATCCATCCTGTTGCAGTGGCCTATAGCACTCCTGTCCCCTATGCCCCTTTCGCACGTCACTTCCCGAGCCTATGTCACACGCACCGCATCAACGAGTCGACGACCACGACCACACTCTTTCATAACGGGAATGGAGGACGAGTTTGGTCGGGCGCAGTCCTATTCTCGAGCTGAACACAATGCCAATCGGGTAGGCGGCGTACAGTTGGGAGCGGTGCACTATATTATCCAGATGTTGTAAAATATCCGATGGCAGCTAGTGTGAGGGTGAAGGGAGTGTATTGAGGTGTGATGGAGAACAAGAGAGTCATCCGAGTGAACTGGTATCGGGGATTGAGACGAGCGAAAGCTAGTGCTACTCGCGCGTGTATGCATACACTGGCCGATCGGCCGGCTAGGGACACACACGGGCTGTAGCGATGCGCGAGAGGTGGAGACGTGAGCGTTGTTGAGTCCGTGAGCGGGAAGGCACGGATAACGGGAAGGCTAGGGGCGCAGACTGACGGGCGATGAGAGGGCTACCGTTGCGCAGTACGGAGGTGGGGAGGAAGAACCTGTAACAGGATCCCGGCGACATCTATCCCGTCCCAGCGGTAAAAGTTCCAGCCGTGAAATTTGGGCTTCGGAAGCCATAAGTATCGGAGAGCTTCGCGCAGCTGTGTTGTCTCCATATGGGTAGACGGACCGCTGTAGAGGTAGATAATGGTTGGGAATGAGAGAATATTGGTCTGTCTCATAGCGGAGCCGTTCCAAATATGGTGGTTGTGGTACTGAAACGACACAGAAATGTTGAGCAGTCCGCGCATGCTTTTTATAGTAAGTTCGAGGGGATGTGCGACGCAGGATGAAATTTTTGATAGAGTTGAGTGAAAGAGATTTGTGTTGAAGGTGACAGACAGGGCAGCCATGATCACCAGAGAGTTCCCGTTCTCTATCTGAAGTGCACTGAGCCTTCGTTCGCATAGCATTTGATAATCCGTAGGTGGGCCTGAGGTCATGTAGCTTAGGCAAGTTGGTGAAGATACGTTTGAAATTTTTGACTGTTAGTACCCTTTTTTGCTCTGACTGAAGAACGGGTAACGACACACGTCGGCGTAATGGTTCCAATCTTGTTGTCCACCGAAATTCATCGTCGTGCTCTCCATAATATGTATAACCTAGCATTACGGGATCAGTACGTTTGTTCGAGCAAGCAATCAGGGGACTTGAGAAAATTGGGAGGATATGCCTTTCAGTGATGACAGTCTTTGAAGTCGCGGTATTTATGGCAGTAGTAGCAGTTCATTGGGTTCAATGAAACAGATTCAGATTTGTCATACAGTATACGTGTATGGTTCTATCTTTAGCTTGAATTCCTTTTTACGCTGCTGTGCCACTTTAGCTTTCATGTAGCTCTGCAGTACACCTCTGCTTTATTAATCACGAAGTGTTCCATTTATAAGCCCCATACTTCGAGAATTTACAGTTGAGCTGTGCTTTAGATGAAGACTTGTATACATGGGAGTGGGCATCGGTATCGTTATATACAATCATGGCGTGCTATCTGAATTCCATAACTGCGCCGACTAAAGTCCCCTGATCACACCTTCGAATTAGACATATATATCAATAAATGACGAACGAACGGTACCTCGTGGTGATGTGTGACGAAGGTATGTGCGAACCATCCTTGTACCCAAAAGCAATGTTACGCAACCCAAGCGCCGCCAACGTGATAATGTGATGTGATGCGTCGCAGGTTCCAACATGGTTTCAAGGGGAGTGATGGACACTGGCCCACACAAATTAATGGACGCAAGCGGTGCGACAAGACACACTGGTGTGCATATTGCACTGCCTTGAAGAAGCCTAAAGCCCCCATGAGATCAGCTATGAGCGGCACAGATTTACAAAAGGGAAGATGGCAGAACGTGGTGGGTTCGCCAGACAGAGCGTGGGACGGGAAGAGTCTACATATCCACATGCTGAATGGCCGGATGGTCACGGTAAAAGTAGAACCACGCGAAGTAGAGTTGGAGGGCTGCTACAGCCGATGTGGTGCGCACTACCTATGGCATCTTCTAAAAAAAGGAAACCCTCAGGACTCAAGGTGGCGGAGCGTGAAACATGACACAGGGATGCTATGCCACATATGTGCGTAAATTGTGGGTACGGGGGAAAAGACCAGACGCCTGAAAAGCAGGCATCGGGCCCTCCTGTCAGGCCATTCCTGCTGAGCAGGAAGGCGGAACGAGAACCAAGTTTAATAGGAAAGTGGGAGGGCGGGTCCAGGAAGGCGGGTAGACTCGTAGAGATGGGAGATGGGGGACAGCACTAGACGCACGATTGCGGCTGTGGCGAGGGAGGCCATGTGTGCACCCTGATAAGGGCGCGTACAGACCACTGTTAATCCAGGTGAATCGAGTTCGCGATCCAGGCATAATCGTGCTGCATAGTAGTCTTCTAGAGAAGGTCGACTGGAAGTCGCATGTCTATTCATCTTTGCGAAGATCCCTTATATTCAAAGAATCCTTGTGGGGGACGTGGCGCTCAAAGGTTGGCATAACAGGCGCACATAGCCGAAAGCCGTAGTGACCCCCAGAGATCTCGCAATACATGTATAGTGAATTAATATGGAGACCAGACCACGTCACGGACACATATGCGCATAGTACTTACATGAGCAGATTCATAGAATACTGGACACCACGGACCTGAGAAGTAGCTGCACATGGATCAGAAATGGGGTCTGGGAGATGGTTCACGATGCGACTTGTGTTCTGACCTCGGAAGAGGGGATCATGGAAGTGGAAGCCAAACTAGGCAGAGACGGGGCGGACGAGAGTTGGCGAAGGGGGATCCTGGCGCAGTGCATAATTGCGAGGGGATGTTGGACGAGATGACACAGTGACACGGTTCCGGAGTTTTAGTCGGGTTCTGTAAAGATACAGAGGCCCCGTGCGGCGGAAATCGGGTAACTGCCTGTAGCCTCAGATCCAGATCTAGAGTGGAGCGGAAGTAGCGGGCAGAACCGGCACCACGAAGCGTGAGGTCTTTTCTGACTTGACTATTAAAAATGTAGGCGAGAGTGAAGGACAGGGGAAGGATTGACAGTCGAGGTCTGCTTTTCGCCGAAACTCGCTTACTAAAACCCTCCCACGACTAGCCACGCGTCTACGCTCAAATGCCCGCTGCAAACGCCCGTTTGACGCCCGTATGCAACTTCGGGAAACGGAGTAAATTTAAACTTAATTGTTTACAAGAAACTACACCACATTGTATTTCTGATGTTTGTATTTAAGGAACATGGTACGAAGAAGGAGAACAGGCAGCATCCTTAAACAAATTCAGATCGAACTTGGGGACACCTGAGCGCGGTAGGTTCATGATGGAAAAAAATGGAAGCCACTAATTTCCGACTCTGATGAAAGTAAAGATTGTTGCGTGAGCATCGTTAGTAAGCTGTGTGAGATATTAAACAAGTAACTTTCAGCTACAGGAAGGCACCTACTGGACCGCTTATCTTGCCATCAGCGAGCTTCCAACCAGCTTCCGGGGGTGGAAAGACCGTAAGTTGGATATTATTTAAGACACTGCAATATGTCAATTTTGGTTCATATCCCTGCAAATATTTCAGATCGTCACTTACATCCAATCATTAGGTCCAGCGGGGCGATTAAACGGCTTGGCTAATGTCCATCCAGAGCCCTTCTCGTTGGAAAAGGGGATGGTATTGACTCCTCGTCCTTCGACTGCATTCTTGCCACCAACAGATAGGAAGAAACTATTCTCGCCGCGTCTAATATCCCACTGGGGGTGCAGAGTAAATGCAAGGGTCAGCACATTAATTGAATGAAATGCAATTTGTGAAAACGTACGACTGGAGTAGGAGCAATGTTCGGAGAAAGCGCCGTGACAACATCGTGCGCGTTCCCAAGGACAGAGCGGAGGACATTGTTAACACCGAAGTTGATGACGTACCGGCCCTCTGCGAACTGAGGCCGCGCATCAGAGCCAACATCAGGCGATGTCGTGTTAGCTGAGGGAGGGGAGGTGACCACGGGCGTGGCAGCAGCAAGAGCGTTCGCCGTTGTGAGAAGCACAACGACAGAAACGTTGCGGAAGAACGTGGATGCGAACATAGTAGTGTTTATCGTTGGGATATATCTTGCAAAATACTGCTGAGTACTCTGGGGACACAAGTCTGCGCGAGCTGCGTTTTATATCTGTTGTGTAAACAATTATTAAGTGGGTGTAATGTAAGACATCACAATATCACCTTTACTGGACAAGATGCGTCGTTGCTGTGTCCGGCGTTCGGCAACACGGCGCTTAATTAAACCAATGAAAGTTCCCCTTGAGAAAACGTTTCGAAATAGTTTGACCTGGGAAGTTACCCGCATTTTGGCGGTGGAATATCAAAAGACGCACCACCGCGAAGGCACATCCTTCTCGTGACATATACATGTTTAACCCCAACATTTTCGCGAAACACTTTGTTATCCGTGTGTACGCTGACACAGATATGGAGCCTGATGTTCTTGAAGTATGTGCCCTTTAGCGGACTACGCCAGTAAAAGGAAAGTACTTCGTAGGGGTAACAATGTGCGCTTGATATAGCTACTTGTAGTCCTTCCTGATTTATTTGATGATGCACTGGGGCGGAGTAACTCCTGATCCGACTCATAAATGGAAGCTGTTTGCGACTTCATTCAGCTTCCGACCTTCGAATTGCAACACATGGCATTACGCACTATTATAGGACTGCCAAATATGTCCGACACAGTTCTATGGCCGCTCAGGTTAGCTCAGGTATTAGAGTACGTGGGATGAACGTTCCTTCTTGTTTGCTTGCGCCATAGGTCAAGGGGATTAGTGTTTCTTCCATGATGTCAGTCTATAATTAGAAACGCCGTGCTGTAGAGACCCACAATGCTCCAAGGGTTGGCCTGATACACAGCAGTCATAACACATGATTTGCAGGTACGGACTGGATCTTCTGAGCGGGGTGTTTAAAAGCGTACACTGTGGTTCAGTGGATGGAACAGCTATGAGTTCATGATTAATGTTCCACTAGGTCTTTTAATAGAGTCGGAGAACCAGCATTGCTTCGAACTGATGTGCTTGGATCAGACATGGGACCTACATCTTCTTTTCTTCCCAGCCTTCGAAAATGGTTCATGGGACGAAATATTCAGTGGGTATTATCATACAATCATCGATACTGCCAGTGGCGCTACAGATGGTATTTTTTTGACAACTGTAGTCAAAGAGAAATCCTATGTTAGTCAGTGTATAAGATTTATGTGAGGCTAATATGCTACTTGCTTCAAAACGTTTGTATATAATGCGTCTCAAGCTTCCATAAACGATGTTCATGCAGAAGAAGTAAGTATGTAGTATTTCCCACAATGATTTCGAAGCAAGACAGCCATGCCCAATCAGCTCACACACGCAACGTTAGTATGTAAATAGACCTACAGGGCGTGGTTGGTGTTAAATATAGAATGACCAACTGACCAGGGCCGTCTTGCGGAGTAGCGCAGCGGCTTATGCGCTAAATGCACTCTGTTAGCACCGTTACTTACAAAACATTATACGAATCATAGGGAAATTAAACCAATTACGCAGTCCTTGATGCATGTTATAACTTTGAGTCAATCAACACATGTGCCAGTTGACAAATTTGGAAGCAGCTGACGTGTAACACCTTGTGTTTTCAAAGAAGCATCTCATTTCTCTTGAATGAAATGCATAGGGTACAATTCCGCGAAGATAATGGATGTACGTCAGTAGTGGGTGTACGTAATTTAGCACGGGTTCACATTTTGGAACACACAGAGGTGCGATTGGAAGCAACACGGCTTACAGAATGAGTTCAGGCCGGGTATTCCGCTTGATTTATTCCTGTTTCGCCGCAGTACATGCCACCTCATCAGGAAATGGACTCACTCTAGAATATGCACTATTCATTAAATCAATTTATTCATACGATGGCTACGCACTAACACCCTGAGCAAACCAGTCACACTATCCCCTGGGAATACATTTTATTTTGAAATTCATACAAATAGAGTAAAGAGCTTACAGTTATGACAGAACTGAATGAAGTGACGTCTTTCAAAGAAACCGAGTATATTAACCCCGATTCAAAGACCATAGAGTAGAGTACGGATAATGTTCTAACTTGTATCAATGTTGTTATCCTCTTGTACTCAGTATATCTTCAATGTGTATGCTGGATGTGTTGTCTATAACTGGACATACATCCTGTCAGGAAATGAGTGCAGAGCGAAACAAAACCGGGTGCATCACTCGCGCTTTTACCATGTTGCTAGGGTGTTTTGACGGAAATCATCCTCAGAAATTCCCCATTTAGAAGGTAAGCATTATACTTCTATGTAAAACAAACAAACATAATGCAAAACTACAATCTATACCACATTCATGTTGTCTACACTTTATGTCCTCAAAAATGCAAAAACGGGATGTGTGCATTGTTCTTAGTTAAAGGCGGATATGGCAGACTCAAAGTCGCTGGAGAGATTGGCCTCTGCTGCGGTTGCAGCTCCCTGGAGATCTGCCTATTACACATGATTAAACATTAGTCTTGACCTTTGATGAAAATGGGGTATGTATTTTCTACATACCGGGAACACGTCAACCATAGCGCTCGATAGTGCGGTTACACCACTATCAAGCGACTGAAGGTCTCCCTTAACGAGACTAATGGCGGTTCCAGAAAACGGAAGGGCTATAGAGACATGGTGTAATATTAATTCTACTATCAAAAAGAGTTTCAGAGCTAGCTGCAGACTTGCTCACCTTCTAATTCGCTCTTTTTCGAAACAAGCCCTGTCAACGCGCTGGAGATTACTGGAACAACAGCATTGACAGAATCTAGAAGACTCTGTGCATCATTGTCGTCCAAAGAGCCCAATGCCTGCGAAAAAAAGTTACTTTACTATGCCGGAGTATAGCAGTTAAATAGCCACACAGACCTGGACATCCGAAGTAGCGCTACCCAATGCTTGGATCACACTTTGAGCTCCTTGGTGGATTGCCTACAGTTGCCCAAATAACACGTTTGTCTATTACGTCAACATCAACCGAGCTTTTTATGCGCACCAATGCCGAGTTTAAGTCCCCGGAGAAATTAGTAATCTCAGTGTTCAGCGTGTTGGCTTGGCTTGATAGGCTGGAAATATCGCTCTGGGCTTGAGTGATATCCGCGTACGCCCCAGTAGCAAGGAGAACGAGGGCTGCAAATGACTTGGTGAGCTGAACCATTGCTTAATGTAGTGTCCGTTAACTGGATGAGCGGCGTAATGTGTTGTTTGTAAGAAGCTGCTGATTTATGTGGGCCTTTAATACTCTTGCGGAAGTGATGGTATTCTCTGCGTCGGATACTTACCTCAGCCCATATTGATTGTATCCTTCAGACGTAGTGGTCAACAGATGCTAGTTGTGGCATAGGCTCAATATCTGACGTGAAATGCACCTCGTGCGTGTGGGAGAGTTTGAATCTGGTCCGTCTTAAGTCCCTTCTGAGACGTAAATCTCGAAGACTAGAAATGGGGGCATAGTCAGTACTAAAAACCTATGTAATGAATTGAAACTATCATGTTAGCATGGCTACATGATCTGCCCATGTTGATAGCACTGATCTGCATCTCTTTATTCTTAGACGTAGCTTCGGATATTCGCGGGGATTACTGATGAGATGCTATGTCCATGTCCAGGTACTAACATGGTGAGTTAACGCTCTTACACAGTTAGACTTAATTTTGGTTTTTATTTTGAAGTAAGCAATATTCCATGGAAGATGGTAAACGGTTATTTACATTTTAACGATGATAAGTGAGAAATCATATAGTGGACCAGAGTATGTGTAAACCTAGTGCGTAGAGGTGATCTATATTAGCTGTTCATCAACATGCCTTATTTTAACTTGAGAGTAAGATGTCTGAAGGCATCGCCTTACATCATGCAGAAGGGCATCACGGTCGTTATTTATTTTTGCTAGGCAGTACTATTGACCATCGCTAATGGAGACTGTAGTGTTGATTAAATTTATGGCGACGGGAGACAAGAGTTGGAAGTAGCGCGATAGAGGCGGGCATAAGAACGGCAACGGTCAGAACTGGCTTGTGCGAGAGCGAAGTTGTAACCATGCAAGGGACGGAAGGGGATCAGCGAGAATGACTGATCACTGATTACAGGAGAGCTAGCATTCGGAGATGCGACTAGTAGACGCTAGAATCTAGTGTCACTTGTGGTAATAGACAGCCTAGCACGGAACCACACGAGATTGTGCGTGTCCGTCCCCATCAGCCAGAGTGGGCGCATAAGCACAGTGTTAGTCGGGGCAGTGGCCTTGCTGTCGCATACTAGGCTTTTGTGCTGCTCTGTGTGTAAGATTATGTAGGACAGGGTGAAATGCAAATGGAAATGGGGAGCCCGTGGGGGCGCAGGCTGAGGGCGGGTACCACGACCTCTGCATGGAAGTGAGACAGGGGGTTGCACTCGGTATGGGAACATCCAAGAAGCAAGAAGAGACTCGACGGGTTTGTGTGTGATAGAATAATTCCTGTATATAATCAGAAAGCGGAGAGCAAAGAAGGGCAGCGAGAAGCTCCCCAGCAGTACTATTGTCTCTCAAAGTTCAGACAGGCCAGCTTAATTCACAAAGAGTCACCTAGTTACGCTTTGTTCACGTATACTCCACGTACACATACACGCCACTACTTAACTGCATCTGGGACTACGAGTTGACGTGGTGGAACGACTGGAATGCACGAGGAAACTCGTACAACAGGCGCGTGTTAGAACGAGCGCTGGTCGCCCTGCTGTCCACCAGACACTGGACACTGTACAAGCTAGACACTCAGGAGTATATAAGATCCATGCGTTATAGTTTGCGTACGCGAGCTTATTTGAGCGCAAGCATTGGGTCCGTTTATAAATTACTGCGGTAGAGAGGATTAACCCATCAGATTCGACGGCGCCGGACGTACAGAGCAGACTCGCTCACCTCGCACATCTCGTACCTCCCGCCTCGCGTCACTCCCCCTCCCTGCCTCCGTGCTTCACCTGGGTGATACCTCTCCACCCGCGTTTCTCTCCACGGTCTCCAGAGGCGCGCCCCCACCGCCCGACACCTCCCGCGTGGCATGTTATAGACATCCGAAGCACAGACACCGAGGCGAGCTCCGAGCTGTCAGCATTCCCCTCCGCTCCCTTAGGCCACTTACCTCCTCACTGCCTTTTTACTGTGCCCTAGTTGATCGGTGTACAGCAGAGCAGACCTGCATCCATGTGTGTGTCCAAGGCTTATTCCAATTTGCTACTATGTTTAAAAAGACCCTATGTGAAGCTAGATATTAATCAGTATGGCTGTGGAAGTGTTTTAACCTACATACCTCTATTTATACTAGTATCATTCTTCGATGTTTATCTGCCACGTCTGATAGAGATATAAATATATACATTGTGAGTCTATTTAAGCGTTGAGGCCTGAGGACCTATGTGCAATTGTGGCTGTAGCAACACTATAATGTCCCTCGTACCGCCGGAACCCAAGTTTGCTCAAATAGCTCTCAGTGATAACTTAAACTCCGTTGTACTATTTGGGTACTTTATGGGTGACTAATTATTTAAAATACCACTGAATGCTTGGTCGGCTAATGTAGTTCTTTAGGAATATACTCAATGACTTTCTTCGGGTGTATTTACATCTACAGTGTGTGATAAAACGAACCTTTTGAGGCGTTTGATTTATGTGACAATGTAGAATTGAAGGAGTCAAATCCAAGTCCAGTTGTTATGACTACTTTGTTCGCATTATTCGCAGTTGGAACAGCACAATTTGGAATTAGATGGTACCTCGCAAACAAAACATTCGTGACTAATGGAGACAACTGGCTCCAGGAATTGAATAATCCCGAAGGAAGTGTTCTTCCGCTGCTAAACATTTTCCTCTCCACAGTCGGATACATACTTGACAATTTGTTGCTAGTAAGTCTTTCTGAGTTTGTCACGGATAATGAGTATCAGACCTCGGGACAGATATGGCGGTGCTATCATGTAGTTGACAAGTCACTAAACTCAATGATTGTTCCCTTTTTCCTTTTCTTTTGTCAAATAGGTGAGCATGAGACCTTATCAAAAACGCTTTCTCTCAAATCCCATTATCATAGTGCTAGCCATTTTCAACTTGGCTTATATGTGCACTCCAACCATTATGCTCCATATGGTCACGATCCGCGTGGCACATATTGCAAACTCCCTTTATTCCTCCTTCATTACTATGACGGTCCTGACCAGTCTTGCGACGACATATATCACCTATAGCAAGATCGCCTCGTCGACAAAGAAGCATATTAAAAAAAGGCACCGCTACCAACGAATACTTACAATAATTATCGAGTCATCCGCCATATATTTAGTGGCATCTTTATTCAACGCTGTCATTCAGATTATGTGTTCCATTGTGCTTGTTCGGGGCATATCTACAGACCTCAACATATTGGTGACATATTCAGCAATAGCAAGCATTTTTACCACAGTCAGCTTTACTTTATTCGATGAAAATTTATGCTTAGTAGATATATTTACAGGGATTTGCGCCCACTCTTATGGTTGCCCAGCTTGGTATCACTGCCACCAACCCAGACACTGAAAAATCATCTGAAGCACTGAGTACGCTGCAATTTCAGCGACGTACATTACGCAACAGGCAGGATCAACAAAGTTCAGAGATGAATAGCGCTAGTATGAACCAAAGAGTGCTTTCTGTCCTGCGTGATGTTGCATACGAAAGGGAGGAAGTTGTATAAGTGGGTCTGTCAGGATAGGCAAAGACATCGAGGGAGCGACCTACGACTACAAGGTGACGTGATTTGGCTGAAGGCGCAGCTGGTGTTTCCCACAGTTCTACCAGCAACATAACATTGGGGCTCGCTCGATGTGATGTAAGGCGGAAACGTGAATATAATCAGGATCGTTTGCTGCACAATTCTTCATCTGTATCTGTATCCGATGCATGGGGGTATAATACATAACAATCTCTTGCGTGAAGGTACGTATCGGTATGTGTGATAGAGATGTATATAAAACAGCGGCTCGTTCGTCACTCTTGGGCTGAGTCCCTCATACATGGGTAGAGTATATGTGCGTTCAATTGAGTGTTCAGTTGAACTTTTGTCCTAGGTCCGTTTCTGGTTGACTTGGGTGTTGCAGTCGGCACGTTATAACTGATAACTGTATTGTCGACAATTGGACTCCACCCTTCGCCTGTCAGTGACCTGCTGTCTCTAAGTCGTCCAAGCCACTCAGATAGGCACCAGTGCGATAATATACGATACGACTAACTGCGCTCTCTTCATCCCCCAGACCACGAAATTGAAGATCCGTGACCGTCACTAGCAGCGTATATTCCAAAACACTGGACACTGGCACTGGATCGGAAGAAACGCTACTAATATATATGCGCAATCATAAGCGTCTACGGCATGCACGGTGAACAATATCTCAAGGATACACAATATATATATACTTACAGTCACAGAACCAGGGTCCAGCACACACACTGACATACGAAAGGAAGCCATAGTACGTCAAATATACAACCCTTGTGAGACCAAAAAACGGTGTGATGTCCTTCCACTTCCAGACATCCTGGCGCAGCGCGCTCAATGGTAATGAATAACATCAGCGCTAGCGGACCTGCCAATCCGGCCAGTGCTGCGTAAGAAACATTTACCAATTTTACTCACAAGGTTGGTGAAGTGAAGGTACGATGTCCGGCCGAATGGGGCGACTCGCGTGGTTTCAAGGTGCGCTTTGACTGACTCTTCCCTCGCCTTAGTAACAGCTGTATCGAACCCAGCCCGTCTAATTATTTTACCTTCACCCCCTGGAGGCCGTCTAATATGTAATACTCGTCCCAGTAGTGCAATATATTGGTTTCTATTCGTGCATCAGTTGACATGGACACGCGCACCCGATGCAAGTTGAAGAACTTGCCTGACGATGCTCCTATCGGACTGCGATGAGAAGCCTACCTCCGTGGTAACCTCATCGCATTGGTGCATTGCAGAATTGTCTCTTGGGCCCCTTTTCCGGTTATCCCTGTCCCACCTCCCGGGTCGCCATCAACATTGTTCACGGGTCGTAGGTACCGACAGACTTGGTACTGCATAATTCTTGTTCTTGTAAAAAGTACCCCTATATCTGGTTATTGCCATACCAGTTGATACAGACTGAATTCGATCTACCCGTAATGTTCATCAAATACTATGGGTATGGGGTGTTGTGCCATTTTTGATGCCCCTTGAAGTAGATTGTTGGCATAAGAAAACTTTCAGATAATGTCAGTGCGGCTCAGTTTTTGATCATCAGATTGATCGATGATCTACAAGACTATACATATCATGGCGCCTGAGACGCCACAGTCTGTACATGATTATCAGAATATATCAACTGGCAGAAGAGTGCTGTAGATGACTGTCGTCATGTTTGAATACAGCAACTTTGCTTGCTGGTCCTCGTGGATGTAGGTCTTTTCTGGTTGATTTTGGTTTACTGGTGTGTAGCAGAGTAGCTGTGCGCATGACACTATCTGTGCTTTATACCCTAGCCTCCTTTGTATCCCGATTTGCTACCATGTTCACAAAGCTTGTTCACGAAGATGTTAATCAGTATGGTTGTGCTACGGTTGTTATCTAGTTCACTTGTTTGTTTCGAGTTTGGATGATATTCTGTGGTTTCTGATAGCGACGTAGAAGTCTACTTAAGCCTTGAGGGTCTACATAAAACTGTAACTCAAACAAAATTGCAATGTCTTCGCAATCGGTGCCCAAGTTTGCTCAATCACTGCTCAGCAGTGATTTGAATTCCACTCTGCTGTTTGGGTACTTCATGGGTGAATATGTACATATTATACTTCTTCCTTCTACGAATTAATGTTGTTTCTTTTTTTACTATAGGTATGTACTCAATGACGTTCTTGGGATGTATGTATATCTACAGTGCGTGATAAACAGAATTTTATGGGGCTTTTCTAATTAATCTTTATAGAGTTCAGGAAGTCAAATCCAAGTCCAGTCGTCATGACTATTTTGTTTGCAATATTTGCAGTTGGAACAGCGCAACTTGGAATTAGATGGTACCTCGTAAACAAAGTCTTCATCACTAATGGAGTCAACTGGGAGCATGAATTGGCCAGTTCCCCGAGCAGAATTGTTTTTTTGCTGCTAAGCACTTCCCTCTCCACAGTCGGACATACACTTGACAATTTGTTGCTAGTAAGTTCCTTCTTCGCCTGTCATGGATAATGAATATCAGACCTCTAGAAAGATATGGCGCTGCTATCATGTAGTTGGCAAGTCAGCAAACTCAATGATTGTTCCACTTTTCCTTTTCTTTTGTCAAATTGGTGAGCATGAGACCTTATTAAAAACACCTTCTCTTAAATCCCGCCATTATAGTTCTATCCATTTGCAGATTGGCTTATATGTCCACTCCAGCCATTATAGACAATATAGATGTGACGATCCACCAAGCACAGACCAGAAACCTGCTTAATGCCTCGGTCATTACTGTGACGATCGTGACCAGTCTTGCGACGACATATATCACCTATAGAAGAATTGCATCGTCAACAAAGAAGCATATTCAGAAACGGCACCTTTACCAACAAATACTTACAATAATTACCGAGTCGTCCGCCATATATCTGGTGGCATCCGTCTTCAACGCTGTCATGCAAATTATGTGTGGTCTTGATAATGCTGGGGGCATGTCTATGAACCTCCGCGTATTGAGGGCATATTCTGCTATAGCAAGCACTTTCACCACAGTGAGCTTTACTTTATTCGATGAAAATCTATGCTTAGTAGATATTTTTACAGGGATTTGTGCCGACTCTTATGGTCGCCCAGCTTGGAATCACAGCCACCAACTCAGACACCGAAAAATCATCTGAAGCACTGAGTACGCTTCAATTTCGGCAACGTCCATTATGCAATAGCCAGGATCAGCAAAGTTCGGAGATGAATAGCGATAGTAGTATGAGCCGAAGAGTGCTTTCTGGCCCATGTGATGTTGCACACGAAAGGGAAGAAGTTGTATAAGTGGCGTTGTACTGTCCATTATAAAACTTGTTGTGAGGAAGTCTTTGGGGACAATATGTTTTGTAATAGGGAGGTAGACATACATGGTTCATCAGGTCAGGTCTCTGCCCCCAACAGGACACTACCCCAATCATTGACGTTATACGATTGTCAGGCAGCCGCACTGTCAGGACAGGACTTGCGTGCTTAGAGAGCCCTTATTCGAGTCCAATGCAACGCGCGTCGACGTGGACCGAGCCGCTAACCTGCGGGAGTGCAGGAGGGGTAACGGAAGCTGCAGGAGGTGAATGGGGCGCAATGCGATGGGCGGTTAAGATTCAGGGAGCAATAGAAAGATAGAGGGGAATGGAACTCGATAAAGTCATTTGGAAGGACGAACAGGACGCGCGGAAGCTGGTGTTGTGTACGCTGACCGTGACTGACTGGTTGACCAGGGTATCGCAACCAGAACAGGGACTTTCACGTATATATGCGCGCTGCGGGTAGCCGTGCGCCCTGGTTATAAGAGGATTAGGCACGTGGGTGTTGTACAGATACCAAGTCCCCCAAGATCATCATCTTTTCTCCGAAGATTACCCCAATTCCCTGTCACTTCTCCTTCCACACTGCAGTACCAACACAAGCCTGATCTACTTTGTGCAGTCACACATCACATACATCTGTCTTTCTCAATCCAAAGCCCGAGACACACTCAAAGCGGTTCAACAATATTTATCTTATGGAAATGATGGTCGAATGTCAGATGATGAAGTTGAAACCAATGATATTTTCAACAGAAAGATATGGGGACTCGAAGCTCTTCTCGATAGGGTAGACGATGATCGATGAAGGGTGGTTCCTAGGCATGCCCGGAATGGCGGGACATGTATGACGGGCAGGCTGAAATTACAGGGCTGTGTTTCCGTCTCTCAAGCACCCTTTATTTTGGCTTTCATGGCTACTTTTGTTTAGCAATTGGGCACCTTGTTGGGATAATAGTGACGTGCTAGGCGCCTACCACTTTGACGCTCAAGCACCTATTTTTTCGCCCCTCATGGTGTAAGGAGCGCTATTTGCGTGCGCGCAGATCCGACCGACTTGTGGTATGATTTTCTAATTGTACATTTTTCTAGTGGGTTTCAGCCATGTTCATTTTTTCTTGTTCACTGAGCCCGGGACACATGACAAACCATTGATGTCGTCCATGCACATGTCCCAAAGGCTATGTACAGAACTTAAGAAAGCCTCGGAACCCATTGACTCTGTCCGAATGCTCACACCAAAACCCGTCTATCCCCAGAAGAAGTGGGCAGGAGAATAAACACAGATCAAGGGGATGCGATGTGACGGCCTATGTACGCCAAATCTATGCATGTATGTGTCGTAAATTACATTGCCGTGGAGACGGGGGCGGGTCGAGTGCAGGGTCGGGGATCAAGAAACGGTGGGCATGCAAGGCTTGTCGAACTGGGCCAGTGAGACTGTTCCTGCATGGCAGACAAAGCTCGTATGCCCCTGTCACCCTCCTTCCCCTGTGTCCATAAGGTAGCCCTGCTGTCCCCCGGACACTAGATATACTCCGGAGTCCAGGATGTATATAAGACCCCTGCGTTATAGTTTGCGTACGCGGGGTTATTTGAATGCAGGAACTCACTGCCGTAGAGAGAATAAACCCACTGTCAGATACGGCACCTCCGGACGTACAGAGCAGACTCGCTCACCTCGCATGCATTGTACCTCCCGCCTCGCGTCACTCCCCCTCCCTCCCTCCGTGCCTCACCTGGGTGCTCCCTCTCCACCCCGCGTTCCTCTACACGGGCTCCAGAGCCGGCCCCCCCACCGCCCGACACCTCCTGCGTGGCACGTTGTAGACATCCGAAGCACAGACACCGCGGCGAGGTCCGAGCTGTCAGCGTTCCCCTCTGCTCCCTTATGCCATGTTGTTTATCTTTGTATTTTCAACACTGATTAAGACGAGCTCGAATCGCACGCACCGCTGGTGCCGACATTGTTTTGGTTACGGCAAAGATGCTTTTAGATATGTTATGTTTACTTCGGCATTACTTTGGCGGGCAAAGGGGCATCGGACTTGCCATTTAAGGAAACACCGACTCGGAATTTTGTTGCCTCTTTCAAACCCACCTCAGCACCTAAACCCACCTCTACACCCAACCTAACCTAACACGCGCTTAGCACTGCCCCGAGATCACCACTTCACCCGAATCCCGCTTCGCCCCGTCCTAGCTTAGCCCCACCCTGCTGTCAGACCCTTGCCCTCTCTCCATCCCGCGCCGCGCCGCGCCGTCCTCCCTGGACGCACTCGCGCCTTTCTCTGCTCGCACCTCCTACGTGGCACCTGAAAGTCGCAGAGATGTCCAGCCTCCCCTCTCCCTCACGTCCTTACACTCTCTTGCGCTCCCTCACGCCCCTGCTTCCTCACACCATCGCTCCCCCACTCACCCGCTCTCACCCGCTTCTCTGCATATACCGACGCCGACACTGCCAATACCAGCGCCACGATGCGGACACCTACTAGGCGGGTGATCGCATGAATGCGATGGCGCACGGGCACTGGCGAGGGAGTGGCACTAGCGGGGCGATGCCGCGGGGACGGATGGGGACGGAGGATTATGGGGTTTGGACAAGGATGGGATAGGTATGAGCCGGGGCGGGACAGAGGTATGGGCCGGGAATAGGTATGAGATGGGACGACATAGCGCGGGATAGTCACCACAGCCAATGTGTGAAGACATGTCGGGTCGGTGAGGTCACCCTCGAGGTGAACGTACTGTAGGCTGGGTGATCGGAGTGCGGTGTGGGTGGGAGTGGAGCCCTGATGTGAGTGTATTATCCCCGGACGCGTAGGCGCGGACGAAGGACGGGCGGGCAGAGGGAGGGTGGGACGTGTTGGAGGGAGGGAGCGGGAGCGGGAGCACGGGTGAAGCGAGATACAACCCGGGGTGTAAGATGTTCTGGTGGTGGGTCACCGTGCTGTCCATACGGGCAGGTGAACGGGCAGGTCGGTCGACATGTGGACGGGTGCGGACGGCTGGATGCGTGAAAGAGTGGATGCATGACAGAGTGGACGCATGACAGAGTGGATGCATGACAGAGTGGAAGTGCGGGCGAAGGAAGAACGGTGCTGAGCGCCTGTCCGGTACTTCTGTGCGCATGTAGCCTGACTGGCCGGCCATCGCGAGGAGAGACGGAGGACGGCCTGCGGGGGGGAGTGCGGCGTGCAGAGAGAGACGACGGGAGATGGAAGTGCGCCGTGCGGGGAGTGCGGTGCGCAGAGCACCGAGGCCGTATAGAGGAAAGCAATGGAGGGGAGGGGAGGCGGAGGGAGGCGGGAGAACAAGGCGCGGGAGAACAAGGCGCGGGAAAACAGGCCGGCGAGGAAGGGAACACGGCAGGGACCGTAACGGAAAACCTCATTGATGATATTTTTGATAGCTTGGAGGCACTGACTGGAGGCACTGACAATACCGTTGGGACACAAATGGTAGAGACATTCCGATTTTTTTGTACCCCCTGCCCGGAGCGGCGGTGCACTATGGGAAGTGCGATGGAGGCGCCCGTGCCCGTGCCCGTGCAGGTGCTGCCGCGTCGGATTAGATCGGAGTAGGACGCTCCAGACCACGGCGGTGGAGTGCAAACTTTGCGCTCAGACCTTTTTTATTGTGTCTCCGTGGACGCTTTGTTAAGTAGAGCACGTATGTTACGAACGCGCGCCTCGGCTCACCCGTGCGATCCACGTAGGGAAGGGGGTGCCTGGCTGTGGCTGGGCGCTTGTTAGATTGCGGTGGAGCAAGGCCGTAACATCAGCACGGGATTGACAGACACCAGGGCTGCGCGCAGGCTCATTTTGGGCAGCTGAGAAAAACAGAGGACGGATGGGCGGAACTGAGGCATATCCGCGTAATGCGCCCACTGCAGCTGTACATACCCACTCATGATCAGCCTCGTCAGTCTGATCTTGCCAGTGGTGAGAATATGTGATTCGTGAAGATCCCGCATTTTAGCGCTCAGCGGTGATTGACCGATGTCCGAGGCACGGGGCAAGAATGGATGTGTACACCTGGCACCGTCATCATACAATGCGGTGGATTTATCACTATGAATAGGCTAGCAAGATTAGATTACATAATGATGTGCCATGTGCGTGGATCGGCAAGTTTTCTCTCGATCAACAGACGCCCGTGCCCAGTGTACAACTATAATGGTGAGAATCTCACCATAAACGCCAGATTTGGAATCTTGTCTATTGTAAAGTTTATGTAGGAAATACTTTCAAATACAAGCACGGATATTTCTACACTCACGCTGTGAAGTTCACATTTTTGGTCGGGGTACACTGATAATTTGCTAGACAGTTACATGCAGTTTTGCCTATCATGTGCGACAATCTGGCATTTACTTAAATCAGGTGGCGAGATGAGCTACGGAGGGAGGCATACGGAGTTGGCTATGCAACTGGGGTGCTGAAGATAATTAAAGTACATGTACCCATGTCTAAAATAAACTAGTACCGCTCAAATGTCTGATGGGCGCTGCTCACTGGTATAAAGCATACTAGACTAGTATATCCAATAACAAAACACCGCCATTTGTCAACAGCCATTTTGTAAGAGAAATGGCTAGCACAGACAGCCTCTTACCCTCAGCGGCTTTTCAACAAAGTGTAATTACCGACACGTTGGGCTCTACACTTCTGTATGTGTTCCTAACAGGTGAACCGTTTTCCTACTCTTTAGTTTAGTTTATGTCGAGTAATCCTTGCTGCCCTGGCAGGACTAAACACAACTGTTACAATATGGACTATCTACATATACGGTGAGCATATCTGTACTACTAATCTTGACAGAGCTGGTGGTAACCGCCAATAATCAAAGCGCGCAAGAAATAAAATAGAAAAAACTTTGTTGGGTGTGCGCTTTCTTGTCTCCTCATCACGAGTATTTCAAATCTGGCTATTCAATGGAAACAATTATATAACTGTTTCATTAACAATGGGCAAACTATGTTCTCGTCTTTTATATGTAGCTTGAACCAGCAGGAAACAGCTTCGGATTTACTGGTTGCTGTTCTGATCGATCTGCAGTTTATCATTGCGGACGGGCTTTTGGTTAGTAAGATCTATACTTTTAGATTTATTTATTAACTAATTAAAAATGGCGTCCTTGTTTCAAGGTATGGAGATGTTACCATTTGGCTGGCCGGTCTATAGTTTCCATTCGGGTGCCTGTACTATTCCTTTCTTTTGAAATTAGTATGTGACGCCATTACTGACGGATGTTCCGCTCATTTCTGACACAGCACACAGTTATGGCTGTCACTATCATAGCCACCGAAGCAGTATTCATGCAGAGTCCTACAAAAAAACTAGCAAGCGTTATAGACATCGTTATTGTTGTCTTTTATACGGTGACGGCATTAACGACAGTGTCGTCTACCATCTTCATATACCGCCGTATAATCCGCTCGATTAGCGAGACGCAGTATACCCAACGGTACTAGAGGATTATCAAGGTGTCGATTGAATCCTCTGCCATGTATTCTCTTGGTTCTGTCCTCAACGCTATAGCGAATATGCTTGGTCTAACAAGGATTGATTATTTGACATATTATGGCTTCCTTTCGTATGTCAGTGTGTGTGCTGGTGCTATGACTGTAGGTATATATACTCTGTGCATCTTTGAAATATTACTCACCATGCCACACACAGACACTGGCGCCGACACTCATGATTGCACAGATTAGTATCACCTCTGCCCATCCGGTGTCCACTGTGTTGGAAAATACACTGCCCGCCACGGCTCTTCAGTTTCATCATCAGGGGGATGAAGACAGCGCAATTAGTATTAGTACTACCGTATATCGCACTGGTGCCGCTCTGAATGGTTTGGGTGACTTGGAGACAGCAGGTTGTAGACCGGAGTAGGGTGGGTAGGGATAGTATATTGAAATCCAATTGTTAAGTTAAACATTGTGCAGACAAGCGAGGAAACTTATTTATCTATGTTGTTATACCTTAATCCTGATTCCTCTGAGTCGATACTGGAAGCTCGGGATTAGCACGCGTACGCAAACGGGTTAAGGAAAATGAGTTAGAACGGAGGGTACATCGGACGGACGAGTGCCCAATGTCACGAAAGACTAGGCTGCATTTGGTGACAACCCCCGTCCACCCCAGTGTAAGCGTACTGCCCCTATGCCCAATCTCGAGTATGTCACCGGGCTTACCTTAGCATCCATCAGTAAGACGCGCTGGCTGCTTCTGAATAGACTTTCCGCTGCGAGCGCCGCGGGATGGGATAAGCGAGGGCCGTTGTGGCGGGGGTTGCCTCATTGTGGTTACAAATGAATGGGCCGTTGGGGAGGGCGAGGACAGTAGCCTCGTTGCGCTCGCATTGGAGAGCCCCTTTGCTTCGCGAGGAATACTTGCCGCAAGTGCAGCAGCGTGAACGGACACGTCACTAGGCAGACTTTCCTTAGCGATGTCTTGGGGCGCCTTGCTTCGCGAAAAAATACTTGGTGCGCTCTGCGCTTGCAGCATGAGTGGCGGCGAAAGCTTAGTCGTTATACATAACAGTATAAGATTGGTTTTGTGTATGGGTGCGAACGACGACTTGTGTGGTCGTCTTGGGGGTGATGCTCAAGAAAAGGTAAGAAATTGAAAGAATGGCTGTGCTGGACGGACTGGCGTCTTCTGGGGTGGCTGTAACGAGAGTTTGGATGGTACACGAAGGTGAGTGGTAATTTACTGACTATGTACGTGTACACAACGTCCTTAAATACTGTAAACTATGTATCTATAAGTAATATATAGAATTATCTCCTGACTCCGAAGCACCACACAAATTATTTCTAAAGAAATCGTACCATAAATTGGCCGGATCCAAGTGCACGCAAATAGCGCACCTTACAACAGAGCATGAGTTCCGTTTAGCATGTGTGAACCTATCTTTAGACTTTGAAGAGATATTTTCTGAAACACAGGCCAAAATGACTCAATGACGTGCAATGCTATGTGCTCCTTGCAACAGCCACAGGAAGCAGCTGTAGCTTGTGATCTATAGGTAAGCTGATTGATATAAAATCAGAACTGCCAGATAATTTGAATGCGGTATTTACTGCTTTATATATGTACTATTATAGAACCCATCAAACATTGATGCTGAGGCTGCTTGACTGTCTGCGAGTCTAGATATGTGAAGTTTATCCAGTTGAGCGTGACACCGCTAAACATGATCATCATGATATGTCAACAAACATAGCGCCAGAAAGAGTGGGAAAATGATGGGCGTGAGATATTTTACTCTCTGGTCCTCGTGAGTGTCGGATTTCACTAATTAATTGGCGTACTCGAGTACAGCAAAGCAGATCTGAATCTGTACGTGTCTTCCTGGCCTCTTTGGCATTCTTTACAAAGATCGTGTGTGGAGCTAGATATCAATTAGTATATTTATACTCGTATCATTCTTCGATGATAATCTGCTATGTCTGATAGAGGTATAAATATATACATTTTTAGTCTATTTAAGCGTTGCGGGCCTATGTGCAATTCCGGCTGTAGCAACACCATAATGCCCCTTATACCGGAACCCAAGTTTGCTCAAGTATTTCAAAGTGATCACCTAAACTCCGTTGTACTATTTGGATACTTCATGGGTGACTAAATATTTAGTATACCATCAAGCTTAGTTGACTAATGAAGTTCTTCAGGCATGTACTCAATGACCTTCTTTGGGTGTATTTACATCTACAGTGTGTGCTAAAAAGGATCTTTCTAAGACGTTTGATTTATTTGGCAGTGCAGAGTTCAAGGAGTCAAATCCGAGTCCAGTTGTTATGACTATATTGTTCGCATTATTTGCAGTTGGCACAGCACAACTTGGAATTAGATGGTACCTTGCAAACGAAGCATTCATAACTAATGGAGTTAACTGGGAGCAGGAAGTGACCAGTCCCAACGGAGGTGTTCTTTCGCTGCTAAAAACATCCCTCTCCACAGTCGGATATACACTTGACAATTTTTTGCTAGTAAGTTCCTTCTTTGTTTGCCATGGATAATGAATATCAGATCTCTAGAAAGATATGGCGCTGCTATCATGTAGTTGGCAAGTCAGTAAACTCAATGATTGTTCCATTTTTCCTTTTCTTTTGTCAAATTGGTGAGCATGAGACCTTACCAAAAATACTTTCTCTCAGATCCCGCCATTACAGTCCTATCCATTTGCAATTTGGCTTATATGTCCACTCCAGCCATTATCTACGACTTAGTTGCGACGATCCACCAGGTACAGATTGTAAACTTGCTTAATGCCTCGGCCATTACTGTGACGGTCGTGACAAGTCTTGCGACGACATATATCACTTATAGAAGAATAGCATCGTCAACAAAGAAACATATTCAGAAACGGCACCGTTACCAACGAATACTTACAATAATTATCGAGTCATCTGCTATATATTTGGTGGCATCTGTATTCAACGCTGTCATTCAGATTATGCATGGTATTGTGATTCTTGGTGGGATTTCTACAAACCTCAACGTATTGGTGACATATTCAGCAATAGCAAGCATTTTCACCACAGTCAGCTTTACTTTAATCGATCAAAATATATGCTTAGTAGATATTTTTACAGGGATTTGCGCCGACTCTCATGGTCGCCCAGCTTGGAATCACGGCCACCAATTCAGACACCGAAAAATCATCCGAAGCACTGAGTACGCTGCAATTTCAGCAACGTCCATTACGCAATCGACAGGATCAACAAAGTTCGGAGATGAATAGCGATAGTAGTATGAGCCGAAGAGTGCTTTCTGCCCCGTGTGATGTTGCGTATGAAACGGAGGAGGTTGTATAGGTGGCATTGAGATATTTAAGTACAATACATGCACGCAACTTTGTGTCTGATAAGTAGAGCAATGCGGGCAATGGCGGTCAGGTGGGGATGCCCGGCACATGTGGGCGTCGGACGGGAGAGGCAAATCGATGGAGTTTATGCGCCTGAGTGGCATTCTTCGACATGTGTTGGTTCCCAGTGATGTGACTGCACGCACTGTGGCGCCTCATCCACCGAGCCCTGACCGCATGGTTGAGGACGGGCGCCAAAAAAGTCCGTGGCACGTCCGTGCGTCCGTGAAACATCCGTGAAACATCCGAATCTGTGCAAAGTCCGTGTAAATTAGCTGTACGTACGTGCAACATAGTGACTCTTCCGTGACTCTTCCGTGCAGCTATTCAAGAGTATAGATTACATCACAGTTACTCCTACGACATGTACTCGTAGTGGCTTTAGCTACAAGTACACTTCGTGACTAGGTACTCTGCAGCAATGTATACTGTTTATATATATGTCTTTCATCCTTTTGTATGTATTCTCAGGCGTAAATTTGCTTCTACTGATATATGAAGAGGCTTCAAACTGGGCGACTTGCAATGTTGGCGCTATCCCATAGGAATACATTTTATTTTGAATTTCATACAAATGCAGTAAAGAGCTTACAGTTATGACAGAACTGAAGGAAGTGACGTAGCTTTTAAAAGCAACGACGAATACAAAATTAATTCCTGACGGAAGGGCTTCCAAAGCTGAAGCGACTGAGTTTAGCAAGGCGGAAACTGAATATAGATAATGTTCTTGTACCGCTGTGTTTGTTGATTTTCATCTTGTATCCAAATTTTATCGATGTTGTAATCTTCTTGTACTCACTATATCTGCAATGTGTATGCTGGATGTGTTGTCTATAACTGGTGTCAGGAAATGAGTGCAGAGCGAAACAAAACCGGGTGTATCACTCGCGCTTTTACCACGATGCTAGAGAGTTCTGACTGAACTCATGCTCAGAAATCCCCCATTTAGAAGGCAAGCATTACTCTATACTTCTATGTACAAGAAACAAACATAATGCAAAACTACAATCTATACCACATTCATGTTGTCTACACTTTATGTCCTCAAAAATGCAAACAGGATGTGTTCATTGTTCTTAGTTAAAGGAGGATATGGCCGACTCAAAGTCGCTGGAGAGATTGGCCTCTGCTGCGGTTGCAGCTCCCTGGAGGTCTGACACTATTACAAATGATTACACATTAGCAGTGCATTTACGTGCTGATACGCGTGAGAAGCGCACTCTGCAGCGTAGACATAGACGGAGACGGAGAAAATTTGACAACAACTCTGAAACTTGCCAGTTGGCTGACAAATGAGGCTATAGCGGGCGGATAGAGAGCGCGCATAGTATGAAAGGAGGCGTTCAGGCAAAGGCAATTCCAAGGAATGCAGGATACTGTGATCTGCTTTTAAATTTTGCTCTTAAGAGAGGGAGTATGTGTATTGTATGCGCCCCCGTTAGGCCCGCCGGGGCGTTGGTGGGAGTTCTGGTCAGCAGGACTAAAGGTGTAAAATATATCCTCGAGGTGCACGAGCTATATGCAGGGTACGGTGTATCGGAGCACTGCTCCAAATCTATTTTAGGCACGGCGTGATGGGGTTGGGACCGCGGGCTTGCATGTGTGCGCACGCAGAGCGACCGGCCGGTCTTGGGGGAGACGTAGAGTGGGGAGTTTGGCCGGAGTAGGGATGACTAGTGGGGAGAAGGGACACCGAGGGGCTTAGGAGTGGGGAGAGGCGCTCATTGCTCGGCGTAAACGCGCGCTGGAACCGAGTCATGAGTTAGGCATGTGCATGAGAGCTTGAGCGTTCGTGGTTATGAGGTCCCGCTGTGTGCTTGTAGGAATGGCGCGGGCAAACGATGATGCATGATGGGTGGGACCGGAGGACGGGGCGCGGGACAGGCTAAGGAGCGCCCCCTCCGCTCTCATACTACTGCCACGAAGATTTGCATCGGACCAGTTCCGCATCCGCACGCTGATGCACACATAACAAATCCAGAGCGGCCGCCATCGTTATCCGTCCTCATCCCCCTGTCGTCCTCGTTTATTGGCACCCTCTCCTCGGCTGGGCGTAACTGCCCTCTTCAACCCTCCCACTATCCCACTATGTACGACCACGCTCGGCCCTCCTCAACGTTGATAGGCACGCCCGCGCACATGCTCGCCATCCTCGATACTCCGGACTATCTCGCCTTGCTCCCCTGCGGACACTCCGCACTCATGTTGCTCTCCCGCGTCCCTCCCCCGCCCGCCCTTTGGTTATTCGTAATCCGCATATCAGACTCGCCTTGCTCCATACTGAAATCTGCACACTGCGCTCTGCACGCCGCTCTCTGTGTTGGAAATAAGAATGAATAAAGTTATATTTTAGTAGGTATACATACAGTCTTTTATACCTACAGAAAAGTATCTACAATGTTCTACAAAGTTCATCTACATTGTAATTACTAAGTAGCTTACTAACTAATGAGTCATTACATTCCTTCGAGAGTAGACTGGAATGTTGGATTGCATTCTCCAATCCCAACACTCTGCACCCCCCACGCCGCACTCCGCACTCTGCACGCCGTACACCCCTTCCTCCCTTTGTCCCCTCCCGCCGGGTAGTCAGGCCGCGTTTGTGGACACGTAACGCGCATGCGCCTCGCACGCGTCCACCTATCCACGCGTACCAAGTACCGTCCGCCCATCCGTCCGCCCATCCGTCCGCCTATCCGTATGCACAGCTATGACACCCCACACCCGGGCCACCCCGCCCCCTTCTCTCTGAATCGCACTGCAGCTCGCTATTGCTCCTTCTCTCGCCCCTCGCCCCTCATCCCCTCCGCCTGCCGTCCGCTCCTCTATTTCCGCGCACCCAACCGCGTGGGCAGCTCTGTCACCCCACGACCGCAGCTCTGTCATCTTCACCACCACAGCATCCAGGCCCCCAACGCTCTTTTTCGTTTACCTGCGGTCGCTGAGGCTCCCGGGCTGTAGCTCGCTTCCCGGGCCCTCGTTCCTCCGCCCGCCCGTCCCGCCCTCTGTCCCACCCTCCCTCTGTCATTCCGCCCCTCCGTCCGTCCCACCCTCGTCCACCTGTCCACGCGTCAACCTGTCCGTCCCACAGCACGACCCCACGGACATGTCCCTGACCCTGACCCGCGGTCGACAGTCCCCGGGATGGATGATGCACGGATGAGGATGATGCACGGATGAGAGTGGCTTGCATAGTCGACGAAGAGAAATGGAGCGAGTTTTGATCTGGTCTCGTGGAGGTGGCTACTGTGTGCATGAGTGGCGAGGGCGAGGGCGAGGGGGGGAAGAGGGCGGGGGGCAAGGGCGAAGGGGGGAAGAGGCGAGGCCGAGGCCGAGGGTCAAGGAGAGAGGGGTAGGAAAGAGGGCGAGAGGGGAGATCAAGTGGCCCCGTACGCAGACACCGAGACAGACGCCGAAGCAGGCAGCACGGCAGGATATACGGCAAGTCCGAAGTCCGAACCCGACCGCGGATAGGGTTAGACACGGTACAAAATTCAAACACCCCAATACCCCGATGGGACGATGGATCATGGTATTATCCGCGGACCGCGTGCTAGTGATCCGCACGCGCACGCATACATCTCCGCCCGTTTTCCATTCCAATTTCCGAGTTCACGCTGTACGCAAGGTCAGTCCAGGCCGCATATACGCACAGATTAGGGCAAACAACCTACTGTGAGCGGTAGAATCGTATATTTACTATACACTATGTACTAGATTGCTAGAACTTAATGTCTCTCCATCCACGGTTGCGACGGGTGCGTACCTCGGAGCTTCCACCGCCCGCCTGCCCTGTCGCTTAACCTCCAGGTTTACAAATTTCCAACACTCGACCCAAGTTCGTACTGCGTAGCAGTGATTGAATTATGAACATGAAGGCCTCTAAAATAAACGAACAAAAAGTATTACAATGGGGACACCGCGAGTCGAACGCGGGCCCTTTAGAACTTCAGTCTACTGCTCTCCCAACTGAGCTATGTCCCCTGTGTGTTTCTTTCCGCGTCGGTACTTCCCGTGGACCCATAGGTTAAAACGAGTATGTGTTCGATTGCTAGTTTTCGATCCCGGGTCCTTCCCCTTCCGGCGAGCTCTATTTTTATGTCCCACCGCTAGCCCTCCGTAACCAGTGACAATAGAAATACGGCAGTCCCCAAGCAGTCCCGCTTGAGTCCCGTCAAGATATAATATGATATGGCATGGGCCGGAGGGTACATTGGACGGACGAGTGCTCTATGTAACGAAAGACTGCATTTGGTGACAGCCCACGTCCACCCGAGTGTAAGCGTACTGCCCCTATGCCCCATCTCGAGTGTGTCACCGAGCTTACCTTAACATCCATCAGTAAGACGTGCTAACTGCTTCTAAGTAGACTTCCCGCTGCGAGAACCGCGGGATGGGATAACTGACCGACACTGACCTTGCACTGCCACACTGCCGCACACCTCCACACTGCTTTTTTACTGTACCCTAGTTGATCGGTGTACAGCAGAGCAGACCTGCATCCATGTGTGCGTCCTAGGCTTATTCCCATTTGCTACTATGTTTACAAAGACTGTGTGTGTGAAGCTAGATATTAATCAGTATGGCTGTGGCATTGTTGTAACCTCTATTTATACTAGTATCATTCTTCGATGTTTATCTGCCACGTCTGATAGAGATATAAATATATACATTCTGAGTCTATTTAAGCGTTGAGGACCTACGTGCAATTGTGGCTGTAGCAACACTATAATGTCCCTTGTACCGCCGGAACCCAAGTTTGCTCAAATAGCTCTCAGTGATAACTTAAACTCCGTTGTATTATTTGGGTACTTTATGGGTGACTAATTATTTAAAATACCACTGAATGCTTGGTCGGCTAATGCGGTTCTTTAGGAATATACTCAATGACTTTCTTTGGGTGTATTTACATCTACAGTGTGTGATAAACCGGATCTTTTGAGGCGTTTGATTTATGTGACAATGTAGAGTTGAAGGAGTCAAATCCAAGTCTGGTTGTTATGACTACTTTGTTTGCATTATTCGCAGTTGGAACAGCACAATTTGGAATTAGATGGTACCTCGCAAACAAAACATTCGTTACTAATGGAGATAACTGGCTCCAGGAATTGAACAATCCCGAAGGAAGTGTTCTTCCGCTGCTAAACATTTTCCTCTCCACAGTCGGTTACATACTTGACAATTTGTTGCTAGTAAGTTCCTTCTTTGTCTGTCATGGATAATGAATATCAGACCTCTAGAAAGATATGGCGCTGCTATCATGTAGTTGGCAAGTCAGTAAACTCAATGATTGTTCCATTTTTCCTTTTCTTTTGTCAAATAGGTGAGCATGAGACCTTATCAAAAACGCTTTCTCTCAAATCCCATCATCGTAGTGCTAGCCATTTTCAACTTGGCTTATATGTGCACTCCAACCATTATGCTCCATATGGTCACGATCCGCGTGGCACATATTGCAAACTCCCTTTATTCCTCCTTCATTACTGTGACGGTCTTGACCAGTCTTGCGACGACATATATCACCTATAGCAAGATCGCCTCGTCGACAAAGAAGCATATTAAAAAACGCCACCGTTACCAACGGATACTTGCAATAATTATCGAGTCGTCCGCCATATATTTAGTGGCATCTGTATTCAACGCTGTCATTCAGATTATGTGTTCCATTGTGCTTGTTCGGGGCATTTCTACAGACCTCAACATATTGGTGACATATTCAGCAATAGCCAGCATTTTTACCACAGTCAGCTTTACTTTATTCGATGAAAATATATGCTTAATAGATATTTTTACAGGGATTTGCGCCTACTCTCATGGTCGCCCAGCTTGGGATCACGGCCACCAACTCAGACACCGAAAAATCCTCTGAAGCACTGAGTACGCTGCAATTTCAGCGACGTACATTACGCAACAGGCAGGATCAACAAAGTTCAGAGATGAATAGCGCTAGTATGAACCAAAGAGTGCTTTCTGTCCTGCGTAATGTTGCATACGAAAGGGAGGAAGTTGTATAAATGGGTCTGTCAGGCTAGGCAAAGACATCGAGGGAGCGACCTACGACTACAAGGTGACGTGATTTGGCTGAAGGCGCACGTTGGCGCGTGGGAAGTTGGAAGAGCTGGCGTTTCCCACAGTTCTACCAGCAACATAACATTGGGGCTCGCTCGATGTGATGTAAGGCGGAAACGTGAATATAATCATGATTGTCTGCTGCACAATTCTTCATCTGTATCTGTATCCGATGCATGGGGGTATAATACATAACAATCTCTTGCGTAAAGGTATGTATCGGTATGTATGATAGAGATGTATATAAAACAGCGGCTCGTTCGTCACTCTTGGGCTGAGTCCCTCATATGTGGGTAGAGTATACGTGCGTTCAATTGAGTGTTCAGTTGAACTTTTGTCATCGGTCCGTTTCTGGTTGACTTACCTTCACTTCACCGGCCGTGTGAGTAAAATCGGTAAATGTTTCTTACGCAGCACTGGCCAGATTGGCAGGTCCGTTAGCGCTGATGTTATTCATCACCAGCGCGCTGCGCCAGGATGTCTGGAAATGGAAGGACATCACGCCGTTTTTTGGTCTCACAAGGGTTGGATATTTGACGTACTATGGCATCCTTTCGTATGTCAGTGTGTGTGCTGGACCCTGGTGCTGTGACTGTAAGTATATATATTTTGTGTATCCTTGAGATATTGTTCACCGTGCATGCCGTAGACGCTTATGACTGCTCATATATATTAATAGCGCTTCTACCGATCCGGTGTCCAGTGTTTTGGAATATACACTGCTTGTGACGGTCGCGGATCTTCAATTTCGTGGTCTGGGGGGTGAAGAGAGCACAGTTAGTCGTATCGTATATTATCGCACTGGTGCCTATCTGAGTGGCTTGGACGACTTAGAGACAGCAGGCCACTGACAGGAGAAGGGTGGAGTCCAATTGTCGACAATACAGTTATCAGTTATAACGTGCCGACTGCAACACCCAACGATGCCCGGCCGAATGGGGCGACTCGTGTGGTTGCAAGGTGCGCTTTGACTGACTCTTCCCTGGCCTTAGTAACAGCTGTATCGAACCCAGCCCGTCTACCTTCACCCCCTGGAGGCCATCTAATATGTAATACTCGTCCCAGTAGTGCAATACATTAGTTTTTATTCGTGCACCAATTGACAAGGACACGTGCACCCGATGCAAGTTGAAGAACTTGCCTGACGCTGTTCCTATCGGACTGCGATGAGAAGCCTACCTCCGTGGTAACCTCATCGCATTGGTGCATTGCAGCATTGTCTCTTGGGCCCCTTTTCCGGTTATTCCTACGGTCCCACCTCCCGGGTCGCCATCAACATCGTTCACGGGTCGTAGGTACCGACAGACTCGATACTGCGTAATTGTTGTTCTTCTTGTAAAAAGTCTCCCTATAGCTGGTTATTGCCATACCAGTTGATACAGACTGAATTCGATCTACCCGTAATGTTCATCAAATACTATGGGTATGGGGTGTTGTGCCATTTTTGATGCCCCTTGAAGTACATTGTTGGCATAGGAAAACTTTCAGATAATGTCAGCGCGGCTCAGTCTTTGATAATCAGATTGATCGATAATCTGCAAGACTATACATATCATGGCGCCTGAGACTCCACCGTCCGTACATGAGTATCAGAATATATCAACTGGAAGAAGAGTGCTGTAGATGACTGTCGTCGTGTTTGAATACGGCAACTTTGCTTGCTGATCCTCGTGGATGTAAGTTCTTTCTGGTTGATGTTGATTTACCGGTGTGTAGCAGAGTAGCTCTGCGCATGACACTATCTGTGCTTTTTACCCTAGCCCCCTTTGTATTGCGATTTGCTGCCATCATGTTTTCAAAGGTTGTTCGCAAAGATGTTATCTAGTTCACTTGTTGGTTTCGAGTTTGGATGATATTCTGTGGTTTCTGATAGCGACGTAGAAGTCTACTTAAGACTTGAGAGGCCACATTCAACTGTAACTGGAGCAATATGACAACGCCCCTACAATCGGAGCCCAAGCTTGCTCAATTACTGCTCAGCAGTGATTTGAATTCCACTATGCTGTTTGGGTACTTTATGGGTGGATATGCACTTATTATACTCCTTCCTTCTACGAACTAATGTTGTTTTTTTAGGTATGTACTCAATGACATTTTTGGGATGTATGTATATCTACAGTGCGTGATAAAAATAATTTAATGGGGGAGTGTCTAATTAATCTTTACAGAATTCAGGAAGTCAAATCCAAGTCCAGTCGTCATGACTGCTTTAATTTCATTATATGCTGTTGGAGGGGCCCAACTTGTCATGAAATGGTATCTCGCAAACAAAAAACTCATTGATAATGGAGATAGCCCATCCCAGTCATTGGTCACATACTCTGGAAATATTTTTTCAGCATTCAACCTTTCCCTTTCTGCAGTCGGATACATGCTTGACAATGTATTGATAGTAAGTCTCTCTTATTTATATTATTTATAATGGAAAATGAAACGTCCCAAAAGATATGGCGATGCTATCATGTAGTTGGAAAGTCCGCAAAGTCAATGATTGTGCCATTTCTCCTTTTTGGTTTGCAAACTGGTGAGCATGATTTATATTTAAAATCAATTCTCGCAACCAATTTTGTTTTAGTTCTGGGCATATGCAATCTCGTTTATAACTTTACCCCAGCACTCATGCGCAATACTGTCGCAGATCGGCTGGTACAGATTGAAAGCTTACTTTATGCTGCATTCATTACTGCAACGGTTATAACCAGCTTTTCAACAACATATATTACCTATCAGAGAATAGCCTCGTCCACTGAAAGGCATACTATTATACAGAACCGTTACCAGCGACTACTAACAATAATAATAGAGTCATCCGCCATATATCTGTTAGCATCCATCTTTCATGCCGCCACTCTCATTGTGATTTTCTTTGTGGTTTCCGGGGACATAGACATGAGCCTCAGCACTTTGGTGACATATTCAACAGTCACAAGCCTCTTCACAACAGTGCGGTTTATTTTGTATTATGGTGTATTATGTACTTAGTAAAAACCTCTACAGGGATTTGCGCCGACTCTAATGGTCGCCCAGCTTGGCATCACCGCTAATAGCTTAGACAGTGACAACCTATCTGAACAACTGACCACGTTACAATTTCAACCACACTTACCGCACAGTCAACTGACTCAGCAGAGGTTGCAGATACACAGCTCTGTGAGCCAAAGATTTCCTTCTACCCAGTATGATTTTGACAAATAAGTGGGGGAAACTGTATAAACGGCATTATGCCACTATTTCTGATTACACCTGATACAAAACCATTGATTCAATATTTTTGTAACCGTATTATTTTATACAAGCAGGCGAATAAAAGATTGGTAACAGAGAAATCATAATGATTATGGTGAGTTATTTGCACCACAATTCCCACGGCGCGCGACTCATTGATGGCACCGCCGTGCGCGACTCAACGGGTTCGGCAGGTTATTATTTTGACTGCTAAATCCCAGAGCAGCCCATACTTACCTCATATTATGTGCTCTGCATATTATATTGTATCAAGAAGTAGAGTTGATTGCAGTTTAATGTTGATTTAATGACATTTTGTACCTATGATGGGATTTGCCGAAATATTCCCACGACTTGCCCGCCGCGCGCGACTCTCTGAAGGACTGCCGCGCGCGACTCAAACCAAGTGGTCATTTTCAAATGCACCATTATATGTTTTTTTTATCAATAGTAACAGTATATATGTGGTACATACAGTATGAGTACACAGATTCTACAGTAATATGAGGAAATACATCCATGTTTGAGAAGGAACTACTACTGAAATTTGATTAAAATATGTGCCTAAGTCCCCATGAATTGAATTGAAAGTACTTGAGCTGAAAAGGAGGAGATATATAGCTTCATTGTGTACTCAAATGCTATCATTTATGGGTGATATTGGATGGCTTAGTGTAGTTGTAAGTACAAAAAAGCAGGAAAAACTCGCCCTGTATGCCTCTCAAAGGGATTGATGACCACAAACTCCAGTAATTTACTATTAATACAATACATATACCTACATATACTTTATTTCTACTCTAAACACCCAGGATATAGTGAAACAAGCACTGTCCCCTCACTTTGAGTCGCGCGCGGCGGTGCCATCAATGAGTCGCGCGCCGTGGGAATTGTGGTGCAAATAACTCACCATATAATGATACTTTGGGAATTCCGGACAGTTATGGCGAGTTGGTTTCGAGGTGCGGTTCAACTGACTCTTCCCAGGCTTGGTCACACCGGATCTCGGTTGCGCCGTCTTCGTTTGAATTGGGATGTACGTGTTTCACTGGCAGTTGCGTAAGGAGTACTCGAATGAGTAAGGAACAGCAAGTATTGGATACACGTGTGAGTGTCAGTTGGCGAGGTGTTGTAAGTTAGTCGATGCTGCGTAAGAGAATCTGCACTGCGGAGTCCGAACATCGAGCTTTGCACGATAGATGCTTGAAGCTAATTCATTGCTTTCTATTAATGTCCGTCACATTTATAGCAGTAGGCCGTGTAAACTAATAAACCGAGACACGACCTGGTTAGCATAAACTGTCAGATAATTTTGAATATGATAGATCCCTTCAAACATTGATGGTGAGGCCGTTCGACTGTCACGGGGTTTAGATAGATGTATGAGGTTCATCCAGTTGAGCGTGACACCGCCGAACATGATCATTATGATATGCCAACTAACATAGCGCCAGAAAGAGTGGGAAAATGATGGGCGTGAGATATTTTACTCTGGTCCTTGAGAGTGTCGGATTTCTCTATTTAATTGGCGTACTCGAGTACAGCAGAGCAGACCTGAACCTATGCGTGTTTCCTTGGCCTCTTTAGTGTTATTACTAGTATTTGCTACTATGTTTACAAAGGCCGTATGTGGAACTGGATATTAATCAGTATGGCTGTGGCAGTGTTTTAACCTACATACCTCTATTTATACAAGTATCATTCTTCGATGTTTATCTGCCACGTCTAATGGATATATAAATATCTACATTGCGAGTCTATTTAAGCGTTGAGGACCTACGTGCAATTGTGACTGTAGCAACACTATAATGTCCCTCATACTCTTACCGGAACCTAAGTTTGCTCAAATAACTCTCAGTGATAACCTAAACTCCGTTGTATTATTTGGGTACTTTATGGGTGACTAATTATTTAAAATACCACTGAATGTTTGGTCAGCTAATGCAGTTCTTTAGGAATATACTCAATGACTTTCTTTGGGTGTATTTACATCTACAGTGTGTGATAAACCGGATCTTTTGAGGCGTTTGATTTATGTGACAATGTAGAGTTGAAGGAGTCAAATCCAAGTCCGGTTGTTATGACTACTTTGGTTGCATTATTCGCAGTTGGAACAGCACAATTTGGAATTAGATGGTACTCAGCAAACAAAACATTCGTTACTAATGGAGACAACTGGCTCCAGGAATTGAACAATTCCGAAGGAAGTGTTCTTGCGCTGCTAAACCTTTTCCTCTACACAGTCGGATACATACTTGACAATTTGTTGCTAGTAAGTCTTTCTTAGTTTGTCACGGATAATGAATATCAGACCTCTAGACAGATATGGCGGTGCTATCATGTAGTTGGCAAGTCAGTAAAGTCAATGATTGTTCCATTTTTTCTTTTCTTTTGTCAAATTGGTGAGCATTAGACCTTATTAAACACGCTTTCTCTCAAATCCCATCATCATAGTGCTAGCCATTTGCAACTTTGCTTATACGTGCACTCCAACCATTATGCCCAACATGATCACGTTCCGCGTGATACATATTATGTACTTGCTTAATGGCTCGTTCAATACTGTGACGATCGTAACCAGTCTTACGACGACATATATCACCTATAGAAGAATTGCGTCGTCAACAAAGAAGCATATTCAAAAACGGCACCGTTACCAACGGATACTTACAATAATTATCGAGTCATCTGCCATATATTTAGTGGCATCTGTATTCAACGCTGTCATTCAGATTATATGTTCCATTGTGTTCACTCTGGGCACGTCTACAGACCTCAACATATTGGTGACATATTCAGCAATAGCAAGCATTTTCACTACAGTCAGTTTTACTTTATTGGATGAGATTCATGCTTAGTAGATATTTTTACAGGGATTTGCGCCTACTCTCATGGTCGCCCAGCTTGGAATCACGGCCACCAACTCAGACACCGAAAAATCATCTGAAGCACTGAGTACACTGCAATTTCAGCGACGTCCATTACGCAACAGGCAGGATCAACAGAGTTCGGAGATGAATAGCGGTAGTAGTATGAGCCGAAGAGTGCTTTCTGCCCCGTGTGATGTTGGATATGAACGGGAGGAGGTTGTATAGGTGGCATTGGGGTATTTACGTACAATACATACGCGCTACTTTGTGGCTGATAAGTAGAGCAATGTGGACAAAGGTGACTGCTCGGTGACATAACAGATACGAGCATAGCACCGGCCCTCGTCCATGCGCCCACCCCATTCATGCGTCCCCGTATACCCGTCGGTTGGCCCATCCGTATGGACATCTGTAACATCCTCACTCCCTCGGAGTCCCGTGTCACGTCGCTATTCTTCGCTCCGTACCTCCCTCGTCCCCTCGTCCCCTCCGCGCTCTGTCCGCTGTCCGCTGTCCGCCTATCGAGATCCGCCCACCCATCCGCGTGGGCAGCTTTGTCACCCAAGACCAAACCACAGCTCTGCCACCCATGACCGCTGCTCTGTCATCTCATCCCCACCACTACCCACAGCAGCCATGGCCCCCACGCTGCGGTTCGTACACCTGCGGCCGCTTCCCGGGCTGTAGATCGCTTTACCGTCGTCCCTCCACCTGCGCACCTCCTCTACCATCCGTGCGTCTGTCCGTACCTTCCTCATCCGTCCGTCCGTCCACCCGTCCCACCCTTCGTCCTGCAGCCGCAGCCGCGCCTGCGCGTCCGGACAATAACTCAGCAGGGGCGGGAGGTATCGGGTTTGTGGGGCGTTTGGTAGGTGACTGCTTCGTGGCACTAGTAAGTACTCTCAGTATCCGTGCCGGTATATGCAGTGGAGCGCGGGACATAGGGGCGCGTAAGGGGCCTGTATGAGTGCGAGCGGACGTGATGATTAAAGGGTGAGGGGCGTGAAGGACACGGGGGCACGGGGGATCGGGGGAGCGCGAGGACCTACGAAAACGCGAGACGGCGTGATGGAGCTGGAGGGGCGCGAGAGAGCACGGGAGCGAAACAGATTTAAGGGCCTAAGGGGACGTGAGGGGTGCGAGGCAGCGGGGGCATGCGAGGGACGTAATAGGCGGGAGCGAGCGTAAGGGAGCTTGAGAGACGTACGCGTAAGGGCCTGAGGGCGCGCGAGAATGGCAGCATATGGCTGGACGTTTGTACTGCGATGTGAGGTGTCTTGCCGTGGGGGCTCCTTTCGGTGTGAAGGGGCGAAGGTCTGCTCTCTTCTCACAGGAACAGTCATACACCGCTCGGGCGCGGTGCCTCATTGTCCAGGCCAGGCCTCTGCCCCCAACAGGACACTACCCCAATCATTGACGTTATACGATTGTCAAGCAGCCGCGTGCCGTAGCACCAGGACAATCGCGCTTTGTCAGGACAGGAATTTCGTCAAGTATGGTATACTTAGTGAGCCCTCTGTCGAGTCCAACGCAACGCACGTCGACGAGGACCGAGCCGCTAACCTGCGGGAGTGCGGGAGGGGTAACGGAAGCTGCAGGAGGTGAATGGGGCGCAATGCGATGGGCGGTTAAGATTCAGGGAGCAATAGAAAGATAGAGGGGAATGGAACTCGATAAAGTCATTTGGGAGGACGAACAGGACGCGCGGAAGCTGGTGTTGTGTACGCTGACCGTGACTGACTGGTTGACCAGGGTATCGCGACCAGAACAGGGACTTTCACGTATATATGCACGCTGCGGGTAGCCGTGCGTCCTGGTTATAAGAGGATTAGGCACTCGACCAACGAAGTGATAAAATCTCTGTTCAGATTCTAATATAAATAATTACTGATATGTTATGTATTGTAACCTAAAGGGCTATCATCCGGTTATTAGTAGTAGTATTAGTACACATGTACTGCGATATATGCCGCACTACACCCGTTCCTTAGAAAAATTGTGGAAATTGTTAGGTGTGGTGGTAATGCTACGAACGGGAGGGTGCATACAATCGGCTACGGTGGAGTTGAAAAGCCGTCGGCATGTACTGTGCTGTCCACAACCGCACCTCTCGGACAGGGAGAAATGCTGATCCTCGCAATCATAAGTGTAGGTGCCAGTATCTTGTACATAATATATTACCATTAGACTGAATTGGTTATACAAATAAGAAGACTTACAGTCATGGTAGATGAACAAGCTGTGCCATAAGTGCTGACACCATAGGTCAGTGAGATATTAGTTGATACTGTCGAAACTAGAACAACAACGATATTGAATATTGACGACTGAAGCAAAGGAGTAGATTACAACAGATTCGATCACGAAATTGACAATTTTCCGGTACTTCTGAGGATGCTGAGTCCCATATATTGAGTGTTTTATCCGGCGGTATATAAAGAAAGTGGACATCACAGTGGTCAAGGCGGTTACCAGGAAGAAGGTGATAGCAACAATGTTGGCGATGTATCCCATTTTGTTTGTATAATTTTGGAATATAAATATTCCAAGAACAGTGACTTCTGCTATACCCGCAGCTATGTGTTTTGTCAAAGGCAATGCCAATTAAATTATTGTAAGTAACTATTAACGTACCAGTCTCAACTGCAAACATTAATATTGGAACTTTTATCGTAGAAACAGATCTGCCAGCCAAGTGGTAACATCTCCATACCTTATTCCAAGAAGTGTGCTTTAGTCACAGGAATATATATAAAATAATACACATTACCAGTACACCATCTGCAACGATGAATTGAATATCTCCTAGAACGCCATTTGCCAGTTTGTACTGCATGTAAAGGCGGATGTTACTGATTGTCTGTGACTAAAGCAGTTCTCTAATAGCATCCACTCAAATACCAGATTTGCGGTATTTGTGAAAAACAGAACCAATAGCGCAGAGATAACAATGCTACTCTTGTCTGTTCTCTTGGCTGATATATGCCTAATTATTATAAGATCTGCGGCGTGCAAGTGTCAGACGCTACCCACCGTATAAGTAAATGGTACAGACGGATACGGTTGTGTACATTCCTTGATAAGGTTACAGTTACCAGTTGGGATAGGGCAGTAGATGTACTGATATACTTACCCGTGAGTAAGACAAAAAGAAGGGTAGAGTATAAGTAATCCCTAAGCACAGACTGTTGAACGGCCATAGGGATGGGGAAGATACTTTCGGAGGACATCCTACGTTTGGAAGAAATTGTTTTATCAAATCTTATATGTATTTTCAAGTATCTGAATTAATTGAGTGCCAAGTATACTACCGCCGAGTCAATGCATTACGGTAGCAAACGTCCAACAGATAGGGATCAAAATTGCAAGTAAAGCATGATCAAATCCGCGGCCACCGCTAGCGCCCATCTATTTATAACAGCCAAAATGGCGTTGTCATACAGTTCTTGTATTTGTTTTGTCAAAATCAGTCAGCGCCAGCAGTGGAGACATATCACGACTTGTCAGATCTCAGAAGTGGTGATCGTTTGTGTCAAAGCTTTTGTGATTCCGTGAGAATGAACAGGCACAAGTCCATGTTTGACTCGGGTCCTGGTTTAAATGATATTCTGAAAACAATGTTACTTATGCATGACATGGAGATGGTCATAAAAAAGTATTTTCCTTTCGAACGAGATCATGATGATCCGGATCCGTCTGACTATGCAAGGTCTGATGTCAGCCTTCGGTAGAATGTCCGAGTACGTTTCTAGTGAAGTCACACTCAGCCCACATCACTCCTTTACGCAGATACACTAGCTACGTGTAACAGAGAACCACACATTCTTTTGAGTTCAAGAAGAGGAGCGAAAACCAAAACCGCCGTTGAATCTGGCCCACCGTGAGGGTACAGTAACAGACTGTGCAATTGGACGACCTGTCTATACGTCCTCCAGCCCTCCCAAGTCTTGTTGTACCTGCCGCCATCCATGGGCCAGTCGTACCGCACCACGCCGGCGCACAAACAAGACCTCTGAATTTCCCTTCCAGAATATCGCACTTCCAGCACCTCACCCGATTGCATCATCACAATAGTATAGGTACACCCACCGCTCACTCACTATACACCCTTCGCTCTCTTACTACCATGTAACCGGAGCACGGCTGTCCATGCCGGCCGTACCTGGCAAAGGCATCAGCGTGTGCGTGGCGGGTTGACAGTACTATGTATATTTGTTCTCTTCCAGTCCCGATTGATACGGAAGACCTTGGGATTGTACGCAAGGCGTGGGTTAAAACGAGCCTGGTTTTGGGTGCATGTAGAGAGAGGGGAAGCGCGAGCACTGATTCAAAGCATGGGGTCAACTCTGGGTTTACTGCTCTATGTAGTACATATGTATGCTCACGGAGGGCATATGGTTGTATCAGGTGCATGGCCTGCTGACTGTGCCTATACTGGGACATAGAGTCCCGTCGCGCATTGGTATCTACAGATTGCTCTCCTGTCACGACCAAAGCAGTAAAGCAGTTACTGGCGAGCGGTGTGAGTCACGCACATTTAACAGCTACCGTGGTCAATTCCTTTTTGCGGTCACCAAGGCTATGCAAAGGTTGTGCACTTTGACAGTGCTTGACTGCTGCGCAGAACTGTGATTTCAATTTATTCAATGAGTCGCTCTTATGGGGAATCAAAAAGTTCAGTGACTGGATGGATGTGGGGCTATGCTTAGATGGCTAAACGTCAGTTTTTTTTAGAACTTTTGTACACGATCACGCGTGTTGACAGAGAATAATCGAGATGGATAAAGGCATCCTGTATCGTAACACCCCTCATCAAGTATTCCGTCCATCCCACCCAACTCAGTAAGTCTCTGTGGTATATCTCTAGGACTAATTGAAGAGCTAAAGCAAACCACGCTTGATACACTTTATAGCTATATGTTCAGACAGGCAAAAAATCTGGTATTCACGGGTGGGACTTTCATTGGGCACCAGGGTCACGGAAACGACGTGCTAGGTATGCAATCATGAGAGCAGAATTGAGACCCATTTCATTCATTTACATTGGCAGAGCGACTGAAGGAAGCCGCAGCGCCAAATGCACTCTTCAACTCGAAGGAAAGATACGATCCCCCACATTGTCATCCACATACACGTTCGGCGATTCTCGACCATCTAGATAGGCGCACCGGGGGTGAAATGCAAGCTCATCTTACCATTACTTGGCTGTATGGTCCTGCTGGGTCGGGAAAATCAGCCATTCTTCAGACATCGAGTGAACGATGGGCCAACTTGGGCTGTCTCCTCGCCACCTTTTTCTTCTGGAAGTCGGACAATACAAGGAACAGCTTGGACCGGTTCGTCTCCACCATCTGCTACCAAATTGTCCAGGTGCTACCCCGTGTCAAGCCCCTAATGGCTCGCGTCATCCAATTAGATCCTTTGATACTCACCAAGGCACTACCAACTCAAATACAATCTTTGATTGTCGAGCCTCTGCAGCAGCTGTATTCCACCGGTTTTTTTGACGGACACAGGCCGTACGTCATTGTCGTGGATGGACTTGACGAATGTTTAAAGTCTTCCGATCGTCGCGTAGTGCTACGCGGTATTGCATACATGACAACAACATGCAAAGCGCCTATCACTTTCCTCATCTCAAGCCGCCCGGAGGTCGATATAAACCATGCTTTTAACGCACAACCGATGCAAGGACTCTGGCTCTCCTGTACCCTGAATCGTGATTATCAAACAGATAAAGATATTCGAAGGTTCCTCTCGGACTCCTTCAGGGACATAAAGTTGACCCACCCTTACAGCCATCACATTCCGTCAGACTGGCCTGCAGGCCATGACATCAACTACCTAGTCTTCAAGGCCTCTGGGCAGTTTATCTTTGCGTCTGTTGTGATCAAATACGTCTCCGCGAGCAACACGCTTCCTCATCGCTCCTTAGAGGTTGTGTTAGGTCTGAGACCAGCGAGTTGGAACGACTTGCCATTTGCCGAGCTAGATGCAATTTATAATCACCTCTTGGTGTCCCATTTCGATTATACGATGGCTCTGGCTGTGCTCAGATGTGTTTTATCAGGCACCAAAGACACTCCTGTGATCGCAACTCTTCTCAGCATCGGCACGGAGGATGTGGAACTGGCGATAGGTCCTCTTGCAGCCATTGTCACCATTCACCTTGGTTCCCGGGGAAATGAACTGAGACTAGAGCACATGTCATTTACAGATTTCCTCTTTGACAAATCCCGCAGCGGACGTTTCTATATAGGCTCTCTTGAAGACTGTGAACTTCAAGCAGCCCGGCTTTGCATTTCATGCTTAAACTCACCCCAGGCTCATTTCCGTGATGCGATATTCTGTGACTTTACGGATATGGTGCTTCGGAGACAATGTTTGACTGAGACCTGGCGCCAACTTGCAAATGAACTACGCATGGATAAAGTCTGGCCTTTAGACGACGCCATGCACTTCTATATGTATGACAATTATATTAACTCAGAGGCATGTAATCAATACTCACTATTTTACACCATTCCTGACATTTTTCTCAGCATATTCCTTTCAATCCCATTTTTGACTCCTGGGTTGAACAAATAATCTCTCAGCTACGAATGCAGTTTAAAAGATACCTGTCGAGCCTCAACCTAACAGCGGTACTAGTCATTGCCACAGCAACACCATATCAAAGCTTTGAATGGCGATTCTATATACCCAACTTCACTGCATCACAACGACATTTTGACCAACGCGCATTCAGTGTAGTGGCCTCCCAACGAAACCTGCATCTATACCGTCCAAGCACACGAATGATGCGGAAGATTTTTAATTATCCTACTTCCAATCGCCTCTCGCTACTGAGAAGACATATCGATGTTGCAGTCATGTTCCTACTCTCGTCCTATGTTCGCTGGCACTTTTCTCTACGTATGCTGCATCTAAAATCTCCCGTAAATTGTTGTCAAAGCCAATACTACAATGGAAGTGCAAGCAAGATTAGGCCCAGGCAATGGCGCTCTCGTCGGGTTTACCGCCGCGCGGGGATCATGCTGTACAGATACAGAACCCCCCGTGATCATCAATATCACAGCAACATGAGTGAATTCTACAATCCCCTGCCGTATCTCCTTCGCCACTGCAGTACCAGTACAGCAATGATCTCTTTTGTGCGGTCGCATATTAGATACATCTGTGTGTCTCATCCCTCCGGTCGACACATACTCAATGTTGTTCGACTCTACTTATCTTGCAAGAAGTACAGTCGTATGCCACACGATAAAGTTGAGCTAGACGGAGGAGAATCTTGTGATATATAGTGCCAGAATAACATGATCTGCATCAGCATTATCATGTCAAAGGATCCATAGGCAAGCCTACACCCACATTTGCCTAATATGCCTCATTCTAATCCCCGCTCTAACAATTTATTGTAGAGTACGATAGAAACCATAATTTACATTACTTTACATCCGCAGTAGCCAGTTTATTTTTTAATCCGTAATGCCCATTACCTCTTGTCTTGAGTCGGGCTGGACGGCTGCCGAAGGCAGTGTTGGCAAAGTCGTCGACAATTAGAATAAGTCGGGTCACGAGTTTGTCCGACTACAGCGAATTGATGGCGACTAAGTCACCGCCTTTATCTGGTTTTGGCAAGAAAGTCGGGGAGTCCGTCACATGAGATAATTCGCAGTGCTCTGCCGAGCGAGCTGCTATTGAGCCCAAATCGCGTCTATATCTTATCTTGACGTAAAAACACGGCGGGGGCAGCCATTACCATATGTACTTGCCCAATTTAGATAGCCATCAGGTCGATAGTCGAGGAAAGTCAGGAGCCCGACTATCACGACTATCACGAATAGGCAGTCGACTAATCCGAACCAGTCTCCGACCTTGCCATTGTTGCCAACACTGGGGCCCGAAGGAGCCTCGTAGGTCAGCCACCACTAATGTTTGCACCTGTTATAAGCCCATTGGTACCCTTCTACATTTTATGATATTCTGAAGACTCAATGAGAATTGTGAGGTAAAATGTTTGTTCCCGTCTCCTGTGTCTCCCGTCACGCTTCCGACGGTCCGTCGCCCATTCCGCACCGTCGCGTCTCATCACTCTGTCACCGGGAGTCCCAGCGGAGAGGGCGAGGGAAGTACCAGTGGGGAATGAGGTGGTGGTCCGGGTGGAGCAGCATCTATAGGATGGCACTAGCACAAGCTGGGACTATACGCAGCACAGAGCGTATGTTGAGTATGACTGACTGGTCGGACAGGGGGACAAATCGGTTGTCCCCACAACAGGAAGCAGAGGAGTGCCTCATATGCGCGCTGATCACAGCAGAGGCTGCCATGCGCGTGGGCGAGTGGGAGAGCGTTGGTAATGGGATGACGCAAACGGCATGGGCGCTAGGATTGGGGTGTGTGCTATGTATTGTATGTCCATTGCTGTGACATTTGCGTACGATGGTAGGGAGTGCACTGGCAGCCTGAGGGCCTTGGCCTGGCTCTTGTCTCCCGCTCGCCGTTCAAACCCAGTGACTGGTTGGCTGGTGTTAGTGCGTAGCCATCGTATGAAATGATCTGTATAATGTTTTGTAAGTAATGGTGCTAACTTTAGAGTTCATTTGGCACATAAGCCGCTGCGCTACTCCGCAAGATGGCCCTGGTCAGTTGGTCATTCTATATTTAACACCCACCACGCTCTGTAGGTCTATTTACATACTAATGTTGCGTGTGTGAGCTGATTATAAACAAGGGGCATGGTTGTCTTGCTTCGAAGTCATTGTGTGGAAATACATATTTAGTTCTGCTGCATGAACATCGTTTATGGAACCTTGAGACACTTTATATATATAAACGTTTTGAAGCAAGTGACATATTAGCCTCACGTAAGTCTTATACACTATCTAATAACATAAGATTTCTTTTTGATTACAATTATCAAAATATACCATCTGTAGCGGCACAGTGTCGATGATTGTATGATATTACCCACTGAATATTTCGTCCCATGAACCATTTTCGAAGGCTGGGAAGAAAAGAAGATGTAGGTCCCATGTCTGATCCAAGCACATCAGTTCGAAGCAATGCCGGTTCTCCGACTCTATTAAAAGATCTAGTGGAACATTAATCATGAACCCATAGGCGTTCCATCCTCTAAACCACAGTGTACGTTTTTAAACACCCCACTCAGAAAATCCAGCCCGGGCCTGCAAATCATGTGCTATGACTGCTGTTTATCAGGCCAGCCCTTGGAGCGTTGTGGATTTCTACAGGACGACGTTTCTAATTATAGAGTAGACGGTCATCATGGAAGAAACACCGTGACGAATCCCCTTTACCTATGGCGCAAACAAACAAGAAGGAACGTTTATCCCACGTTCTCTAATACCTGAGGTAACCTGAGCGGCCATAGAACTGTGTCGGACATATTTGGCAGTCCTGTAATAGCGCGTAATGCCATGTGTTGCAATTCGAAGGTCGGAAGCTAAGTGAAGACGTAAACGGCTTTCATTTATGAGCTGGATCAAGGGTTAGTCCGCTCCATCATCAAATAAATCAGGAAAGACTACAGGTAGCTATATCAAGCTCACATCGTTACCCCTGCAAAGTACTTTCCTTTTATTGGCGTAGTCCGCTAAAGGGCACATGCTTCAAGAACACCAGGCTCTATGTCTATGTCTAGGTAGAGACGGGCAACAAAGTGTTCGCGAAAATGTTGCAACGCGAATAGCGCACACGAACAACGCGAATAGCGCACACGAATAGCGCACGCGAATAGCGCAATGCGAATAGCACGAATAGCGCAATGCGAATAGCGCGAATAGCGCAATGCCAATAGCGCAACGCGAACAGCGCTCCTTACATAATAATTGTTTACACAACGGATATAAAACGCAGCTCGCGCAAACTTGTGTCCCCAGAGCACTCAGCAGTACTTTGCAACATATATTCCAACGATAACCACTACTCCGCCCGCCTTTTCTACCTCAGCTAACATGTCATCGCCTCAGTTCGCAGAGGGCCAGTACATCATCAACTTCGGTGTTGACAACGTCCTCCGATCTGTCCTTGGGATTGCGCACGATGTTGTCACGGCGGTTCCTCCAATCATTCCTACTCCAATCGTACGTTTTCGCAAATTACATTTCGTTCAATTAATGTGCTGACCCTCGCATTTAATCCGCACCACCAGTGGGATATTAGACGCAATGAACATAATTATTTCATCCTTTCTGTTGGTGGCAAGAATGCAGGTCCTGCAAGAGGGGGCAGTACAATCCCCCTTTCCGACCATATGGGGCCATGGGCAATAACCAAGCCATTTGATCGCCACGCCGGACCTAATGATTGGATGTAAGTTACAGTCTGAAATATTTGCAGAGCTATGAACTAAAAATTCATATTGCAGTATCTTAAGTATTAACCAAGTTCAGCCCTTTCCACCCCCGGAAGCTGGTTGGAAGCTCGCTGATGGCAAGATAACCGGTCCAGTAGGTGCCTTCCTGTAGCTGAAAGTTACTTGTCTAATATCTCACACAGCTTACTATTGAAAACGCGGCAACCATCTTTACTTTCCTCAGAGTCGGCAACTAGTGGCTTCCATTTTTTTTTCCATCATGAACCGACCGCACTCAGGTGTCCCCAAGTTCGATCTGAATTTGTTTAAGGATGCTGCCTGTTCTCCTTCTTCGTACCATGTTCTTTAAATACAAACAACAGAAATAAATTGGGGTGTAGTCTCCTGTAAACAAAAAAACTTAAATTTACCCCGTGTCCTCAACCTTCGCTAGAAGACCACCCTGCGGCACGATTATGCATGGGTCTTTACGCGCTCTTATCAGGGCGCACACATGGCCTCCCTCGCTACAGCCTAGGATGTCGCAATCGTGCATCTAGTACTGTCCCCCATCTCTACGAATCTACCCGCCTTCCCAGATCCGTCCTCCCATTTTTACGCCCCGCCGCTTTGTAGTCCTGAGGTTTTCCTTTTTTAGAAGATGCCATACGTAGTGCGCACCACGTCCGCCCTCCAACTCTACTTCGCGTGGTTCTGCATTTACTGTGACCATCCGTCCATTCAGCATGTGGGTATGTAGACTCTTCCCGCCCCACGCTCTGTCTGTCATCTGCCCTGTTAACCCACCACGTTCTGCCACCTTCCCTTTGGTCAATCTGTGCCGCTCATAGCTGATCCTATGGGCGCTTAAGGCTTCTTCAAGGCAGTGCAATATGCAACAAATCTCTTTCACTTAACTCTATCAAAAATTTTATCCTGCGTCGCACATCCCCTCGAACGTACTATAAAAAGCATGCGCGGACTCCTCAACATTTCTGTGTCTTTTCAGTACCACAACCACCATATTTGGAACGGCCCCGCTATGAGTCAGACCAATGTTCTCTCATTTCCAACCATTACCTACCTCTACAGCGGTCCGTCCACCCATATGGAGGCAACACAGCTGCGCGGAGAAGCTCTCCGATACTTATGGCTTCCGAAGCCCAAATTTCACGGCTGGAACTTTTACCGTTGGCATGGGATGTCGATGAATGGACGGGATGGATATCACCGGTATCCTCTGCTGCAGGTCCCTCTTCTATTAACCCGTCGCGCCGTCCCGTCCCGTACTGCCTCGCGCGTCGCCCCGCCGAGTCATTGTGCCCCCCACCCCATAGACGTACATCGCACATCGGCGTCCCCGAGTCTTCACGAGTCCCTGCTCCCCTTGCACTAGTGTGGTCTTTCACCTGTACCACGGTGTGCTTCAACCTGGGAGAGACTAGGTAGGCCTCTGCGCATAAGCGAAATGAAGTAGGGAGGAGGGCAAGAGCCAGGAGGACGAGTGACTGCATCTGATTTGCTTGATGCGAAAAGACGCGAGCCGGGGAGGCGCGCATCCGAGTATGCCTGATGTATGCACATTGGCGTGCAGGCTATAGAAGGTATGGGGACTATAACTTACCACGCGAGCGACAACCGAAGCGGCTCATGCTTTCTCCTCTCTCTAGACATGTCCCGGTACTTCCAAGTTCTCATTGTGCCCCATTTCTCCTTGTGCCTCAGATCTCCTGATCCGCGTCGGGTCCTCAACGAACCTTGTATACATGTATGAATATATGTATTCATCAAATCAAAGTCAGGCAAGGCGCAGTGCGCGTCCTCGTCCTCTCCCGCCTTCACCCTTGTTTATGACCAGACCAGACCCGGCGCACCCATTGTCAAACCATGCAGATGCATTAGCTTCCCCCTTTGTATTCTCTGTGTGTTCGGCCCGTCGCCGCTGTCGTCCTCAGTCCCGCTACCCGGATGCGCGCTCAGTCTTCTTACCACCCGTGCGCAGTTTTCTCAATACCCGCGTGCATGTCCTGCCTCCACGCTGATGTCGGTTCCCACACAACGCATACATATATACAAGCGCACTCCCCCGCCTGTTTGTCTGGCTTGCTGGTCAGTTGGTTATTGTATTGTACGGCGTGGGCAATGGGCATACATACGTTCCCTCATCCCCGACACCCCTTCCACTCGCTTACTATAGGTACACCCTCCGCTCACTTACTATACACCCTTCGCTCTCTTACTACCACATAACCGGAGCGCAGCTGACCATGCCGACCGGGCGGCCTGGCATAGCCATCAGCGTGTGCGCGGCAGGTTCAAAGTAGTTTGCTCCCTTGCCCCGTATCTTCACGCTCACAGCCCCCGCCAAGCCACCGCCCCCGCCCCCGCCCCCGCCCCCGCCCAATGCCAATCTTGTTCTCGCGCGCGTTATGCCCGCCCCGAACGCCCCCAGCAATCATTTAGCGTCTACAGACACCACTCGAGAGCTCAGCGGTAATGGACACTCTATCTAACCCCCAGTTATGGTTATGCAGCTGTGCCGCTTGTGATCTCGGGGGCGCTGCGTCTGTATCTCGGTGACTACTGCTCAGCACGGCTGCGTAGGGGAGCGTAGGGAGAACAAGGCCCGAGCATTGTTGACGGTGTGTCTATATGGGATGCCTCTAGGGGTGTTCCGGTGAAGCAGTGGGATGGAGAGAGCAGAGCAAAAGTCCCGATTGATACGGGAGACCTTGGGATTGTACGCAAGGCGTGGGTTAAAACGAACCTGTTTTTGGACGCATGTAGAGAGAGGGGCAGTGCGAGCGCGAGCGCTGATTGAAAGCACGGGGTCAACTCTGGGTAAGTTACTGTTCTACGTGGTATATATGTACGCTCACGGAGGGAAGATGGTTGTATCAGGTGCATGGCCTGTTGACTGTGCCTGTGCTGGGATATATAGTCCTGACGCGCGTTGGTATCTACAGGAGAGAAGCAGGCGGAAAGACGTGGTCATGAAAATCTCATGTTCGGGTATGAAGTACATATGTGTCTATAAATAGAATGTAAGCTGGTCCCCAGCTGGTATGTTCGGCTGCTATTTGCGGCTGGTTATAAAATTATGTGAAACATATGTTTATCGCATAACACAATAGATCCTGATAATCAGCCATGATAGAAGCTCAGTGTATATACTACTTTATATATCAAGGGCTGTTATTGTATTCCGACTATCTCCAAGCATTCTGTGAATATTCTAACTCTCAACAATCAAATGGTTTTCACGGGAAAAAAAGATGCGTGTATCTAATATGGTACAGGATCCCCATTCCACTATCAATGTTCTTTCGAAGTTGATTAGATTACGACATGCGTTTCCGCCATAAATACAGTACCTGATGGTTGTAATACTGTTCTATTCAACGAGAACGATGTCATTCTTACCTTCGCCTCCACCAGTGACTACCCAGAGGACGTTTCTAAGCGCTGCTCTAAACTCCACTCTCCTGTTCAACTTTGTTGCGGGTAAGTAATTAAAGTATCGATCAGAAGGATCCTCTGTAAAAATTGACAACATTGTTAGGAATGTATTCCGTGATATTTCCCCTTACAATATATCTATATAGTGAGCTTCGTCTATTCGTTATACTATGCACAGTAATAAAAAATGCCGCATTAGTGACTAAAAAGAAAGAAAAGAGCCGATTCATTATCGGAGTACTTGCAGCTCTGTATTTTATAAACATGGCGGGACTCGGGGTGCAATGGAAGATAACAAACGACATCTTCATTTCGAATGGTAAATCGACACTTTCCTCGTTCCTTGTTGTTGCGAATGGAGACAGTACTGGTCTTGTCTTTGCATTCGATCTGATGACTGTTATCTCGTATATTCTGGCCGATGTGTTATTTGTAAGTTCCTCTTCTAAACCTTTCTAACAAATCTTTACCTTTGCAATGCTGATCTCTTCCTTCAGATCTGGAGATGCTACCACATGGCAGCTATGTCATGGCGTGCAGTATACATTCCGTTAACCTTGTTCACCTTCGAAATTGGTAACATAATCCATCAATATCGTGTTGCGTTTTATTGCTAATCTTCGATATAGCCACTGCTGTTGCCGCTATAACAATAACAGCAATATTTAACTTCCGTTCGGGGTCATTTACACAGACTCTCTCAGTTGTCCAGGACGCTCTGAATGCTACTTATACTGGATTTATATCATTGACAAACCTATCAGTAACATTTTTCATCTACCGAAGGATTACAGCATCGATACAAGATGGGAACGAACGCACGCACCAGTATAGGAGAATTATCCGCATAGTCCTCGAATCGGGGCTAATCTACTCGATTTCCGCCATTATAAATACAATCTGTTCAATTTTTGAAGCCCTTCCGTCAGGCATCAATCTCACATTTGTCGGTGTATTTTCCAGCTACATGGGTGCCGTTGCCTTCGTTATAACCGTATGTCTATTGTTTTATTTAGAAGGATTACACATATAAACGTCTTTTTAGGGGATAGCACCAACACTGTTAGTCGCCCAGATCAGTTTGTTGGATTCTCGGGAAACCTCCGAAGACATAAAATCTTTACCTATTTCAGACCTTCAATTTGATTTTCAAGAAACCAACCACAGCGTATGACAACCTTTATACGCTTTAGGTGATGTGAAGAAGATTGAGATAGTCAAATTTTAGCACGAGGGCTGCTTATTTATGTAGTTGTATCATGCTAGCGCCTTTTTCTCGCGTTATATACTAGTTAGAGAGGACAGCATACAGCAGAGCAGTGAGCTAGCATGAATGGACTACAGCCCTGAAGATAGCTGGGGCTTCTACAAAAAAGTTGCTCTATACTACCCCACCTACCGTCTGTTTGGTGTGTATTATCCTGTCCAATGCAGTGTCCGTCCCAGGCTTTACCGCCCTTCCATCTTCCTCCCGCCCTCAGAGAGAAAAACGTTCTACCGAACTCCCTGTACAAGTGCACGCGTGGACGAATGACTGCGCTCAGTACCAGTACCACCTCTCGCCCAGGAATGAGCTGATGTGCAACGCGCAGCAAGATTTACTGCGTTTAGGATTTCTTTGGCCGTCCGAACTGATGCACTTGCTTGCGCCTGTCACAACTCCCGAGTCTCTGCCGCCCCAAGCTCTCTCGCTCGCCATGCGCGCCTCGCACATCCCGCCTCACTTCGCCGCGCGACTAACGCTTCCCATGGAGGGACGACCGAGCGCTGGTGTTGCGTGCGTGTAAGCATGTACTATGAGTGCATGTGCAAGCTGACTGGCCGGCCGGCCCGCGAGACGGATGGGGGAGGGAGCGTGGCGCATACCTCGAGCATCAAACATCTCCCAGTACTCTCTTAAGTGTATCCTGGTTGCTTTTAAGATATGTCAGTGATATGAGAGTTGCGAAATAAGCAAAGATCAATAGGTAATGTAGAGGTATATTATATTGGGGACACCGTGGTTTGATAGTAGGCCCTTTAGCCCTTCAGTCGACTGCTCTCGAGCCCAGCGAGCCTTGTCCCCTGTATTCACCTCCAAATCGACAGTCCTCCTGTGGAAATATAGGTTAACCCAGCGGAACGCCAAGCAACAAGCTTTCCGCGGACGTGAAGACTAGAGGAGCACCTAACACGGGTGACCACGCCGATTTTACTTACATGACTCCAACCGTGTGTGGACACATACCGGCTCACGGCTCCAGTAACTCCCGTTACCTGAAAAAACTCCTCCCAGATATACTGAGTCTACGTCCTGCACCGGGCCTACCATCCGCGTCGAGCCCGTTGCACTTGCGTTCCCCCATGTCCCGTCCCGCACCTCCCACATTGTCCCGGCCCTCATTCAATACCTTCCTCGCCTCGAACACATTCTATTAGTGGCTACTAATGTCTGGATATTTAAGTTCTACATACGGAAGTGCATACCTACAAACGGTTACATCCTAGCTAGTTTCACTTGTTTTTAATGAAAGAACATTATACAAAGAAGCACAGGCAGTATACTTTAACAAAATCAGGTCGAACTTGAGGACACAGTGCATTTCATTGCTAATTGCCAACTCTGACGAAAGTAAAAACGGTTGCGTGAATATCGTCAGTAATCTGTGTGAGATGTTAAAGAAGTAACTTTATGCATCAGGATGATACCTACTGGACCGGCTTCCTTGCCATCAGCAAGCTTCCAACCAGTTTCAGGAGGTGGGAAGATGCGAATACCGATATTATTCAAGATACTGCAATATAACGCTTTTTGTATATACCTGAGAATATATCAGACTTGCACTTACACCCAATCATTAGGTCCAGCGGGGCGATCATACGGCCTAGTTATATTCCAGCCGCATCCCTTGCCATTGGAAAGGTTCATGGGAGAGTTGGCTTGTCCATCAACTGCACCCTTCCCATCAATAGACAGGGTGAAGCAATCCTTCACTCCTGTATCCCATCTGATATCCCACTGGGTGCATAGCAGATGCCAGGGTAAGTTAATAAATTGTAAAAAATAAAAAATAAAAAACCCACGACTGGAATTGTAGCAATGTCGGGAGAAAGCACCGTGATCACATCGTCAGCATTCCCAATGACAAAGCGGAGGACGTTATTAACACCAAAGTTGATAACATATTGGCTCTCTGCAAACTCCCCGCCATAACCAGAGCTAGTAACATCAGGAAACGTCGTATTGACCGAGGCCAGGGAAGTGACCGTGTCAGGCGTGGCAGCAGAAAGAATATTGGACTCTGTGAGGAACATAAAAACAGAGACGTTGGGGAAGGGGTTGGGGGCAAATACTCTCTTAAAGTTGTTGAGGGATGTCTTGAAAAGCACTGCTGGCAACCATCCATTTATGCCGGTTAAAAATACAAAAAGATATAATTTATCTTGAAAAGAAATACCTATTTCAACCAGATTAAGCTAAGAGATTGCCTCAGACTTTCCGAAAATAGGAACTTTCCTGATAAAATGGCAGTTCCAAATCGATAAGATATGCCATGTCATATTTTTCCCCATAAATAACTGATCAGTGCCAGCAGGGTCAGCAAGAGTACATAGGTATGTAAATCTCCGCAGTTACAAGTTGGATGTAAGGGAACCATTCCACCTGTTTATATGTACACATGGGTAGTGTTAGAAGTAGAGCTACGGCAAAACTACGGACCTATGTTTTGTTAAATAGTATAGTCTGAGAATCAATTCAGAATAAAGGAAGAATGATCAACTGGCCAGGTGGTGACCTTCTGTAAGTGGCCCGATGACTCTGACCTAGCCAAAGATGGCATATGCTGCTTAAATGAATGCTGTATATCATAACTTACCAAGCCTTATACAAATCACAGAGTAATGAAACCAACTTCACGGAAGCCTCGACATACGATCACTTGGTTGTCGTCAGCATTCAGAGAAATGATCAAAACGAAGTACAGAAAGGTGACTATATGCTATGCGGTACTTCGTTGCAACTTCGTTGACTCTACTGTCGCGCTCAGGCTACTGTCAATCTCGCTCAGACTTCGACGCACCAACCGGTATAGCCAACTGAACAGCTATCATTGCTCTCCTGATATTCATGGCGAGACACCAGGCTGTAAGGCTCCCGCCGCTCAACGTCCTCTCGTATACTTTACAGGTACGACTCTGAGGTGTGAACGTATCCGCCTCTGGACTCACCACGATCATCGAAGCCATGGTAATAAGCCAAACACTCCGGGCTTGCGTTGTCAATCCTACAGGCTCAGCATTGTCGACGGAACCTTGATGATAGTATTCAACCATCTATGCCCTTTCAAGCCCCGCCTGATGACTTGACGGAAGCACAGTACGCCCAGCTATGGGAATATCCACAGGGCACCATGGTCACCCCAACCCTTGTACGGCTCCCCCCGCCCTAGGGCCACGGGGACCAGTGGCTCGGACACCAGGGCTTCCAGCTTCGTATAACCAGGGGCGTGGCGTTGCACAACCGCAACCGCGCACTCCCAGAGCGTGAATAAGGTTGGGCTTGGTCGGGCCCAGTGAGCCTGCCATCTTATTCAATGCAATGCACGTCAAGGTAGGCAGAGTATTCAGGGAGGCGCAGGTGCGAAAATTAGAGAGCAGGAGCGCCGGTGGAACGCTTGGCCCTTTCCCACCGCGCAGACTCTCTGTGCTTCACTTTAAATAGTAAACCGCTGCATGGTTGGGACTCTCGTGAGTAGGCACTGGCCCAATGGGCGGTACTTGTGATATGCTGGTGTTCAAACCCTACAGGAAGGTTTTTGTTTTTTTAACATAAGAAAATCATGTTTTAAGGATGCCGACTTATGGTGAACAACCTCCCAACGGTTTGTACCTATAGCCGAAATTCACGAGTCCCCAAAGTCCCTCTGCGTTGGGAAGACGTCGGAATGCACGTGAATAACCCGAGTGAACAGAGAGAGGGGGTGCTTCCGTAAATAAAGTCTTCTGTCACACCTGTGCGTGGGTATAGATAAGGGTACCAGTGGAAGAGGGGCAGGCTGGCAAGGGGCTGAACGAGTAGAGGTCAATGCTGGGGAAGGACATCGGACTTACATAATGGGAGTATGCACAGCAATGATATATGAGATTGACATGGCAGGAACTGGGATGATAACAGGTACACAGCCTGTACGTCTGAGTCTGATCTGCAGCATGCGTGGCGCGGAGTGCGTAGCGGTCCCCTTTGGTCTCACTGTTGGTTATTTCAAACTATTGAGTTCCTCTCACAATACCTAAGCAGTGATTGTACCCAATCCGTCTTATGCCCATGTTTCCAGAAACACCAGGACCCCGACGGAAGTAGCTGACAGGTAATGCTTACAGGGCTGTACTCATATTCATTTAGTGCATGGGTCATACACATGCCAGTAGGGTATAATTCCCACAAGCGTCATCACGACGAAAAAATGTCTGGCAAGCTATACATGTATGGGGGCACAGGTAAAAGGCAGTGAGGCGGCAGTGAGGGGCAGTGAGTCCGTTATAGAATGTGTACAGCCTTGCCTAGCGGAAGGTCGACACATAAAAAAAAAATAACCCGTATCTCACCCCCATCATCCAAGGCCCCCTCGCTCCGCTGTAACTCAGTGTGTTTCTGTCGTACAAGTCTTGAATAGATGAGCAAACTGAAGCAACTCATTTGAGACACTGTCGCAATATGTCCATACATGCACATAATCTTATCATCACGGGTGGAAGTTTCACCAACCATCGCGGTGGTGAAATCAATGTATTAGGTATGCGACAATGGGAGAATTTTTAAGACCAGTTATACTCATTTTTATTTGCAGAGAAACTAAAGGAAGCTGCAGCGCCAAATGCACTCTACAACGCGAAGGAAAGATATGATCCACCTCGTTGTCACCCACATACACGATCCAGAATCCTCGACCACCTGGATGGACGCACTGGGAGCACAATCTCGCCCGAAATTACTATTACATGGCTCTATGGACCCGCTGGCTCAGGAAAGTCGGCTATCCTCCAAACCTTGAGTGAACGATGGGCCAAGCTTGGTCGGCTTCTCGCCACTTTTTTCTTATGGAAGTCGGACAGCACAAGGAACAAATCGGACCACTTTGTCGCCACTATTTGCTACCAGATCATCCAGGTTCTACATCCTGTCAAGCACATAATTGCCTATGCTATCCAAAACGACCCACTAATATTCACCAAGGACCTAAAGGCTCAAATACAATTACTTATTGTCGAACCTCTGCAGCAGCTGTTTTTAACCGGCTTTTTTGACCAACATAACCCATATGTGATCGTTGTGGACGGACTCGACGAATGCGTCGAGGTTGCTGATCGTCACGTACTTCTGCACTGCATCGCACACCTGACAAAGACGTGCAACGCACCTATCACCTTTCTCATTTCAAGCCGCCCGGAGGTGGATATAAACCATGTTTTCAACACACAGCCAATGCGGGGACTCTGGCTTTCCTGTACTCTGCATCGTGATTATCAATCAGATGAAGATATTCGACTATTCTTTTCGGACTCCTTCCGGGACATAAACTTAACCCACCCTTACAACCATCGTATTCCGTCGGGCTGGCCATCATATAATGACATAACAGACCTGGTCTCCCAGGCCTCTGGGCAATTTATTTTTGCATCTGTTGTCGTCAAATACGTCTCAGCACATAATGCCCTTCCTCATCGCTCCCTAGAGGTTGTCATGGGCCTCAGACCAGCCAGTCACGGTCTGCCATTCGCGGAGCTTGACGCTATGTATTACCACCTCTTGGAGTCCCATCCCAGCATTACCAAGGTTTTACCGGTGCTCAGATGTGTCCTAGCAGGCATTAGATCCATGTCTATTATTGGCACTCTTCTCGGCTTCGATACTGAAGACGTGGAACTAACCATAGGTCCTCTTGCAGCAATTGTCACTTTTATCCATAATATCCCGGGAAATAAATATGGACTGAGAATAGAACATGCCTCATTTACAGATTTCCTTTCTGACGAATCGCGCAGCGGATATTTATGCATAGGTTCTGTTGAGGAGTGCAAACTCCGAGCCGCCCGTCTTTGTGTTGACCGCTTAAATTCACACCAGGCTCGCCATGACGGAATATTTTGTGAATTTATGGATATGTTGCTCCGAGAACACTGCTCAGCAGTGCCTTGGTTCCAAATTGCAAGTGAACTCTACATGGATAATGTCTGGCCTCTAAATGACGCTGGTCATTTTTACCAGTATTTGAGATATATTCCAAACGAGGTATGCAATCAATAATATTCACTATAATAGACTACTGATTACACAAAATTTAGAATACTCTACTCAGATTTGTGTGGGATGCCTGGGTCAAGCAAATAATGCCTCAGCTACGAATGCAGTTTAAACAATACCTATCCAGCCTCAAACTAACGGCGGCACTAGTTCTATCCATAACAACGCGATTTGATAACAGAAATTGCATTCTAATTCTCCTACTAAAGCTGACTAAATCACAGCGTGATTTGGACCAACACGCATTCAATGTAACCTCTATGCAGCATTTGACACCATACTGTCCAAGCTTACCAATAATGAAGAAGATGTTTAATTATCCTGCTCCCAATCGTGTTTCACTACTGAGAAGACACATAGATATCGCAGTCATGGCTATTCTCTCTTCCTTTGTTCGTTTCCGCTTTTCCTTAAACATGCTGCATATCAATCCGCCAGGACATTGCCATCAAAGTCGATACTACAGTGGACGTACAAGCAAAATTCAACTCAGAAAATGGCGGTCTCGTCGAGTTTACCGCAATGCAGGAATCAAGCTGTACAGATACAAAATCCCCCAAGATCACGCCTGCACAGAAGTATTCTGTGATTTCTTGCCACATCTCCTTCGACACTGCAGTACCAGTACAACAATGATCTCTTTTGTGCAGTCACATGTTAAATGCATCCCTTCTGATCATTTTGCTCAGGGCACGCTCAAAGGTGTTCGACACTATCTATTTTGCAGAAAGGATGGTCGTATGCCAGACGATGAAGTCGAATTCGATGATATCTGTCCCAAACACACTAGAGACAGTATATAATATTTATACGCCCAGTATGTAACCAAAGAAATGGTATAAACTTCTGCAGTGCCCAGTAGCATCCCTCCCATTTTGAACCGCAACTCGCAAATCCTCTATTACCCGTCCGCCACTCGGCTCCCAGTACCAACTCACATCCGTGCAGAGTCACGTATGGCGTCTGTCCCGCTGTAATTGGCGATATTCATCCGTCCTATCAGGATGTTCACGAATCCGTTCAAGAATATTTAAATCGAAGCAGAAAATGGGACTGAATTGCCAGATGATGAGAAAATCTACTCCGTCGTCACATAGTTGCCGACTCGGAACAATGGAGTTTCAAACGGCATTACGGCGTCCGTGTGAACAATACGTCATTAAACAAAGTCGCGTCTCGTGTCTCATCTCGCCTACCTCACTTGTGGTCACATTTATCCTACTGTTACGTAGATATGTCTCCAATCCGTCAACATCGTAGCAAAAATGATCCGGGGTACGAGACCAGATTGCAAAATGCCCTCGAAGACCTTCACACACGGGCTTGCTCTATTATTGTATCGGAAGCATCTCGAAAGCATAACGTGGGTCCCTACTAAAGTTAATATAACTTGTTGTATATATTTTTGCGAACATATTGAACTGAAGCTTTGGACATGATGATTGATGTTAAGCAACCAATCACCAGATTTCTAGAACAACACTTGGAGATAGGATTCATGGAAAGCATTCAAGTATCAAGGATGCCTACAGCTGCCGCCGTCTTCTAACAGATATGCAAGAGCGTGTCTTGACTGATTAGATGGACACTTTAGCCACGCAAGGCATGCCCCTAGATCAGCAATCACTCCGCACACATGCGTATGAAATATCTGGCACAATGTCTGGACAAAGTTGTGTCTTTCGGTTTATAGCCCGGCATCATGAGTTCACCTCTGCTCGAGCATGCGGTCTGGGTCCGGCTCGTGGCAATAGGCCAAACGGTGAGAATCCTGTTGGAATTTTGGGACTTTCGTACTTACTTGAAGCTATTACGCATTTAGGTACTTACATTTGACTTACATAACATTACCTATATCTGTATGTATCTCGTAACGTACCCCCCATCTGTTTGTCCCTCGAGCTCACTTAGACAAACGAAATTCATCCTCTTTTCTGCACTCCATCGCTTACTTCAACAAATCCCTGCAGTCGTTCCCTGGCATCTCGAGGCGGCCGTCATTTCATCGTTCAAGCCCTCAGCGCTCAGCCATGGAAGAGAAGTTGGGCGCGTACTCAGTATGCTCATAGATGTGGATGCCCTGGTTCTGTCAAACGGTAAGGCATCGTCACTGTAGCGCCGGACGCGCTGTTTGCTTGTGCGAATCGGCGCTTCCAAGCGTCCCCAGCCAGATGAACTCCATTGTCAATGCAGTCATTGTCATCTTCTGTGCATCCGGCGTCTGCCCGAGTTCATTGTCTCCTCAGCTCGTGTGGAGGCGCTGAATAGTATCCGTATATCTACGGAGCGTAACCTTGGAGGATCCAAGGTTAGATTAAGCCCTGGCCCCTAAACAATGCGGTGGATAGACGCACCTCACAGAGTCACCAACACTTGCCCTCGCTACACTCAAATGCTCATCTCAAATGTTCGTATATCAGCCATTTTTATAACCACCGCGTATGTTATTGCATGGATTGGGAAGAAAAAAGAACGGGGAATGAGGCGGACGATGGTCATGAGTGTGACGGAGCAACTTACGCGTCGCGGCAACCCCCGGACCGGATCAACGGAACGGGGCTCCGTGTATTGCGCTCCAGCTGGCACGTATTGCATCCCCTCACGAGTCACCATTGCCTCTGAGAGTCTGTACACTGCGTTTTACTATCATAGTAATCAGGGTGAGCTATCTCGTACTCATTTTTAAGAACACATATCCAACACTGAATAACATTTAACTAACCCCCTCTACCACTGTGCAGTAACGTAAGAACTAAGCCCTCAAAGTTGCTTAACAGCACAGCACTTACGAGGCTTTCGGAGAAATCCAGGCACGGAATAATACCTAGCGCCAAGCTAACATATGTATCCTATGTATACGCAGGTATCTGCAGGTATACGCATGTATACGCGCAGCGGTTGCAACGCACATGCCAAGATCCATTCAACGCCCATTTACGACGGATCAAATTTTCAAAGCACGACTCCCCGCGCAGACGCTTATCATGTACATACGCCGCCTATGTAGAGATCTAGGTCGTCGAATGACAGGGCCTGTTGGCAGCCGAAACCATGCAACAGGGGCCCAGGACCTTCTTCTCCCTCGCCACAGCCGTTATTCGGGTCGGCGAATAAGGAGTCCGTGCGCGTACGCCAGTGTGTCAGCAGATGGTGGGGCCTCGATGACGGCCGCGCAGTCGAGGCCCACTTCCTTATGCATACTAGCTGCATTTGAAGACATAGTGGAGAAAGGCTGCCTTTGTTTTTTGTTTAATCGGAGCTCTGTCAACATTGTCTAGACTCTAGACCGTGAATTACATAATGCGCTGTTTTCGCGCCTGTGGCAGATCACTAACCATCTTAATTAACATCCAGCCCCTTAGAGTTCGCAGATCTGCATTTATATATGTACGCTACGGGTTGCTATACATCGATACTACATAGCAATGCTTTGAAGTTTGAAGCCTGGCTAACAGCCAAGTATTCCTGTTTTAGTCTAAAGTATACACATAACTAGATTGGCACTGATACGACGTATCCCATTTTGGAATCATGGGCGTCGAGATACCCCTGGACCCTCGCTGCTACACCTTGGCAAATCTTCGGTTGCGCGCGTTCCGCGTTAAATAAGCACAAGAGTGCTTATCCTTATCTCCGCTCAGACCAAGTGAGGCGTTGGGTACAAGTGGGTACACTGAGTCGACGGATAGTTCCGAAGAATATGCATTTGAGAACTATGATGATTGTTCGTAATTCTCTTGTATATAAAAAGTATATTTCATAGTTCCCCAGTATATTCCAGTGATGTATCAAACAAGTGCCTTCTATCAGAACCAGAAAAAGAGCTGAAAGGCCATCAGAAAAGATTTCATTGACCTCCATTATTTTCACAGTATAAAAATATGCCTATTGGTAATATTGACAGCAAGACTGCACTGGTTGATACTTATCCTTGCTGACGAGACTCGGGCACCTTATGTCTCTGCAAGAAAATTGCAATACACTTAGTAAGAACGCAACTCTAATTTAGATGAGGTAGAACTTGAAGCGAGGTGAAACGGAAAAAAATGAAAATGCTGTGCAGCGAACAGGGTCAGATCGTTCGGTCGTCTAAACTGTGCAGAAACCTGTACGCTCTTCTGTGACACCGCCCGGTGGATTGGCGAAGGATTCTCTTACAAAAAACTTGAGCGGACTCGCATCGCAGAGCGCTATGTTTGGACAACAATACATAACTGAAGGAAAGTGAAAGCTTGAGGGCAGAGATCGGGTGATCCTAAAATTGCCACGTTGGTCGTACTTCTGATCCGGGGGTGCGGTGTCACGACGAGAACAAAGTGCTTCTTTTTCGGGAAGCGAGCAGGCCTGCCAGTTCCAGTGACAGAGATAGCTGGCTGACATGGACATGTTGTTGATGATATGCTGATCTGGAGAATGTTCCTCTCTGCATGGCCAGTGACATTGCCTGATATACCGAGGGCACGCACAGAGGACATCTCCTGTCCAGTGTCCGATGTCCCTCTCCCAATGCATACTGCACTTCATACTGAAATGGTGAGAACCACGAGCGTGCATGTGCAGCTACTGAATTCTGTGAGATAGTATTGCGTACGGATACGTAGAGCGTGCGTGTAGGGCTGCTAGGCTGGCTGTATCAAACGATTCAGTGATCCTGACGAAGACTCACAAAGAGTCAGTGGGCGAGAATGGCCAGGACAGGCAGCTTCGAAGTGATCCCAAGTCCCGCATCTCCTTCGCTGGCTGATACGTCGCATACCCCATGGGCCATGTGCTCGAAGCTGATGATCGCTGTCCAACTCTGTCACTCCCTTCCTCAACCCTGTTTCCCACGGAGAGATCCTAACTCCTGCGCAATCTGGTTTTTGGAAATCCCGCACGTCCCACATACCCGGCACATCTTGATGCCACTACATAGTACTGCCAAATGCCTCTCGCCAGAGCTTATGTATGTTGGCGATACGGATCGCCAGCTCGTGGGTAAGTAAGTAATCCTGCTTACCTACGAAGATCTCTTATTTTATGGTTTGGGTTCGTCCGTGATGTGATGTGATTTGATCTCGTGTTGGACATATCTCAGTCATGTCAGAATTCAAATGTACATATGTCGGCTCGTAGACGGTTCCGATGCCACAACCCGCCGTACCGCTTGCCAACATACGAATCGCGCGGAGTATTCATGCTGGCATGCACAGAACAACATTCATAACGAAGAAAGGAGACCAACAGTTAGGCCACTGTGGAGCGCGTTGCGCGACGCTGTAAACTAGAACAGGACGATTATAGAAGAAATGACAGGCCGACAGGCCAGTCGTCTGTTCAAGGTATCCGGCAAACAGCTAAAGAAGGCTTCAACGGAAGACCATCAACAGACCCGCCTCCAGGCTTCGTGAGACAAAATTACTTACTCTACATACATAATTACCTACCCTCTTACGCGAATAATGATGTTGGATCAATATAAAATGGGGATGGGAACCGCGCAACCTTATGCGGCGGGCTCTGCTTTGGTGGCGGGAGGCTGGCTGGTTTGTCTTGGTATGGCAGTGGCTTTACCATAGTGCATAACGACGCGTCAATTGTAGTGTGCGAGAACGCGATGGGGTGGCAGCAGCGCAGACTAACAGCGGGGGTCCGCACTGTGCTGCGACCATTGCTCATATACGAAGCACCGCGGCTCGGAACAGGGTGGAAATACAGCGGCCACACGGCTATTCATAGCGCGTATAATAAGCGTGAAGATATTGAGAAGAGAAACCCGTGTGTACAAAGTACTCACCGGCCTGCCACATTGTATAGAATGCTGATACGCGTACGGAAATAAGTAATCATACAATCGAATCGCGGAACAGGATGATTGCAGACGGGACATAAAAATAAGAACACAGGATCAGCGACATCAGCACAGGAAATCGTAGGATGCCCACCGTGGTCCTGGTTCATCACCGCTTTTTTCAATGCTTGTTCCAGCCACCTCGCATCTGATTTGTGGCGACAGCGGCAGTACGAGTGACGAGTGGCAGTGGCAGACAGAAATGACAAATCGTCAGAAGAGGGAGTAGGCTGGAATATGTATGTGCTAGGGTTTAGCAATGCATTTGAGTAAGGATAGACCAGGAATAGAATAGAGTTGCATTACAGAGATGCAGACTCGATAGCGGGGCAGGACCCCAGTGCCCACGGCGCACGGATCCGGACCTGTAGAAGATTATAGATTAATGAAAAGATGGGGAAGATGTCGCCTTGAGCAAATGATTCCATGTGTAGATGTGCGTATGGGAAGACAACACCCGACGTTCCAGCCCCAACTTGCCCCCAGCGCGACGCGGATGGTAGTGTGCCTGACAGACGCGCAGCCCTCGGGACGAGCTTACTCCTTGCTTCGCCTCGTTTATGTGTGTCCCAGCGGCTCCGTAATCACTGCAATAGCACATGAACTGTAAAAAGAAGGCCACCCCCAATTACGAAGAAGAGCACATGAAGCTGCAAGGTACTGGCCTTGTTCTTCCTGTGGGTACCGCGAGCGCGTCCATTGTTTAAGTTTGGCGTGTGGGAGCGCGAGCCTCTGGTCAGCGCGTGACGTCGGGGGTCAGGTTAAACGTGGGTTTCCTTGCCCTGTTCAATGTGACTTGCTCGTGCTCGAGACAGAACTAACCAGTTAGACCGCAGGTTCAGGTTCTGCGCTCGCGGTTGCTACAGGCATTATTGGATATCTGGAAAGGACCCATACACGACAACCAGACTTGGTGAAGCTGCGCAGTGTACTCGAGTACGTGATGCGGTGTGCAGCCAATGACTGATATCGATATAGATAGATCGCACTGTGGCACTTTTATAACATAATCAGTTGAGTGCTCATTGTATTCTACTCTTGACATATCAAAGGTTGTTATATAATCTACACGGTTCTCTGTCAGCTTAACCAGTATAAATATTGGGTTATCTCAGACCTGAAACTGAATTGATAGGACTGCTGGACGCCCACGGTCGTCGTTTATCCTGTTTTTTTTTATATGTATCATACTACATATATACGCCCATTACGATAGAGGTATCAATATAAATGCTACATCCAATGATACTTTCTGTATTGGCGGCGCCACAAGCACCTATCATCACTTGCATACATGTTTTCGCGAGTCGTTCCGAGACTCGGTGAAGTGCGGCTCCGACGTCCCTGGTATTTGCTGTCCGTATCATTGCAACTATGCTCGCATCCTACATAAGTGAATGATAGGATAATGGATAACGCCCACGGAAAGGGTCGTGATCGAATGAGTATCCGCCGGCGCCGGCTGCATGAGTGCCCAGGCACCGGCAGTACGAGGTAGTGTATGTATGTACATGGGCGGAATCAATCTCTATCATGTTCAACTACTTTGCCGATGAATGGTGCAGACAACGGCTCGCACTATCATTTCTCATGGTCACCCACCAGCGCTGGCAGCTGACATTTGGCAGTCAAACCGCGGTTGAGAATTTGCATTAGGAGAAAGTTCCACAGCTGTCTCTAGAGTCCAACTCTATAGCTAGTGTCCGATATCGAGTGAATAACTACTGAGCTCGAACAAAAACGAAATGGCATCTCGATAACGCCTAACGTCTTGAACGCCACCCGGAGCCGGCTACGCATGCCGAGCTAAGCCGAGGCGGCATCAAAGTGTCAAGTCTCCCTCCCCGCTAATTCTTGCTACATTGTAGAATTTCGGCATACTATGTGCATAAATCAATACTCAAGAGTAGATTCTGCGGGTTAAAGTAGCACTGTTCCCGTAGCCTTCGAATTTGATTGTGTAATGGGTACGTACTTAGTATATACTTGCCCAATCCCGTCGGTCCGGCTCGAGGAGGACGGCCGTCAGACTGGGAAATGGTGGTTCCTGAATCCTCAGATCAGAGCAAACGTTGTCGTACATGCACTGCTAACGGTATGTTTACAGTATACACCGCAAGAAAATACATAAGTGGAATAACGGGGAAACGCGAACAAAGGGGATCAGGATAGATGTGATGGGCACGTACACTCTGAATCCTCCAGTCTTTCAGAGGGGGGGGGAGGCCAATTTAGATAATGCATGTGAGTTAAAGTAACTGCAAACCAAAGTAATCAAAGCAACTATATACGACACAACGAGTCCAACTACTCAGTCGGCCGATGCACCGAGTGCGAGACACTATGAAAATCAGCGGAGCATTACTCGCCAGCGCTCTGGCGTGTGCGAGAACATGTACTTTGATGAGCACAGTGTGTCGCACTCTGCGTGTCGTATCGCGGGGGTATGGGGGTACGGGGATCGGGTAGGGGGTTGAGTGTCTACGTGGTAGGGAATATGTATCAGGTCTTTAGAGACAAGAATATATGTATGCATCTCAAGGGTAAGGTATACGTGAATATCGGTGATAGGGGACTTGTATACGAGTCGATGATATGGGATTTGAATGTGGAGGGGGGAAAAGGTGGATGATGGTAGTCTGATTCTTGGAGACAACGTACCAATAACTTGTATTTATACATATGTTCGAGTCGGGCGGCCCGAGCGGTAGGCGGTGGTCCAAGCGGGGACTTAGTACTATTACTTATGTAGGAGTTCGGGATACTTGGGAGCCTATGAGATGGAAGTCCCCCGCATCATCATCTCTGACGCTGCACATGAGCATTTGCTCGTCATATTCTCAAATCTAGGCCTAAAAAGAATGGAAGCATAGTCGTCGGGCTAGAATCTGATATGTAAAATATGTTTTTAGATTAGGGTATAAGGTGTTTTGTGTTGGTGTATCTTATATAGTGATGGTGTAGGTTGATCTTCGTATGCAGTAGTACACCGACGTACAAACGCACACTTTTCATGATAAGGAGCGAAGCGGCTTACCGTACGGCTGACCCACTGGTACACATATGTCATGTTCAAACAAGACCTCGTACCGCCTGACCCTCCCTAAGCTGGCGCGGATAAGGCTAGCATCATGTTCACCTGTTCCACTGCTACAAATGCGTATTGCTTTCGAGACTGGGCATGAGAAAATAATTTAGGGCTACTACTCAGCTCGACGCAAGAGCGCGGAAGAGGGGAACGTGGCGTGAACTAGCGCATCGGTCGGTACAGATGCGCTTTGTAGTTGAGGCTGGTTGTGAGGAGGGCACATTCAGTGAGGAAGTGTGGGCAGAGGAACTTTGGCAGTGCTGAAAGGTAAGGAAGGTTCCACTACTGGGTCAGAATGCTTCCTTTTTTGAATGCTACAACACGTACAAATACTGGAGTTTGGGTATATGCCGGAGGCTCGGCACAAGCTGCCGTTGTCAGGCCGGTATTTATTTGTAGGTATGTGCTTGCGTCTGCAAGGGCCTGACCAGTGACAAGGTTTGCTGCAGAATAAATCGTTTGTGGGGGTTACTCACGCTCGACGCTTGGAGCGAGTTGACCACTAAATTACATCAAATAAATTAAGTTATCTACATTTACGTAGTGTCTATAACTATATCTTTCTTTCTACCATTTTTTCACAGTTGATGTGTAGTGAACTAAATATATGAAGTGTGTTTTTGGATGTTGCCCGTTACATGTACTCTATAGTAATCATAGAATTGAATAGAAATCTAAACAAGCTCACGTTTTAAGAGCGAAGCCTTGCTTCGTCATCTTGCAAAGTTTTGTTGTGTAACAACTACATTGAAACTAAATTTGCTCGCCAGAGTGTGTCTAATTGAGCGGCCAGGAGTGGACTTGGTCACATTTTTCTTTCGCTTCAATGAGTTGACCTTGAGTGGAGCTTGAGCTTGAGATCTGGAGTTGAGCTTGGTCGATTTAAATTTCGTTCTTCGGATACGTTGAGAAGGGAGTGTCGTTGGTTTGCACGCAGACGTCGTCGTCTCACTCCCCGCCCGGATCTCCTTGTCAGATAACCCCGACACCTGCTGCACGCTTGTTGCATTAGATATTAGCGGTATGCATGCGTGACGGGGAACAGTCTAAGAAGGACAGACGGGCGGGCGATGGGTCTGCGGTCGTACGTGTTGCGCAAAGATGAGGATATGATTTGTGGTTCTGCACCTGGCCTAAAGAAACCGATCGGATAAGTTTTTTTTTGTCGAAGCAGAATTGTCTGTCGAGTATCGTTGACCTGGGTGATCGAGGCAGTCTGATTGCCATCGACGTCTGTATGATTTAGCTGGAGGTATTCGTGATATCGCCTGATACACTGAGAGGAATGACAGAGTCTGTAACTCTAAGCATGTACGGCTTCGAGGCTTACAGCGTAAGCAGTGTATACCTGATTCCAGTGCCTGATGGTAGTATAAGACTGATTAACGTCGAGGCACGGGCGCCTATGCTCCCGCGAGGGAGTGGGTGTGCCTACATCGGGGCCGTGAGCGGAAGCGGGGGAGGGGCGGGCCAAGCGCGCGTGGGCTAAGTCCGTCGAGGCGACGGAGATGGAGGAGTGGCAGGCGGGTGCCTGTGCGCTTGCCCGAGGCGAGCGGGTTCTTGGAGGGACAGGGAGAGGTCTAGAGCGCGGAGTAGGAGGGAGGTGTTTTGGAGAAAGGCACGGAGGGCACTGCCACCCAGGGGGATCAGGCGCAGGAGCTTGGCGGGGAGATGGTGGGAGGCGGTGATAAGTCGAGCAAGAGGCCTGTCTGGCGGGCGGCGGCCGATAAATGAAATTAGACATACGGGAGCTATAGCGGAGCTGGGATTGCACGAGTTGAAACTCCGCTGGAATCCCAGGATGAGATGGGATCAGGGATTTTTAGGGCAGCACAGGCACTCCCTTATATCAGACCTGGGCGACGATTTTTGGCCATGGACCACGACCAGTCCCCTGATCACTGCCCCCCTGATCACTCGAACAACAACGACATGGCCGCCCTCGTCGCCTCCGGCAACGCCCACGCCCTCCCTCAGCCCCAGCTCGCAAAGCGCTACCGGCCAGCGCCCGCAAAGACCTTCCAGTGCCGTGGCTACGGCGACTGTCGCATGGTCTTCTCCCGCAGCGAGCACCTTGCCCGCCACATCCGGTCAGTCCTCCTCCCTCCCGCCCGTACAAACCACCGCATATACTCACCCGAACCAGCAAGCACACCGGCGAGCGGCCCTTTTCTTGCCACTGCGGCAAGCAGTTCTCCCGCCTCGACAACCTGCGCCAGCACGCCCAGACCGTGCATGCAGACAAGCAGGACCAGAACGAGCGCATGATGCGCGACCTCACCTCGCTACATGCGACCATGGCTGCCGCGAACAAGGTCGGTGGGTCTCGTGCACCCCGCCGCGCGCCCCCGCCCCCGCCGCTGCCTGGCCTATCGATGGGCGGGGGCCATGCGGGCGCGGTCGCGGTGCAGGGCGAGCTGGCCCCATCCGACGCGGTGGGGCTCGTCAAGCAGGAGGAGGGCGTGCACATGCCGAGGGGGTACGACACCGACGTGATGTGGAGCCATTCGCCAGGGTGGGCATCCCAGCCGAGCGAGTTGGAGATGCAGCAGCACGCGCATATCCAACACCAACAACAACATCACCACCAGCAGCGACAATCCGCGCAGCCCTCCTTCCGAGAGGCCAGTCAGGCACAGCAGCAGCAGCCGTTCCTCGCACCCAACTCGAATTTCCGCCAGCCCTACTACGACGCCCCACGCCCTAGCTCCTCCTCTTCCCGCCCACCCACATCCTCGGGCCAGTCTCTGCCACCCCTCGCCGTCGTCGTCTCCTCCGCTGCCCTTCCATCACCCCCACTACCCTCTGGCTCAGGCTCAGGCTACGGCACCCAGGCCTTCCCCTTCCCCACCCTCCCTCACCGTCGCCCTGGCACCGCCTCCCGCCCAGGAACAGCTCCAGGCGGCGGGGGCGGCGCCTCCGCGGCCTTCTTCAACGACGGCCCACCCGGGTCGTCCTCAGGCAAGTTCAGCACGTACAACTCCCTTCTGGGCAGCAGCAACAACAGCCTTCTACACGCTGGCTTCGGGGCAACGTCCTCGTCTGGCCGTAGCGGCTCGTCACAAGGCCTATTCGCGTACATGGCTAACTTCCACAACTCAACCTCTGCCAGCACAGGCGGCGCGCCCGCCTCGACCCACTCGGACGGCGGGTCACCCACCGGCGCGGACACGTCCCCGTTCTACTTTCAGCCGCCCGCGCTCGAGCATACCTCGACCTCACCCCCGGCTTCCAATCCACGAAAACGCGCATTCAACGGCCCCGATGGCCCGTTCGCGCACGATGCACCCGCCGGGCGCGAGGGCGGGGTGGCGCAGCAGCAGCAGCAGCTAGGTGGCGCGACGGGTGGGCTGCTTGGGTTCGGCAGCGACGGGCTCGCTGGGCTGGGGGTGGGAGGGTACGAGTACGGGACAGAGTCGAGGCCGCAGTCGCGCCGCCTCTCGGTCATGGAGCTCTGCAATGACGATGCGCAGCGCCAGCAACAGGCGAACCAGGCGACACTTGCCCTTGTGGGCCTTGGCTCGGGTGCTGGAGCGGGGTCAGGTGGTGATGCGTCGGGCGAAAGGCCGACGACGGCCACTGGCCTCGTCACTTCTGCCTCGGCACTGCATATATTCGATGGAGACAGCGACGGAAGCGAGGCTGCTGTTCACCGGTACGGCGGGGCGACGGGGTACGGGCGGACGAATAGCGTGGGGTACGATACGAACGCGAATGGAAATGGCAGTGGGAGTGGGAGTGGGAGCGGCGGTGCAAGCCCGAACGCACCTGGGAGCGTGTACGGCGATGCTGCACAAGTGCGCGGGCGCGTCGGGTCTGGGTCAGCTGCGTCTGGCTCTGGCTCTGTCTCTGGCGTCTCGTTACCTGGCGGGTACGCGAACCCTGCTGGGCTGACACCAGCCCAGGCGGTGTACGCGTCAAGTCACTCGCCAGCGCCCTCTGCCCACTCGGTGCACTCGATCTCTGCCAGTGCGAGCGCACACGGGAGCGGTGGGAGCCATTCTCCGCCTGGGTACCCAGCTACGCCTGCCTCTGCGTCGGCGTCGTTCTACGCCGCGTCGCCTGCGCTCAGTGTTCATACCCACGGACATGGACACGGGCACTACGGACACCACGGTCACGGACACCACGGCCATCCGACACCGACACCGTCGCCACTCGCGCCCGGGATGCTGTCGTACGGCGGCGCACTCGCGGGGTCGCCTAACCCCTCCTACGCCCACGGGTCGCCCAACCCCACCTATGCACACGGTACAAGCCACTTTGGCGCGCAGCAGCAGCAGCATTTGCAACAGCTCCAGCAGCAGCAGACCGCGCACTTGCAGGAGCAGGCGGCCCATTTGCAGGAGCAGCAGAGGAGGCATCATCAGCAGGCTCAACAGCAGCAGCAGCAGCAGCAGCAAGCGCAACACCAGCAACATACTCAGCACCAGCAACATGCTCAGCACCAGCAGCACGTGCAAAATCAGCAGCAGCAGGCGCAGTATGCAGCGTATGTGCAGCACTCGCCGTCCTTTTCAGGCACAGGCACGCCGTCCGTCGCGTCGTACGCGAGCCCGCGCTCGCCTGCCTCCGGTACCGGATCGGGGTCGGGTTCGGATGCGTCAGGCGGGGGTGCGGGGGGCGAGCCGTTCTCTCCATACCTCCTCCAGCAACAGCAGTTTGCGGCACAGCAGCGCCACCAGCAACAAATGCAATATGCGGGCCAGCAGCAGCAGCAGCAACAGTATGCACGGAGACATTCAGGCCCTGCCGGGTCGGGTGCGGGTGCGGGTACGAGCGCGGGCCAGCAACAGAGGGTATCGCCGGTGCAGTACCCTGGGATGCAGGCTGAGCTGTTCGCAGCAGCAGCGGCTCAGCAGCAGCAGCAACAGGCGCAGGCGTACGCCGCGGAGGAGATGGACGAGCGGTATGCGTATGAGCAACATGCACAACGCTATGCCTCGCACGGGCATGGGCATGGGCATGGGCAGCACGCGCCGAGTGTGTCGCCGCATGCGACGCCGACGTTTGGGATGCGCGCGTGAGTGCTTCGTGCTCCTTGTTTGTGCCTTCGTGCTGCGTTCAGCCTGCACGCACCAGTCATCCTCTCCTCTTCCCTTTCCTTTCCCTACCTCCCTACCTCCCTCCCGCCTTTCTTTATAACATATCACAGCATATCATATCATATCTTATTCTTTTCTTTCTTTTCTTCCTCTTTTCTTGGGCACATACATGGGTTCCTCGCGCTGAACACTACTCGCAAAAGTTCTATATTCACTTTTTTGTTTGGTTGGTTACGGTTACATACGGTTACGGATTCCACCGTTTCGTTTCGTCCGTTTCGTTCGTTTTGTCCCGCTCCGCCCCGCTCGTCTATTCGTTCACCCGCATACCCCTATCCTACACGGCTTCGGCCCTACTACTATTTTTCTGCTGTCCATTATTCCCTTTCAAGTTTGTTTTTTCACATCTTTATCATTTTCTATTCTATCCTATCCCCATCGTTGTCTGTATCTGCGCGCACGATCGATACTCGATACCTTCGCCCACTGCCGTTAATGCTTTCCTCTTCCTCCTCCTCCTCCTCCTCCTCCTCCCTCCCGCCACTGCGCCTGCAGTTCCACTCTATCTATCACCTTATTCTATCTGATCTCCGTAGCTGCATTTTTTATACTTGGCTTGTCTGTCTACCTACCTACCTACGCATCCTACTACTTACTACTTACTGATAAAACCAGCTTTGCGCGACGATACCACACCACTACACCCGCGCTCACGCTCGCCGGCTTTCATTCATTCATTTTCCTCCTTCATTTTTTTTTACCGCTTTTGAGAAACAAAATGTAGTTGAATATAACTTACTTACCTTAGCGCTCTTTATTTGTTCTCTTTTTCTTTCATTGGCGTTCTGTTCTGTCTCTGACTGTGTCCTACCCAATCCACCCCTGTTTGTCGTCCTGTCCGTCTGTCTCTATCTGTCTGTGCCAGCCCTCTAACTATACACACGCATTACATTATTTACTGTACACCTCCCCGAGCTTGTACCGCGGCGCCCGCACCCAGCCAGGCTGTCCGACTCTTACATTATGTTTGACTAGTACCCTCTCTTTGTTAACCATTTCCATTCTGTGTCCTTGTTCTAGTGTTTATAGTTGTAATAAATTGAAATTGAAGATGATACTAAAGATTGAGTTTTGGATGGTGGTTGAGTTAGAGTATGTTTGAGTGATAGATGAAGATGCGGATTGGATCTACGGTGGTGGATGGGATGGGATGGGATGGGATCTGCATGAGATGAGATGAAGGCTCGGGTACTTTTATAGGTTTTGTTGGTGGGAGGTTTGGACTTTAATTACCCGCGGAAGATTTTGTCTGCTGAAGATGTGGACTTGTCGAATCACAGAATCAAGATGCGGGATTGGAGTCTGGGGTTAAGTAGGATCATTGTGGGCAAGCAGAGAATGGTGGGATTTCATTCCGATATGCCAGTACCTAGTGCACATTATTAGTTCGATAGGTGTTCCAAGTTAAGTTCTCAGCCCGGCATTGACATGTTCTATCACCACGTTCTACGATGATTTGTGCATGTGCTTTACTTAGCCCGCGCCCTTGTCAGCCCGTGTCCTTGCTTGGATTTGCGCGTGAGCGTGGACGTGGATGTGGACGTGGACGTGGACGCGCCGTGGGGGCCCGATTTAATTTTAATTTGCGAAGAGGAAAAGGAAGCACGGGATAGATGGAATTGGATGCGATGCGATGGATATAGAACAGAACAATCTGTCGTATTATATTGAATGGGTGTATACATATCCGCTCCGCGCCAGCCTTCCCAGCCTTGTACTTTTTATGCGCACCCGTGGATATCCTGGTCGAGGGTCGCGGCTCGTTGATGTCGATAAGCGCGACCTTTTCAAATGAAGGCGAGCAGACCCGCCGTCCCGACTCCTTGGAGAAGTACAATGGCCCGGGAGCCGGCACTCCTCAAATAACACACTCAGCATGCCTGTTCCGGTCCCACCATGGAACTCCTTCTTGGCTGCATGTTCTCAGGGCAAACCTTCGCGTCGAACAGGACGGGATCCCAATGCGTTCGAATGTCCTACAGTACCTGCACACGCTACACGCTTCTGGGGTCTTTGTCCTGAGATTGCTCGGATACGTCCGTCATGGAAGGGCAATAAATCCTGCTCCTCGCTGCGGCCGACAGAAGCTGGAGATATGCAGTGCTACTCTACGAGCTAGCACGCTTCCTTTGCGCCCAGCTCTGCCTAGAAGACAGTGCGCGACCACTGGCGCTGCCTTCTGGTCTCGGTCCTGGTGGCAGTCGCGCACAGCTGCCTGGATTGGGACAGACGCGACACAGCAGAGCTTGGGTGATGGTCGCTGTAGCTGGCAGTTGGTGTGCACTTCTGTTAGTAATAATAATGACAAGTAATTTAATCATATACGACGATACCTATGCGGGCCCTTATTTCCGTCGTGGGGAGATTGTTGCGGCGGTATGCCACTGCTATGTATGATGTCTGAATACATGGACTGAGGATGCCGTAATGTCGCGTCGCGTCCACCTCTCTTGCTGCTTATCTGCACACCACGGCCAAGCCTGTCAGTCTATGCACACAAGTCCGGGCTGGGACGGGCGCGCATCGCGCCCGCGAACATGCAAGAGATCCAAGCTGAAACGCAACGCGGGGTCGGGGACACCTGACCTCCGCCGTCCGTACGGGTATACGCGCTTAACGCGCTAGCCACATCCCAAGAAAGGTAAATGCGACGGGATCGTACATATATATATTGCACGCATGTCTTGATGCTCCCATGCTCCCATCCTCTGCGCTGCCCGCTGCCGTATTGCAGTACATACGCGAGCAGTGAGCAAGCAAGCAGCAGTGCGCTTGCCGTCGGGTGGCGAAGCGCGTTGCTGATCCAGAAGTTTCATGTTTGTATTAAGGTGGCTTGGAGCTGCTGCAATGGCTTTTGAGGCTGGATAGAGGCGTGTAGCTCTGCGCTAGTGCGGCGCTGAGGTGCCCGCTGCGTATCACCGCGACAGCTGCACCTGCGGAGCTGTGAGTCCAGTGTCCGGGTCGTCACGCTCCACGGGTCTGCTCCCATCTATGCCCAGTCGTACATGGCATCAGAGTATACATAAGCACGTATACTCCGACACGACGAATAGAGCGAGAATCCCGGGGTCATCGGGTGCGGCACCCGTCATGGAGCAATATAATCATTCACTACCAGTCCTGCTCGCCCAGTATGTACAGGTGAATGAACGTGCCGACTGCTGGTGGTGTCGAGGTGGGAAGAGAAGTTGAGGACGCGATAGGGGCGCTTCTGCTCCGTGCGCTGGGGCTTGGTGGTATGGAGGATCGCCATGCGACCGGCTACTGATAAGAGCGGAGCGCGGCATGGCGCACCGTGCGTACGACTCTCGGCCTGCAACGTCAGGGTTGAGGGCATGCATGCATGCTAATGCTGGGACGGCCTGTACATGAGGAGGATGGAGGACAGGAGCGCATGCGCGCGGGCCGCTCCGACGCCCTATTGCGAGTAGGCACCAGATTGGCGCTCGGGCCCTGGAGATGTGCAGGGCGTGAATGGGCGCTAGAGATGTAAGGCCAGGAGGCGTCTTCGCAGTGCCTGTGCGCTCATCGCTTGCGAGGGACCCGTATCCGTATCCGCACCCGCGCGCCTCATATCGCCGTTCCGTTACATCGGCCCCTGACGCTCCTGACGGATGCATGTACCGAACCTTCCTGCGCTAGAGCTGAGCGCGTGTGCTGTTCCCTCTTTAGCACTCGCCGTTCTGCGCCGGGCGCGAGGGAACGGTGGGGGTCGCTGCGTGATGGGTTTGTATCCCAATGACAACAGTCGCTGGTACGGAGGGACAGGAGGCCTTTTCGCGTTTGGGATTCAGGGTGGAATCCTACGTCCGGTTTGGGGGTCACGTATCCCTGGTCAGCTGGTCGCCATCTTGCGCATTGCGCCCGAGAGATAAAGCTATAAAGGGCCGTTCGCCGGATGGTCGCTGCATGATTTCTGACTGGGAATTTAATTTATGCTAGCATCTAGATAGTACATGTTTGAGGCCGAGTTTCTTTGATAAGTTGTGATGGCGGAGGCCAGCGTTCCCATGCGCGTAAATCAGGTCTGCCAGAGTCTGGGCCGCGTCTGCAGTACGGTATCGCGAGAGCGGAACTGCACTTCATGTCAGCCTTAGAGTGATAAGATATGGCAGAATATGACCGCACCCCGAGATAATCCTCCGCCACGCGCAAGGGCGTACCTGACCTCGGTTCCGTTAGCATTGACGCTGGCCTTGGTGCCTTGGTGCCTGTCGATAACCATCGCTCCGTAGAAAGGCGTCTCCGGCGAGCACTCCACAGCCGTACTCGATTCCCCTTGAGCACTAGCACAAATATGGACGGCCAGCACTCCATGCAACGATGCAGAAATATCCAGACAGGCTGAATGTATCATATTTGCCTAAGATCAAGAACATGGTACGCGTACAGCTGCGAACGGTTCCACGTCTGTCAGATGAACGAGCGGGACAATTAGAATGTTCACTGAATGGTAACGTAAGGGCAGAATAGGTCGTTTGCTGATGGCGATGTCGCTGCATGGGGGTTAATAAACACTCGATTAGGCATCTTCATGTGATACCTGGGGAAAAAGACTGCAGTCGCAGATGTGGTATCAAGTTCTGGAAGGACGACTGAGCGATATACTTCCACCTGGGAAGCAAAGCTATTTAGGCGACGCTGACATAAAATAGAAGTCTGAATGAAAGGATAAATGGGGGCGTTGATTCACTATGGATATTTCCATAGCTGGGCGTACTGTGCTTCCGTCTTCCGTCCAGTCATCAGGCGGGGCTTGAAAGGAGACAGATGGTTGAACGCTATCCCTCGACGATGCTGTTTCTGTAGGATCGACGACGCGAGCCCGGAGTGTCCGAGTATTGGCTCATTACCATGGCTTCGATGATCATGGTGAGTCCAGATGCGGATAATTAGTCACACCCTCAGAGTCGCACCTGTAGAGTATACGAGAGGACGTTGAGCGGCGGGAGTCTTACAGCCCGGTGTCTCGCCATGAATAGCACGAGAGCAATGATGGCTGTTCAGTTGGCTATACCGATTGGTGCGTCGAAGTCTGAGCGAGATTGACAGTAGCCGGAGCGCGACAGTAGAGTCAACGAAGTTGCAACGAAGTACCGCATAGCATATAGTCACCCTTCTGTACTTCGTTTTGATTATCTTTCTGAATGCTGACGACGACGAAGTGATGACTGACCGTGAATAGACAAAACGACCTCTGTTGCGTAGTGTTAGGTGAATCCTAGCCCGAGATAGGATCATTCCACTTGTAGCCTAGGAAAACTCTAGTTGACAGACAGTTCATATTGTCAGGTCTTAAGTTCTGTCGACAGCGATAAAATTTCTGAATTCACTTGCTGTTGGGTCTCATGGGGGAATTGGATGAGGCATTTCCATCTATTCCAATCCAAATTCGAGCTTGAATACGGATTGGAATTCAAGGCCAAGGTTTATCAGAGATTGGATGACGACCCCGAATTCTTAGGAGTATAGTTTCTTCTACAGGTTGCTCACCGGGAAACGATTCCAGCCTAACATGTGGGTAGTACAAGTAAGAAAATCCATTCCAAGTCTGACAAGTTCTGCACCGGGCAGCTGGCGAGGTCAAAAGTTGGCATAAAGTCGTTGTAAACCTTGTGTAAACCAATTGTAAACTTTTCACATTTTCAAGCGCCGATTGAATTGTTGGAGCTCCGAGCGAAGCGCTTACATCGTTCAACTTGCGGCATGCAAATGATCGACCTTGTACCAAGCAGATAGCTGAGCATTCAAATGATCATAGACACGTATTGGACTATTTATTCTGAAGAGAGACTCCCTCTTAGTTATTTTAAACAGATTTTACACACCATGTAGAGTATTAACTTTCATTCGCAAGTAACCATCCCTAGCGGTCACTGGAACACATTTATGCCTCGTGCGACGCAACGAGAGACTAAAGATGACATGATGAATGGATCCTCAGAGGCCTCAATATCAATGCTCACCAAGTTACCCATTCCTTGATTGACTCATTCTTCTGATATTGGTTGTATTTGGGAATTGAGGGAGTCATATCAACGTGTTGTCCGCAAAATATGACATTGCCTAGATCATAGACTAAATATCAGTTGATAGCACGAGTAGGCATGGTTCATAGCACGATAAAAAAAAACGAGGCTGTACCATAAGCATGTGCAGATCATGCATCCATGCCTACTTTGACTGATTAAATCAGTCAATAGGCTTGTAGTCATTACTACCACACGGGCTTTCAAATTTCAAGCTTCACATCACGTACAGACTGAAGACGACCAGGCTCATAATTTCGCACATACGCGAGACGCCCTTTCCCTTACTAGGACTTTGCCACCATAATATGCAGATAAATCCGACAGCCTGCATGTATCAATAATCATGGTGTGAGGGATACAATCACTTTAGCCTGCGATGAGTGTCCCACGCTGCAAACACCACTACTTCGGCCGGGTTATTAAATAGGGGCATAAATACAACTTTCTTTTAAAAACAACTATAGCACACCCGTCCAGCAACAAATTATCTATCCAATGGTCCTCCTCAGCAAATTATTCTCGGCTTTTATTTTTGCCCTTCTTACTACTGGGGTACACGCCGATATCACCCAGGTTCTGAATGATATTTCCAACCTTTCCGACCAATCAAATACGCTGAACACCGAGATCACCAATTTCTCTGGAGATTTAAACTCGGCATTGGTGAGCAAACTTGAAAGATACTTAATCCTCATTATAAGCTAAGTTGAGCTGTGGACTCCGGTACTAGACAATTCATCAAAACACTCAAAACATCATTAATACATTGGCCAGTACAACTTCAGATGTTCAGGTCTGTATAAATGACAATAAAGCAGATGAAGTCATGTTAAAGTAATTTTCTGCACACAGGCCTTAGGATCTTTGGACGACGACGATGCACAAAGTCTCATAGATTCTTTAAACGCTGTCGTGCCCGTTATTTCTAGCTCGTTGAGCGGGCTTGTTTCGAAACAGAGTGAAATAGAAGGTGCGAGAGTATTAAGCTTCTACGAATAATATTTGTATATCACTTTGCCGCTATAGCACTTCCATTTTCTGCCACTGCCCTTAAACTCGTTAATGGGGATCTTCAGTCGCTTGATAATGGTGTAACTGCACTTTCAAATGCCATGGTTGACGTATTCCCGGTATGTACTCTACACTACACATTAACTCATCTGGTCATAAACTCATAGAAACCCTGTAACATTAGTCAGACCTTCAAGGTGCAGCAACAGCGGCAGAGGCCAATCTCTCAAGTGACTTTGAGTCAGCCATCTCGGCCTTCAGCTAAGTTGAAGCAATTGTACGACGTGACTCCCATGCTGGACAATGGTTAAGATACGCTAAAGTCGTATTGCATATGTTTATGTACTTACTAACACGGTAATAAATTGGCGACTGCAAGCCGCGACACTTATCATAGACTGAGAACAATGCCGGTGAAAATTTTTGGTTAGCGTCTAGGCCACCTGCGCTTGGGCTAAAAATACACTGTTTTCATCGAGACGTGGGTAAACCATACCCTCGCGGGGATACCACTTGCTTCTGGCCTTGATTTCCTATGTTTGAGCTTCAACAAAGGATGCCTGAGAAATAAAGAACCACAGTGCGGTGTCCACACACTGCTGGCGCCTACCCATGTTTCATGGCTAAAAATGTGCCGGCAAATATGCCATGTTTTCAAATCGACATGTATGGCTCACAAAAAGGTTACAAAAGTCGTCGGGGTTCCCTTAAATGGCAAGGCCGATGCATTTTTGCCCGCCAAAACGATGCCACCAAAAACATGACATATCTGGAAGCATCTTTTTGGTCACCAAACACAGGTCGGCGCCAGCAGTGACATAAGTCCAGAGTCTGGGATCAACTACCATCCCCTCAACATACCCAACATGCTCTCTTCATCACTCGTATCAGCTCTAGGCAATTTTCGATACTCCCCAGACACATTACAGCTCCAAAAGCATGGCACAGTCAACTCCCATCCCGCAATGATTCCTTTTGGTGCTTTTCCACAGACCAAATTTTCAGTTCATCCTCAGTGTGACTCGCCTAACGGCAACGCTTTTGAGCCCACAATCTCGGGTTTGTCGCTAAAGCTAACAACAGAACCAATTAATAGTAAGAAGACCAGGAACTGAGATGAGCTTGCAACCGACTTATAATATATTTTAGGTTCATCTCCATTTCTTTCTTCAAGTTCCGTGGGGGATATCAGTGAGGGCGTAGCGATAGCTCGCAGGGAGGGTGAATATCAATATGGTGCGTACTCGAGATTCAAAGCCACCCAGATGCTGAGGCTCGCGTTCGTCTCATCTCTGTTGACCGTGACAGGCTCCTCTCCATCTATGAGTAACGCGGCCTTGTTAAACCCAAAGCCTGACAGACATGCTGGTACTAGTATGAGCAGAGTCTGTACAGCAGGTATGTGTTCTGGCGCTTCACATGTTCCTTATAATATTAACCCGTGAACACTTCTAAGTGACGGTGTCAACGGGAAATGAGAAGGGGCAAGTATATTACTCGCAGGGTGCTAAAGATGCAGTAGCACAAAACAATTGGCAGTCAAGTAAGTCTTTTTCGATATTCTAAGTTAATGCTACCACTAGAAGGAGCTAATAAATTAGCAGGATATGCACCGTTACACACGCAACCAATATCGTCTGTAGTACACTTCCTTCTAAGAACAGCGACGTAAGAGCTCAGTGTTACGCAGGTAAGAGTATGCTTTATCCAAACGATCGCGTCTGACAAGGAAAATCAGTAGAACGCACGCCACCAAGTATGAATAGCAGTCTCGCTACGAATACAAAAAACAGGGGTAAACGCCAAGTGGATCAGTCGAAACGATACCAGCCATACAGTAGTGTCGAATCGCAAAAGAACATAGGAATCGATGGTACGAGCCATGCTCTTTCCCCCTGTCATTTCTGATACGGCTATTTTCCCGTTAATCACAGATATTCCTGTTGGTAGAAGAATTATGGACATGCAGCTACCAGACGATGAAAGGACCTCGTCTGAAGGGGAAACGTCATCTCAAGAACATATTGATCTTAACCACAATGCGTTTGGGCATTCCCAAACACAATCAGAGACACCAGTGTTTGCCAATGGCATAAGAAAGTATGAGATTCATTTCCCCTTGAGAAAGACCTTCACTGACCAGTGCATACGTAGATGCGACGATGTACAGATGGACCCAATGGTCAAAGTCAGAAAAGGGTCAAAACGTGGCGCTGGACTCTGGCGGAAAGGGGTTGATAAGAAGGGTATGTATGTCACTTTACTTACATGCGTGCGCCATTTTTGATAGCATCATTCGAGCAGAGCGCGGGCTCGTGTGGACAACACCATTAACTGATTGGTACACGCACGAGCGTAGGAGGTATTTCGGGGGTGTCAAGACGAGTCTAGTGGCAGACTGACCGGCGCAGCAATTGTCATCAACGGTCGTCCCCGTGAGATGGTATGTGACGTACATTTAGGTTTGAGGTAAGCAACTTGCTTGTTTACACCAATGTTCTGGTTACTCACCTCAGTTTCTTCTCTCCACGACAGGACGTGAAGAGCAAGGCAGGTTGGGAGGCTTGTGCTTGAACGATCCATGATTTGATCATGATATGATTATCTGCGTTATTGCACGTGAAAGTCACGTCACGTATGTTCGCTTAGATCTTGTTTCTCGTCACCTCTCGTCTTGCTCTCGTCGCCAACCACCTATTATATATTTATTATTCTTTTGTTACATACCTGCATAGATACTCCATAACAGATTCAGATAACTATAATTTGCTTTAGCAGAAGGACACCAATTTAGCATCAATGGTATAAGTTATCTCATATCCTGGTGGGTCAACTTGTCAAGTCAGTGAGGTCGAGAGACAGTGTTGGAGGTAATCTTGGTCAATTCAATTACGAACATTTGTGTCGGTTACGATGAGCGGTGGTTTAGTATAAAGTATCGCTTTCAGCGATAGTGCCTTGCTGATTGTTTTGGGCAAAGAAACAAATAAGTTTAAATTTAAAGTCCAGATACCCTTAAAAATAATTCAAGATAACTACATGAATTTTAAGGAGGCGCCGACGTTAAGAGTGAGAATTATCTTAAGTACAAACCTGCACGGAAGCGGAGGTAGCGAATGAGACAAGGGGCATCATCAAAGACATTTATACTCGACGAGAGAGAAGGGGAACTGGGTCAGCCTGTAGATGGAGCGATAACATTGGGATATCCTCCCGCAATGTTTCTATTTCAACCTGACAATTCGGAGTATACGTGGCACTATCACGGAGTAGAGGACGCGATACAATTCGATTGCTGCGGGAATTCGACAAAAAGTTGTTCCAGAATCATCCATCGGAAGACCTACACAAAGACATGGAGAAGTTAGAGAAGCTAAACCAACGAACAAGAGAGAAATACGAGCATGGCGAGTTCCACCAGTGAAGTAAACAAAGCGCAACGATGGAGGACGGGATCTTGGAGGGAGCGAGGACGGGAATGACAGAGGCTTACAACGCGGAAGTGACAGAGTGGGAAACGGACGTAGAACGATTACATAAATTACATCTGTGTAGCGTATAGGCTATAGACAAACAAGTACAAAACGGAGCGATTTTCGAAGGAATTAGGATGGGGTGGGTCGTGGATGTATTTGGTTGTGTGTATAAGAGAAGAGAGAACAAACATGTGCAAAACGGATAAGAATTAGACAGTGTGGAACCTTACTTTCAGCAAGGCCATATCAATTCCACACCGCTCTCACTCTGTTGTGCCCTCCTGCTTGTGCTACACCTGGTATACTTGCGGTATACTCGAAGTAATATATCAGTTACCTTGTTCAATGCCGCCTGGATGCCGCTGCAAACGAATTGGGAGTTTAGTCGAGGGTTCTATTGCCCCAGACGTCACACGTTGCGCACTAACAATGAGTATGCTCCGGTATGGTGTAACGGCTAACATTACCGCCTTTCATTGATGCGTTGATTGTTTGTCATTGAACGCGGTAGCTCGGGGTTCGATTCCCCGTACCGGAATACTTTTTGTCGTCTATTTCGACGTCCCGCTATGCAGCAACCGGCTACTCGCATAAATATCGTGTAAATATACCGTTAATTGTACACGATTTGCCTTTTTGTAGATCAGACCTTTAATTTTAGAGCCTTGAGCCACAAACCTGATCACCTTCACATTTTTGGGTCATTAGTACTATTTGACGTCTTGCCAAGTTTGTTAAGTTTGGAGCTATAGGTGTTCTGAGACGTCCCAATGATTTGCGTAGTCTTGGTGAGCTCTGAAAGTGCAATCTGTGAGCCATAGTCTTGATTGCATTATATACAAAGGCGGAAAGCAGATTCAAAGTTATCGCCACTCGTGAACCTGTCAAGAGCAGCTGAAGATCACTTGAAACCCTTTCACACCCTTGAGGTGTCTTCTAAATCTAAATTAGAGTCTGCAACAACTATTAATTATCAGATAGATGCACAGCATTCCATTCATTCCATTCATTATAATCACATCAAGTGTGGGCAATAATCGATAATCGGGGTAGCTTACTGTAATGCTGAAGCTTCTTCGTCTTCCGATCATTTATTGAAATAGAGATGAAGAAGCATTTAAGGAGATTTAAGGCCTCTGGCCCTTTATAAGACGCCAACAACTACACATTGCATCGTAACAGCTTCATATAACTGCACACTCTTCAGTGTTGTATTACTATGGCCGAGCTTAATATAATATGTCGCTTCCCGATCGCATGTGTACTTCAGCCGGGGAGTATGCTGGTATTACAGAGGTCGAGAGTGATATCAACAGCTTATTGGCTCATGTGAATGCACTGAACGTGAACATTACCGCTTTCTCTGGGGGTCTGGAGCGAGCATTGGTGAGTGCAACATTGCTTTTGGGTTAGTCCTTGAAACTTACCTACGGGATACTTAGATGATACACAAAAAAGTTGAAATGGTAATCCAGGCGCTTACCAGAACAGCCTCGGATCTCCAGGTGTGTCAATTCCAGTCCTCAGTGGATGTTCGGGAGTGATAAAATTGTAGGCATTGGAAATATTGGACTACAGTGATGCACGTAGCCTCTTAAATTCTGTAAACGTTGTCGCTTCAGTGATTTCCAGCATCTTGAAAAGCTTTGTCTCCAAAAAAGGCATAGTAGAAGCTATGTAGCTCAGGATTGGACGAGACCTGGGTAAACTTAGCTTTTATTCGCATTCAAAAAGCACTTCCATTCGCAAGAACAGCAGTGACACTTGTTGCGATGGATCTACATTCCCTAAATACTGGCTCAATATCATTATTCAAGGCTATGATCAGGGCCTTTCCGGTATGTACAGTACACATCAATTTGCCTATTAGCAACTGACGAAAGTATCCAACCATATAGTTGGAAATGAAAAGTTCAGCAGAATCGACGGAAACGGAGGTATCCAGTGCTATCATGTCAGCACTAAATATATATATTTAAGTCTCTAGAATGGTCGAGGCCCGGCGTCTCAAAGTTTCCCTGTGTAATGTACAACCCATAAAAAAACGTTACTATAAATTCATGGAGCAAACCCCAGAATCAAATCCACTCTTCCCAGAACATTCAAGATCAGCAAGTCCGCCGGCCTTGACATACACGGACAAAATTCTAATTGACTGCGATGCGTGCTTACCACGAGATAGTTAACGTTTTTTCAGTCAAGCTTACATTAAAGAACGGAGTCATTGTAGAGGATGCCCTGAACGTATAGATTCACCCCGCCATTGCATTAGACGACTGCGGAATCCATTGATCGTAGAGAAAAGCATTGAGTGGTACATGTCACAGGTATCGAAGACACACCAAACATCCATAATTTGATCCCAATAATCCACCGGTTTGGTTAGTTTGCAAGTGCCTGAGCAGCCTCGTCCCCACCATTGGCCTCATGTTTTTCCTTTTCACGCGCCAACCGTCCCTTCCCCCGTGCCAAATCAACGTCGCGCCACTGCTCTGTAGCCTCTGCGTACAGACGATGGCTCTCGTCATATGTTTCCTCAAACACCCGCATCTCTTCATCGAACCGCGCCGGGTCCCCAGTCAGCACCGCACGCACGCCCGCGAGGAACTGATCAAGCACAGTGATATTGTGCATTGCGAGCAGTGCATGCGCTCCCATCTCGTGCGTGTGCAGCAGGTGGTGCACGTACGCGCGGGTGTACGGCTCCCGAGCGCGAGAGGGCACCCCGCCTCTTTGTGCGTCAGGGAACGTCCGCTCCGGCTCACCAGACACGTCCGGCGTGTCGTATCCGTGATATATCCTCGCGGGCGGGTCGACAGGTGAGCAGCAGGCGCAGGGACACGATGGGAGCGTATCTGCCATTCTGGAAAAGTCAAGACGGTATGCGGTGGAGTAGACGTTGTGCCCCAGGTCTTTCTTACCCTCCCTGATGTGGTCGGGGACGGGGAATGTGAAATCTAGAGCGATCCCGACGTCTGCAGCACGCTGGGCGAATTCTGCGTCGAACAAGTCTGCTCCAACCGAGGCTACGATACGAAGAATTTCGTGTGGGGACTGGACACCAGTAATAAGGCGGGGTTTCGAGGCAGGGAGACGGGCAAGGGAGATGCGTAGAACGTCGGGGAGGGATGTGCCATTCGTAGCAGGAGAGTCAGTTGTTTTCGTACTTTCCGCGTTTAGAGCAACTTGCAACGGTGCCAGGTCCACAACATATCCCGCTACTCCCTCGTCCAGGGTCGTAAGGGGTGCAAGCTTGGTTGCATCTGCGCCTTCCAATGGTTCCAGAAGCGAGTCGGCGAATGCCTTCCGAGCCCCGATTGAGCTGAGACCAGCGAGATGCACGAACATAGGTGGGGAGGGCGGCGCATCAATCATAAGCGGTAGGGCATCTTCCTTCGTCTTTTTCTTCGTCGGTGGGACGGGGAGGCTGACCTTTCCCGGTCGCAGCAGCTCACCCAGCCACTTGGCACTTCGTTCTATACTCTTCGTCAACCGCTTCTGTGAGTACCCTCCCCCTCCGGTATCGGTGAACGGCGTATCGCTCAGTGCAAAGACGATATCTGGACGACATATGCGCATATATGCAGCCCATTCTGATGGTTCCAGGCGTCGCACACCGCGCAGACTCTGGACGCAAAGTTGGGTGTTACCATTGGCTGGCATCTCCCGCGTGTCCTTGGGGTCGCGTGCTGATACGGAAAGAAGTGTTCGACTGGGTTCGAATCCGAGAAAGCTATGTAAGGGATGCAGAGCCGTTGTCGCATCTGCAGCGCTTCGGGTTGCTACTTCTGACGCGTGCTGAGCGAATAACACAGGTACCGGCGGCGTGTGTTCTAGACTGTTGCGTGTCATCCATTCACTGAGCCAGCTATCAAGTAATTTATGCTTACAATGTCTCGAAAGGGATATTTGCCCATCGTATAGCTTCCGTTATGCGTACATTGTCGCGCGAGAGATGGGGCACAGCACCACGCGAAGTGCCAGCCAGCAAGCCGGGGGTGGCGATGTTTACTGTCGACGGTGCGTCAGGAGGTCCTCGCCGTAGTGTTATCGATCCCAAACGGGGGCCATATCTTATTGGATTGGGTATTGAGAAGGAGAAGGATGATTGGGACATATGTTTTGCGGGTCAAGTTACGAAAAGCCAAAAAACATCGGCTAATCGATCAATTGATCGCGCGCGGTGGCTGTGCTCCTACTACAAAAATATTGAAGTCGAACTAATGTACCATTTCGAATGAGTATACAGAGGCGGGGGAAGGACCGTAACAGAGGACAAGGAAACTTGGGAAGTGGTCGCTCATGTGCCGTACGACGCGGGGAATTATCTTGTCTCACTTTATTTGTGAGAACACGCTGTACCCGGCGAATCCCTCACTGAAAAGTTGACCAAAGTCCCAGATCTACTCAGCAATTGCGCTTTCTCTCCTCAGAGCTGACAGCTTCAAGTAATTGGATATACCAACAGCAATTGTAATAACACAAGAAGAAATTTTATAACAAGCATCTTATAGAGTAGTCTGGAAAAGCCCAGAACTGACCCCGTGCAAAGGGCAAGAGTAATGTCACACGTGTATACCATGCGAGGCTACAGAGTCAGGGATTTATCTTCATAATACCATCACCATCGCTGCAGGTCCGACGACGAGCATCCCGAGCACGCCCACTGCGGACCCGTGCACACGTAACCCCGCCGCACCAGAATCAACACTACGGGACGACAGACCGCCAGTGCTCGGTGCATCGTCGGGTACCGCTGGAGTGAACGTTGCTACGGCGGTGAGAGGGAGAGTCACGGTCTGGATAGCGCTGTTCGTCCCTGCCGAAGCGCGAAGCTCGCTCTCGTCCACGCAGACTGCTGACGTCGCCTCGGGGAGGAAGGAGCACGACACAGTGTCAACTATAGTGAGTGCTCCCTCCGGTATTACTTCAGTGTGTACGAAGGATGACCCGTCCTCTGCGAAATCGACTGAAAAAGGTTGTCAGAATCACGGTTTGGGTATTGTGTGTAGGCTAGCTTACAATTCCCGGTTGGGGCGGCCAGGAAGTTGAACGCCGGGCCCAGAGCCGTGGGGGTCCCGGTCGGTGCTGCAGTAGTCCCAACAGATATTCTCTGCTCGAGGTATGTCGTGAACCCGTCAGTGCCTGTGGCAATGGGGATGGCAGTGGTAGAGACGACCGGTACAACCTGCCCAGGAGGGTTGATGACGGGTACGACGGGTTGGTAGACGGTGACTTGGGCCAATGCTATGGGACGACTTGTAAACCACAAATCGCAAGGAACCATGCGCAAACGGTCGACTAACCGGTTCGATGTACTGCGAGGATCACAGCCAAGGTGAATATTGTTTGCGTGGGCATGGTTATCTGCCGTATTCAGAGTCGATTTATGTCCAAGGTGGTTGTCGCACCTGCCTTGTGGAAGACTTTCAGACAAACGGATTGCTTTAAATACCTCTTCACGCCAATCAGGTTTTTAGAGGAAGGATGCTTATCAGAAAAACAATCGAGAGAAAGTTCAAGCAAAAAATGTTTTTCTCCTGACGCTGATGGTACTCACACGAAATAATTGTATTCGAATTTCGGAGAACGTAGCCATTGAATCGAGCCGAATGTTCTTATTTATGTAATTCCATTCGGCATTGGTGTACGCCAGGAAACGACAGTTTGAGTTTGACATACGCTTGCAGGCGAGACTCGATTAAAGTCCACATCCTCATCCTCATTTGTTTGAGGGCTATGGAAATGAAACGAGGAAATATAGCGTTTCTAAAGGACTATATGACTCCAGCCTTCGTACAGTTGTGTGAGCATGAAGAAATTATGAACGAAAATGAGGAGCTTACGCAAGAGGAGTCATGAAGTTACAAATATACTCTGCACCTTACACAGTCAAGCCTTTTCGTTTTAAACTCAAGCGTGGAATTATGTTATGCCAAATGATATGCAGGACATGCCGAGGGTAGTGCAGAGATCAATCGTTCGCTAGGTCCGGAAGTCCTCCGGATATGCTGCGGAGTACCCTTCGATAGAGTCCTCGACGAAGCGAACCATTCCCAGCAGAACAACAATATAATGCCCGGCAAGATAATAAAAGTAAGCAGGGATAAGATAGGTTGGTGAGTTTATATGAAGTCATCAAGTTCTCTCTGAGGTCATAGAGATCGACAGATGACAAGAGCGTAGTGCTGGCCTTACACTGTTCCGTCAGTGGCTATTATTTTGGTGTATCATTCGAATTAGCGTAGAGGTAGTTAATGCAGAAATGAAAGAGGGCATATATAACCGAGGGCCTCTTGGGGTTTCCGCCAGAGATTTAGAGGTACATCGAGTCACCCGTCTACAACCGATGGTAGCGTCAGTCGCTGTGATTTGTTCCCGAGCTCGTCGAAGAGAGCAGTGAGCAGTGATATTCCCAAGGTAAGCAGAAGATGTCCGGTTCGATGATGAGAGATGCTGTGGTACGCAAGAATCGTAGCATGACCATGAAGGTGTCGTTCCGCCTCGATTAGTGGTTGTTGGCGAAAGAGTTGCAGAGGTAAGTGGCTGTGCAAACGTGATGGTGTTCGTATTTCGTCGGCATCGCGCGGCAAACTTGAAGGACATTGCCGGTTCTAAATCTCTGGCGTAAATGTTTTCAGGAAATAATACCCTGCGACTCGCAGTATAACGAGGAAACTCAAACTCGGAGATAAGCTGAACGCACTCATGTACCTACTGCGCTCAGAGCATATTAGGATGATGGGAAATAGATAGTACGGAGGAATGAGATAGGTACTACGCTCGAGAAACCATGATCCAGTCCATGAGAGGTGGTCATTGTCCTCCAAGTCAGAACATACGGCTGGACAGGCGGAGCCAGGCGTCTAGCGCTCACTATCTCTATCAAGTCTTTAACAAAACTTGCTTTTCTACGTACTAATCAATCCAATGTTTACGTGCTCTACGTTACATTCTGCACCCGCTGTCTATCAGCCTCTTGGCATCACGCAGACTCAGAGTCAACTGGCGAGCGCCTAAACGGCGACTGTACCCCGGTCTGTGAAGTTTGGTACACGGACCTATTAATGGAGTTTTGGGGCACAAGTAGAGTCTGAAATTTGAGCGCTTGTTATATTATTTGCTCTGAAAATTTCCCAGGACTAGGATGCAGCGATGAGCCGACTGCTTGAAGATATAATAACTAAGGTGTTTCTGTTCGGCCTCTTACTATTAGGGCTTCATAAGAAAGGTATACGGTAAGTATTTACCCTCGCGGATTTAAGCTTTGGCTCGAGTATATCACACGTAACGAATGTCATTCATGGACATAACGGGCCTCAATCAATGAGTTTGGCAGAATTTACACGTATGTACATACGCTGCGCGCATTCATTGCCACTGTTGTAATGCTACAGATGTAAATAAAATATTTCGTATGGAATTGCCCTTTTGTTAAATTCAAGTTAAATTGAGCTGATGTATTCGCCTGGACCTTCTCATGATTCTACTGTTATGCCACGTAGCGCGCTGTGAAACGGTGTAGCTATATATAACAGTCTGGGACATGGACATAACGGGTCTCGAACAATGTGCTCTGTAGGAGCTAATACGGACCGTGCTCATTTGTTCACATCATTACTCCAAAAACAGAGCAACTTCTTACGTGCTTCGCGAGAGTCGTGTGATTAAGTACGTTCATTCAGTAGAGATGGATTGACCGTTCACGTTCATGATCTGTTCTGCCGGACCGTGTAAGGACGGGTGCCACGTAAAGATGTTTACCATAATTAGTGCTCCGTGGGTTGGTGCTGCGGTGCAGCTCCAAGAGGTAGTGAATTGGCTAGTCTACTCTACCAAGCAAGTCTCTTACGCCTGGACAGCACGTGGAGTCTATTTTTGGAACGGGTCCGGTGACGGCTTAGGTAAATTCCCCGCACGCAGAAGGGCGGTGGGAAATTTTCCCAGGATCTACTCTTGTTGTTGTTCTGCCAGCTTCAGACCTCCGCCTGATCTTTCTGCGGATTCACACTCCTTTCCCATCCCTTGCTGCATACCATGGCAGACCGTAAGTCGTCCCCGCCCCGTTGCTAGCACTTTGCTGATGTTTTGCAGGTCCAGTTGATCCTCCGTGAGTGTTTGTCATCGCTGCCAGTCTTGAGCTGGGCTGAAGAATAATAACATGCAGGCCGGTTTCGACACCCACTCCTCCGACACCACCTACATCTCCTGCCAGCTCTTCAACGTCCTCGAGCTCTACTTCATCCTCTTCCTCTTCATCGTCGTCGTCAAGCTCGTCGTCTACCCCCACATCTCAATCCTCATCCAGCACCACAGGATCCTCTACTTCCTCGTCCAGCTCGACTGACACGTCTTCTAGCAGCAGCAGCAGTAGCACCTCCTCTTCATCAACTACGTCCTCTTCCTCTACTTCATCTTCGACTACACCTCTTGCGACACCTACCTCGAGTTCCTCGTCTACTATTCAAACAAGCACCACGACACGACCGGGAGTGATTACTGTTTTTTCTTCGGTCACCGTCGGAGCCTCGTCAACGGGTGGGCTCCCAGGCGCAACAGGAACGGCTGTTGACGCGGGGGGAGGATCCAAAGGGTGAGTTCCGTTCAATCAATAGCATATATTCGTACCCCCATTTTGTGTGGGGCAATGCGGACTTTATCAGCGTTCATTATGCTCTGTCCTCTTTCCCCTTGGTCCCCTCGGCCGTACGCTCCGTTCGTAACCCGTCGCAACATGGAGCATCGACTGGGCAGCTTCCATACCTTCATGGGCCCCATCAATGATATGGAGCGGAGGCGGCGCTATGTAACCACGCATGCCTGGACCCATCATCGGTTCAATCTTCCACTTTTTCTTTTCTTTTTGCAGTGTCCCCCGTGCGGGGATCACTGATAGCTCATTCTGTAGAGGCTGTGGACCTCCATTTTCATTCCCGTCATCTGTCACATCTTTCATGTTTGTTGTTCGTTTGCATGCAAACGTCGGATGGCGAGTGCATACCCCATCAGGCGATCTGCCACCGGTCTATTTTTGACCACATGACTTACTCCCCGGACAACACCGAATATACCGATATTGATATTTCTATTCGCCTAGATTTTTCCACAACACAGGCGCCGTCGCAGGTGTCTTCTCCGTTGCCGGCCTCATTGTGCTTGCCGTCGTCATTGCCCTTGTAACGAATGGAATCCGCCGTCGCAGGGCTCGCAGGTTTGATCGCGAGCTAGCAGCAGCGACTCTCGAGGCCGCGTCAGCACCCAAGCCCGTTTTCCTAGACGACGATGACGAAGAATACCCGGGTGCCGCACGGGGCGGTTACGGGTCTTCCGGAGCGGGCAACGACATGGGCTATGGACAGTTCTCCGACGCGTCCAGCCACGGGACGTACGCCCAGCCCGCCATGAGCGTCGGGAGCCACGGAGGCGAGTCGTACGGCATGCGTGAGCTTGGCAGCGGGCAGAGCATGGGCCATGCCGCACATAGCGTTGGTCCCGGCGAGATATTCGATCCATACGCAATCGGAGCTGCAGGCGCCGGTGGGGCAGCGGGTGCAGCAGGCATTGGTGTAGCCCGCGCGAGGAGCGGGCGCGTGGCGGGCGACGCAAACTATGCTGCTGGACTTCAGGAGGGCGGCGCGCCATATGCGGCGTTCGCTGTTCCAACTGGCAGTTCTACTCGTCCTCCCATGCCACAACAGAGCAACCCGGCTGACCTCCTCGAGGCGGCGGGCATGGGTGCTCACGCTGCTGGAGCAGGGTCGCTTTCGCGCGGGCAGTCCGTGTCTCAACAGCAGTACAACTCTCAGTTCCAACCGTACCCGGCTTCTCAGCAGCAGACCCAGATGCACCAGCGCTCGCCATCCTCATCTGCCAACCCTATTGGGGACTATGCGAACTTGGATCGTAACCGCTCTATGGGCAGCAACGAGATGTCGTCTAACTCGGCCTACACGTCGTCCTCGGATCCCTACGGACAATACCCACCGCAGCAGCGTCAGGGCGGCTTCGCCCAGTATGAGGAACAGAATAATTCTTCGTACACATCTCAGTCTCAATCCCAGTCCCAGCATCAGTACGGACAGTTCGGCCACTACCAGCAGCAGCAATCCCACCAACAGCAGTATAACGACAACAGATACTCTGTCACGGAGGATGATGATGCGTATGGCGGATACGTCGTGGACGAGCCAAGTTCTACATCTCCTGGTGCTGGGAAACTCCCAAATCCATTTGGCCCAGAAGGCGTAGAGCGCGAGCGGGAACGGGATAGCAGCGCAGATGAAGATGACGAACCCCGGAGGGTGTTAAAGGTGCGTTGAGTTGCATCTCCTGTCCACCTTTGGTGATGAACGATCTGAGCTGACCGCGTCTGTTATAGGTCGCAAATGAGTAATCAGTCCCTTTATACAGGGAGTGGAGGAGTACCTAAGCTAACCTAGGTTGCATATACCATAAGCTCTCCATTTCTGTCAATAAATCATATCTTACGCTCCCTCCCTCCCCGTCCGAGGCCTGACTACCCATGAAGCAAAATGTTGACGCCTACCACTTTCTAGACGTCACTCTCACCTGTCATATTCTCAGCATCACTTCGGTTCTCTTTCTTGTTGGGCTTCAGTCGTCCGTCCACATCTCTGCCTTTCTGTTTCTCCCTCTCTATCACGTCTGTTGTGCCAATGCTAACTGCACTGTTAGCTCAACACACTCTACCACCCATCCGGATTCCCCTCCACTCACTTCTTTTTGATCTTCACAGCCTGCCCGACTCTGTCTCTTCGGCCATCTGCTCAGTCGCTGGGCATCCACCGCTTGTCTGGCTGAAGACCAAGCTGCCTCTTTCCTTCGGCGCTCACAGATGACCCCCGGTGATTCTTTCTACCCTTACACGCCCGACCTTCCACGCTCTCCGTCCTGCTCCCCATTGTTTGTATATATGTATACCCCTTCCGCCTAATAGTCACCTCCTTGTTGTCCCGACTTGTGGCGTTGTGGTGGATGACCAGCCATCTGACTGGTTCCGCGCCCGAGCGCCCCGGCATGCACCCTCGACCTACAGCCTAGGCCGTGTCTTCCACCGTCTACGACTCACCGCTAAGCCGGTTGCCTCCTGCCGCCCATCGCAGCAGGCTTGCGGCTCGGGCGGGCAATCAGGAGGCCGCTCTGCCCCGCTTCTTATGTCCTATTTTATTTGTTACTATATCCGCGCCGCTGCATGACACCGGGTCGCCCCTTCTTGCTTGATACCCCCTCTGTCTCTATCCTTCTTGCCGTGTACCCCGACATGAAATATATCGCAAGACCGACCTCGTAAAAGCGCACTCACACTTCGCGCATTCACTGCTGGAGACAGGGCGACGTTATGGGGCTCCGTATGTAATGCGGTCTGAGAGGGAGCGTGAAGGATGGACGATTTAATGGTACTGCAGCGAAATTAAACTCTCAAAGACGCTTGTCTGATGTGCTTGGAGTATTTATACCTGATTGTTTATACGCACCCGCCTTATTATGTTTTCTATCTTCTAAACGTCCCGACCTGTTTTATATAATTTTTTTTGACTTATAAGGCAGTCATTTACCTTTCGTGTTTAGTGATAGATGGATGTGACTGTTTTATAGTTTGTCTGTCTCTCGAATTATGGAATGGGACATTATCTTTTTCGTAAACACGGTCCAGGGTGTGCTGTAGGACGTCAGTGCGCTGGTAATTGGTTCCATGCTATGAGTTCAGCGGGAACAGGGTATCTTGCGAGGCGTGGTGACTGAACCGTCTGCATGAGTTCTTTGGTTGGCGTTAAAGGGAAGGTGTGCACTTCTATTACATCTGCTTCACCTTTAGTCGTTTGCTGTAGGTACAACCGTTACAAGGGTTGAACGTTGAGGCAACAGGGTGCCGTACTCATGAGAACATGAGAAGGGACGACTCACCTGTCATCCCACCACCGCTCCAGCCTCGACACTTATGTGCGTATCCCTTCGGCTGTTATCACACTCTTACATACCATTCCCTTCGCTCTGTTTGCATAATGTCCCTCCATCACCCTTCGCAGTGTGAATGGGCACGGTCATGGCGAGTGTCGCAAATGTTAGTCGCCATTCGTGCCTTCCTTCGGCGATGTCATTGCGCGGATAACGGAAATGGTTTGGGGTCAGGCGAACCAGAGCCTGTAGCTTAACGCTCGACATATCCAGCGTCAAAGGCGATGACCTATGATATTCCGTAAAAGTAGTAGAAAACATGGAAGGTGTGACTCTATGAACGAACGTAAAGTCCGGTAATTCTAATACTGAACAGTGCAACAATAAAAAGCTACTGGTACTGGGGAGGATGAGACTCTGGCTGAGTTGATGGTCTGTTGGATTTATTCCGAGGAGAGCTGGTATCTTTACATCCTGTCACCAAGATATCTGGAAGCAAAACAAACGGCGGAACCGCTGATTGTACGTTCCGTCGAGCGAGGTGGCCAGAACGTGGGACTGAGTTTGGGCCATGTTTGCTTTTCCAAAATATATAATAGACGGAGGTGATGATACCACCCAAGGCGAGCACACTCAAAATGACAAGGGCGGCAAAAGTACCATGGGGTATAACAGGCACTGTCACGGTTGTTGCTGGTACCATGGTGATATTATTTTGGTACATTGAACCGTTGGCCCAGGCTGGTCCTGGTGTATAGCTATTAGTTTCCACATACCGAACCAATCTAAATGAGTATCATAAATTACGGAAAATCCAGTAACCATACCTTCCCCCCAATGAAGGAGTAGTGTACACACTTGCAAAGTCTATTGCCAGCTCTCCGACCCCGATCGATTCTTCAATAAACATGGTAACTGTATGAGTACCTCCACCTAGGCCCATGGCAAGGAATAATATTTGTTGCGATCTGTAGAACTGATTATGGGCTGAGAAGGTTTGCGGATTGATTCCGTCTACTTGTACAATGTACGAGCTTGTCTCTGTAGGGCCAACAGGACCATATATGGCGACTCCGTCACCTTTTTAATGAACGTTATGGTGGTCAATGTTGTATGTACACCAACTAAAGCCGTACCCTGTAGAGATTTAGAAGGGGGCTCTAATTGTTAAATAACAATATTGCAATACTCACTTCGAATGTCAGGGACATTGATGCTGATGAACTTTGAGTTGCGCTGGTTACACAAGTGAACATTTATTAGATGTTAAATGATGACCGAACATACTGTCCTGAAGCACCAATAAAGCTACTCAAGTTCTGTGGATCTGTCCATGCTGAGGACGGAGTGTAAGTGAACGATGGATGCCCGTCTTTAAACATGTCTATGATAAGGTTCTCGGAATTATTTCCGACTTGGGTGGTCATTAGAATCTGTTATTCACAATGTCAGATAGGTACAAATAACTTTCAAATTGTGCAAGCACCGTACATAGTCTATGTCAAGAAATGAATTGTTCGTGTTTGTCAAAACGACTGTATGTTGTCCCAACTCTAGGTCGACCTTTTGATATAAGGTCTGTTGGAATAGGGATATGTTTGCAAAACCGTTCATGGTCGAAGTATTTCCGTCCATATCAACGCTGTATATTCCGTGATTGTTGCGCATCGCTCCAACCAAGGAAACGCCAGTACCATTGAACGTAAATGACATCGTTGATCCTGTAGTTCTTGTTAGTGTGAAACTACTTTCAGTATATCTGACGGTGTCCAGTTGAATAATGGCTTCATCTATAGGGTATGCTACACGGAAAAGCTGACTTACTGGTCCGCAAAGTTATCCGGTTCAGATGCTCCATCTATCCATTCATCCGAGAGCCTGACTAGGGGGGAGGTGCATTCAATAAGTGTACTAAACGAGGGCATTGCTGAAGAAGGCTGTTAGATGTGATGCTCATTTCTAGCACGCTCATTCTTTATAGAGCTCAGAACATCCTTCCAAGTGTTTTAATCTAATTATAAACACACGAGCAGTGCGGAAGCAACAGCCTAAATTTAAACATAAAAACCCCTTAATAAACGCTTGCTAAAACACTATGATGGACATGACGCATCTCAGTTTGCATCAGCAACATCAAGGCGACATTTGTTGACATAGGTCAGAATGAGGTCCTAGTGCAGGGGTGACTGATGGTCAGAAACAACGGCCTGGAATGGGTGACCACGTATCAATTCGAAGACCTACGAACGCCCTAGAGGACGAGTATGAGGGCGGAAGGGATTTGAGACCTGATGACCTGATGATCTATTTCACCTCCCAATTACCTTCGTACCTTGGCCAGACATGTTTGTCTGAGACGCTTTGTTTCTATGAGGACGACTCGTCATAATTTGTTGTTGAAGAAGATGATGAAGTGAGTAAACCTACGGAAATTTGGGACCAAATGGTGTGTCGTTTCATGCTCCTCTATTACATCTGTAAGTACCGTGAATACACCCAAGACAGACAGTCCGTGAATCTGAGATATCCACTCATTTCTTTTACACACTACAAATGAGCATGCGGACTAATCATTTTGTTGTTCTGCCTCACGTAGATTACAGCAGAAGGAAGCTGAGACTATGGTGGGAGCGAAGCTTGGGTTGCCGTGAGAGCAACGTGAGAGCGTGAGATATGCAGGGAGCGGGCGAGGGCACGCGATCACGCCGGTCAAGGCCGGGCAAGAATAAATAGATAGAGAGGTCCAGTGGCTAGCAGAAGTTGGAACGACATTACCCACGCTCTAGCATAGAAATTGTAGTTACGGTTTGCAAGTGCCGATATTCTACTATGGCACTACCTAGGAGAGAGTACCGGTACATTCTTGAAGCCAAAGGAAAATGAAAATTTTGAAGGTCTGTTCAATGTTCAACGTTCAGTGTTCACTGCATTAGCTATTGAATATTAAAAGTAAAGCTAAGTAAAGACTAGTCACTAAAGTTTAAACTTTAAACATCGTTTAACATATGAGTACATGACAAAAAGAAAAAGTAATTCCGGTACGGGGAATCGAACCCCGAGCTACCGCGTAACTTTAAACCTTCGACGGTCGGATAGAATGAAAGGCGGTAATGTTAGCCGTTACACCATACCGGATGTGCAGTCATTAAGCGCCCGTTGTGTTAGACTGGACCCTGTACGTGCCTTCACTTCAACTTCAGTTGAGCGCGACTTTTAGCTAGATTTTGTTTTATTTTATTTTGAGGGTTTAATCGCCTCCTGAGTTTTTTTAGTTAGACTGAAGTTAGAGATTGAAATGTATAGTTTGGACAGTTATCGCTATAGAATTATCGGATAATACTTGGAGCTCAAGGCTAGTCCTAAACATCTGTAAGTAATAATTGATGAGGTATTGGCGTGTGCAAGTTGACGACTTAATTAAATCTTTTAAAAATAGGTCTTGCACTCGTTGAGCATATATTGGAGAAGCATATTGATGCATTCGTATACGCCGGTGTACGGGACCCAGGGAATGTACAGTCCTTGCAAAAACCTGTAAGAAAGCACCCAGGCAGAGCCGCGGTCGTCCAATACGTCGGGCGATGTTAATGGGAATGAGCAAATTGCCGTAGAGATAAAGAAATGGCATGGTTATATCGACACCGTAATTGCTAACGCCGGTCAGGTTATACAGTAGCGAGAGTTCCTGATCTGCAATGCTAGCTCTATTATCAGTTGTCGCAATTGTGGAACACCCCGTTCTAGAGACTCCTATAGAATCCTACGAGGAACACTTTTCTGTGAGACACGATCATATCGTCTTTATACTTGGCTACTGATTAGAGATACAGGAAAATGTCATTAGGACGATTGTGTTGTTGCAGGCCATGCAGGACCTTCTCAGAAAAAGTCAAGCTCCAAGCTTCATCCCAATCAGCGCAGCAATCGCCTCCATTGGATCTTTGGCAATGTCGCTCCCGCTGCGTTCTGCTGCTTATGGATCAAATAAGGCGGCATTAAACTACGTAACAAGGAAAGCTTATTTCGAAAGTGAGTGGCTCAGTCTGAGTAAGTAGTATCTATAATACTGCACTGATCAAAGAAAGATACATACTGATATTTATCTGACCTTAGCAATCTTTCCACTTGCACCAGGAATTGCTGAGACAGATGCACGTCAGTAGACCCCGAATTGTCATGGAATTTGTTTTCATGCATGAGTGACTTATGTGTATCAGTAGCCTCCAACAAGGTAAAGGATAAGGAAGGTGTCTCCAACACAATCTATGAACGTTTCAGCTCGAAGACACCACAACAAACTGCTGTACAGCTCTTAAGCACTACCCACCAGGCAACTAGAGATACACGAAGTGGTAGATTTGTGAATTCTGATGGAACAGATCTTACGTGGTAGTTGTTAATTGTGAATCATATTCCTGTGCTTTTTGACTTCCTTTAGCTAACGACACTCCATGAAAGGTGTCAGTCAGTGAGATGCCTACTACGCTTCTTTCGAAATGTTACTTAATATATTCAAGCTGTTTTGGAGGTAACCTACGTTGCACACTTCAGTGATCTTATTGCCAAAGGTCATGGATTATTACTTTCAAAAGAGACTTATAGAATTTGAGACTCTCGTGGTCTGAATAGCCTCCTAGAGACTATTCGGAAAACAACAGCCTTGGCGCCAAGTGAATTCGACTGAAATCCGTCCCAACCGGCGGCCTTCAAGGTCTTGGTTCACCGTTGGGTTATAAATAGATTACGTACATATGCACTGCGAGGTGGGATTCATCGTCTAATAAACAACACAGATAGAAACATATATTCAAGAACGTTCAAATAGCAAAGCCTCTACATTCTTTATTCAGGTTGTGGCACATGGTTACATGCAGATTTGCTTACCAACTTCGATTACAAGCTGAGTACATACTACTGCACGGCACAAGTACTTCTTGTGTTCTAAGCGGTGAGAGTTTTTTCAAGTTTTGAGGGCCTGAGCCACGCGCCTTCCGTAACTTCTGCTGTAAGAATTCAATGTGTAAGGCACACCACTATGTTACATGTATGGGTCTATGAAGATATAAAAGGACGACGCGCTGAGAATGCACACCCATACGTGATTCACTCATTCTCTTTGCGTTGAAAATGTGCTCTACGAGGCACCCCCGATACCCATTGTTACTGCTTTCGTTCGCCACTCTAATAAGCTCGTATCAATGGCCTCAGCCGAAACTGGATGCCCTGGAGGAGATGCTATACACTGGCGCGGACAAAACTGGAGCACCTATCAGTCAATTAGCATCGGGATGTGCTAGCCGCTTATCAATCCACGGTCCTCCTATCGGTGCTGAATGGCTGAGGCTTGTAAGTGAGGGAAATTCTCTTTGAGTGTGTACTTGCTAATACTCCTGATCATAAAGGCGTACCATGATATGGCCACTCATAATGTTACCGACGGATCTGGAGGCTTAGACGCGTCAATATATTACGAATATGATCGTCCTGAAGTAAGTGTTCTGCAGTCAGTTTCACGCAATTTGCTAAGCAATTCTACTGTAAAAGAATATAGGAGACGGTAATATACAGTCTCTGAACGACTTTGCGAACTCAGCTAACAAATACGTGTCCCGTACGCATCAACTTATTCGCAATACATGATTCGTCAACTAATCCATGCGGCTATCTCCATCTTTACTCTTCACAGGAGCCGACGTCATAGCTATGGGTGCAGTTTGGGGCGTGGCTGCTTGTGGCGGTCCGCCAATTGCTTTCAGGGGTGGAAGAGTGGATGCACTAAGTGCAGGGCGCTTTGGAGTTCCGGAGCCCCAGCAGGACTTGAGTACTCATACAGAGAGCTTCCGGCTTCAAGGCTTTACGCCCACCGAGATGATAAACCTTGTCGCTTGTGGGCATGCATTCGGAGGTGTTAGACATGTCGACTTCCCGGACATAGTTCCTGAGTCTAGTGGAGATACAGATGACTCGGCGGTTGCTGGGTTTGATTCGACCATACAGGCGTACGACAACAACGTGTTCGTTATGCTTTCTGCCTTTGATGTTGCATAATTGTACTGAATCACTAGAATCTCGTTTTACAGGATCACCGAGTATCTATCAGGGACTACAAAGAACCCTCTAGTAGTCGTCACCAACACGACTCTACAGTCAGATCGCAGGATATTCTCCAGCGACGGAAACACTACAATGAACAGGTAGTCAGTTTTAAACCATCCATCTTATAATAGACTTACGTTTTTATCGATTCCAGTTTGCAATCAGCTGACTCCTTCCGACAGGCATGTTCATCGCTCCTTGGAAGGATGTTGGATACCGTCCCATCTGATGTCAGTCTAACGGATGAGATTACATTTCTACCATTCAAGGTCAGTCAGGCCCAAATCACGGTAATGACTGGGCAAATAGTATTCCAAGTACAGACTCGGGTAAGTGAAGATATACTTCTCTGATACTATCTTGCATCACTGTACTCACAGTGCGCCAGGTTCAGATAAACAACGAATCTCCACCAGACGTCTTGCTTCTATGGTGTGATAGACGAGGAAGCGTTTCCGCATGCTCTGATGGCAAAGCAAACTTTGCCAGAGCGCTAACTGACTCATCCATCCCTGGAAACATTAGTCCGCTGGCGGATGCTTTGGGGATCAGGTTCTCCCGATTTGCGTTTACGGTACCGTTGAGCAGCAGTTCCGTTCAGAAGTTCTGGTTTGAAGTGACGCACTCTAATGGCACCGTCACGGTGGAGGACAATGGTGGTGGTGGATATTTGGTCGACCAAGACTCCCTCATTTCTTTGACCCCTGCCCCAACGTTTACGAGCTCGGATGGACTAATCACCTGGAAGATAATAGCTGGGGTGAGTCTACGAGTCACAGCAGCAACTTCAAAGCTCATGCAGCTCTTAGATTTTGATGCAAGATGGCAACAAGCTAACAAACGTCAGTGCCCGCATCTTGAACAATGCACCTCAGGTGTTCTCGAGCGCAAATACCCGGCCCTCTATTCCAAGCCCGGTAAACATGACTCTTGATCTTCAGATAGATAAAGGGATGGGCACTATGGGGGAATATCAAATGTATTCTGGGTCCATCAAAGCAAACGCTAGCTCCACAATCGATTATACTGCTGACATCAATGGAACACAGTACAATGTTGATTTTGTGTCCATTTCGTCAAGTTTCAATCAGGCCCCGGACACTCAGTTCTCCACTGTTGGAAAACGTGCTTTGCCAAATTTGAATAACTCGACTACTATCCCAGTCTCTAAACCATCGGCGGCGGCACGAACAAATATATTGGGTTTACGGTCAACTATTTTAATTACTATTGTGGTGCTACTTTCCATTATTTGTTGAGATAGAGCGTATGATAAATGTACTAGTAGATACACCTCATATCTTTATTTATTTATTTATGGTCCTTGACCGAACTAATCCGTTTGAATAACTACCGATATAGCATACCACTGATCTGTCAGGTTGTATCGCCTTCCGTAGTCTGGCTTACCATAGAATATATCCGTAAAGCAGAAACCCACTGAAGGGGGTCCGAGGAGCCATTCCAGCCATAATCAAGCTGTAACCAAAGGCAGCCATATTCTGAGCATAAATACCTCACGAAAGGCTTCTGCTCTTGCTGACTATTGAAGGGTGTAGGTAGATCAAAAAAACTATGAACTAGCGTGTTATATGTGCTCCTCAAATCATCATGGGAAGAAGCGGTCACCATTTTTCTTCTTGAATAGGATATATGATAAGACAGGCCTCGAATGGGATCACCTGATACTGAGAGCTAGGTAAAGGTGGCATTTATTTACCTGTACCGACATTCCACAAAGGATGCCCAAATCTGGATTCGCCTGTCTTCTAGCTAAACTCAATTTGTATAGCACATTGATACATCACGAATTTCGGACTATATTACAATAAAACACCTATGGTAGCGGAAGACCTCTACGCTAGAGCTCCATCTGCCGACTCCAAAGATTCTTACATAAGACACGCTCCAGCCTATTGTCGGCGTGCATAGTACCAATGATCCACAAGTAACCATATATAGTCGTTTCATGTCTAAATATAGCAAGCCATACCACTCTTGAAGCCAGAATTCATGTCATGCATAACATGGTTCTAACATTGTTTAAGCATTCTCCAAGACTCAGATTTCTTCCCGGAAATAGAAAAGTCGAAAAACATCAGTAAGCTCCAGTGATATCGGATGCTAAGCACTTTTTCTTTGGGTATAAATGTGGGTCAAGTAGAACCATCCTTTCTTCAGTCACCTACACTCAACTACCTTTCCACAAGCATCTCGTGACAACATTCAATCTTATCAAAGGATGTACTCTCTCAAGTCTGTTGCTTTACTCGTCCTCGCTGCAGCTATCGGCGTCAACGCTGAGACGCACACTGTTCGCTTCACCAACAAGTAAGTATTGACCCATATCCTGAATGTTATTTGAATAGTTGGCTTATTTGTCTGTACACTGTACAGGTGTGGTCATGGGACGGTGGGCCTTATATCAGCAATACATTGCATAATTTATTTCTAATTAAATCATCAGCCAACCTTGATTCAAGGTCCCAATGTTCTTTCAACTGGAAAGGACTATGTTAGCAACGGACCTTTGATATCGGCCATTGCGTTGGTACATCCGTTACAAAGTGGAGATGGATAACTGACTGTATGCTATATACCGATAGATATCTTCAGACGGGAAACTGCCTTTTCAACGGCGAAGGGTGCACCCTCATTGAGACCACACTGCAAAATCCAACGACTCCAGGCAGTGGCTCAAGCACTGATATTTCCCTCATCCCGCCGTAACTACCTATTACTGCGTATGTCTTGTTGTTTACTAACTTCTCACCAATACAGGCACTCATTCTCGGTAACTTCTGGCTTCTCGTAAGTGTCGTTCACACTTGGCTAAGAATAAATTGAATTGGTCATTTCCTACGTGTAACCAGATACTTTAATGGATGTGACGGTCAAGGTGCTGACTGTAAGTTCTAAAAATCTCCAAGAGATGCGTCTTTCTCATGTCCATTACTGGACAGGCACCAACGAGAACTGCCCCACCGCATTCCACAAGCCAACCGACACTCATGTGCAAGTCGCCTGCCAGACTAATAATGTGAGTTAAGGCGAATCAACACCGTTGAGTGACGCTACTAACCGCCCCTTCTTTTCAGGTTGACCTGGTTATTACCTTCTGTGACTGATTGAGTATGTCTCCCTCCGACTTGCACTGTGCTGTGCGTTTAATGATGGAAGCGCACTTTTGAAATGTGTAATCACCGAGCTTGGTATTTCAAGACTCGAGAAATAACTATTATATTCATAAGTTCATCCACCACACTGAAATCTGATACAACTGAGAAGCTTTTTAATACGCCAAAATATCCTTATTGATAGAGTGCAGTGCGGCTTGACACAATGTAGTGATGATCCCATTGCGCACTGTGTCCTACTGCGTCGCAGTCGGAGTGATTGTACACCACTCTATTATCACCCTGACACACCGACCCAATAATCACAGCCACCACACTGACTAGTGCCAAGTTCTCGATTAGCCCGCGTCTGAACACCCATGTATTTGCTGTAGAAAAGTCGGATCAGAGAGGGGGTTTTTCACCCAACTTTCGCCATGTGGAAAGCTCTTCCTGTGGGTTGGCACTGGTATCAATCTTTTCTCACAGCTACTCAGTAAGCCCTGTTTGGTCTGAAACTTCTGACAGTTACACAAAGAGATATTGACATTTACATATGAGAAACGTATACAGTTGAGAGAAATATACACAAAAACGCTGTTTTTACTGAGAATAATTGTTTGGGAAAAAACGAAGAAAGTTCATTCGACTTGTATTTAGTTTCTGTCTGGATAATCAGTTCGTTACATTTCCAGATGTTGATCACAGGACACGATAAAGCAACTTACCATATTTTGTCAGATTGATGATCCCGGTACAACATAGAAAAGAGGACGGGGTGCCATAGCCGACACCGTACTTCCAGTTGATTCATTGACGGACGCAGAGAAGTCGGACCTGGGAAGGATAATTGGGAGCTGAATGGGCATTGGCGTTGCTACTGCACCAGCGACCGCCGTCTGTGTACTGCCCGACTCAATTAAAAGATCCACGCATGAGTAGAACGTGTTGATAGTGTCGCCTATGTTCCATCGCGCAAGCACCGTCTGCCGTCCTGTAAATCCACCCAGGGGAACAATGTGCTCGACTATAAAGGGAGGGGTAGTGTTGTGACTATCGAATGACGTGAGCAACGTATTGTCTGCAGTGATCATAATGTATTCCCATGTCGTGGTACGATGTGGAGCCGTGAGGGTCCATGTAAACCCCATCTCTTGGATGTCGGAAGTGACAGTGAAGAAGCGGTCGGCAAATAAAGTATCATCGTTCAGTTGGGGGAAGCGAGCGCCATCGCCATTGCACAAGTAAGAGCCCTTCGGCGCTTCTACACTCTGTGGTTCATACTGAACATCACCGCAGCCAGGTATCTCGCCGAGTCGGCAGCGGGCCTGGCGACTGGGAGGAATGGTCACATATCCATGACCCGACACGGGGCTCACAGCGGTGTAGAGACACACGAGAGCGACAGAGAAGAGTGCTGAAAAACGGAACATATGTCTGTTAGTGATCAAAGTGGTGTCGCCTGTTTACAAAACAGGGTAGAAAGGCAGATTAGAGACTTTTTATAGACAAAAAAGCGAAGTGAATACTGCACCGATTGCCGGGGTTGGGAAATCCTCGATACTGGTAGTGTTCAAAGTGAACAGCCCAGGCTTTATAGGTTTTATCCAATACAAACCGAATAACTGAAGGCATCATTTTGTCGCAGATTACGCATATTAAGATATGGAAGATTGCACTGCGCATGGAATATTCCACCAAATGTCACTTGCGATAGCAGTCAAGGCCACGGGTAAGTCTAATACCATGACATAAGAAGCCACATTGAATATGCGCCACCTGCGGAAATGAGACAAGGAAGCATAAGTGCCTTACAAGTGTTCCTAGATATTATTACTTATATTATAGGCGGGCATTTATTGTAAGACCACCGTTGTACATCACTTCAATCCTTCTGACAGAGTATTTCACAGATGATCTCAGACTCTCACAAGGCAGTATAACCTGTAGGAAAAAGGAAAACCTGAAGAACCGCTTGCTTCAGGTACTTGTTCACTCTGAAAAGCAGCCGAACAGCGTCAATCAGTGAACCAACCCCATATGTTGAGAAGCCGCAAAAGACAAGTCATCGGCTAAACGTTCTTCGGCGCCATACTCCGCAAGTTACTCCAACAGAATCAAGTATCTCACATATTTTCTTCTTTTAACATCAGATGACCTGCGATTGAAGCATTGGATCTGCAAGGATGTCTATCTAAAGAAAATTCATTTCGGCAGCGAAGCATGATCATAGATAACGAGTGGACTACTAAATAGCACCTGTTAATACGAGGAAGAGATAGGTACATATGCTCCTCTGTAAGCCGAAGAGGATAATATTTATGTCTAGGAAACATGAACGCGGGAAAGGAAAAAATGTTGGCGTAAAGATTAAAACAATGCTGAGATTACTTTAGAAGACTCTGCAGACGTCAGGTGCTCTAATCAAGAACTTATTTTCGGCCGCCTGCGAAACTGACTTACGAGCCATTTCTGTACTGATCTGTGAGCCAACTGCGAGGCACGAAGGTGTATCTGCGGGCCGGATAATACAATTTGTATTGCATCCGGGCACTAAAAATACCCGCCCAGTATTCTAAGGTATGACGGCAAGAAAGGTAGCGGCATCGCAGTAGGAGAAGGGAGCACATAACAGTATAGTGCACATGCTTGCCCCAAGATTTCTATACGGTTAGAGTGATAATCCTTGTATCATCTGTTTTTGAATCCGTTATAGTGGTCGGTCGAATTAATTGTGGATAGACTGTTTCCGTTGGGACTTAATTAGTAGTAGCGTGACGGCGACATTTACCGTTTTCATATTCCTAAACGTACCCGAAGTTATTCCTAGGAGAGTGGATTATTATGCATACGAAAGAATGAGATACGGATAGAGATGGACGACATCATCGTTTACAGGGGAATAGCTCTGGGAGCTGTATAAATTCGGGACTCGTATAACTTCGGTATTCGTCTTGTTTTACTTGTAGGCCACAAAAAATAGAAGCTGGTTACCGGGCCTACATCGTCAGGATACAATGGTAATTATGATGAGAAGCGTGTACTGATTTGCGCATGACCGCTATTCCTCGCAGAAGCAACAGCTCAATGCAAAAATCTCAATTCCGAACCTCAGGCGCGTTAAGAGACGTGACCTAAACTTCTGAGTATATAAGTCCAGCGATACACTGAAATAAAGATATCTGCACTTCTATAATGCTCTACCACTTTATACTCGCCGCCTTGGGTGGTGCGGTTCTCTTACCTGTATCCTATGCAGATACCACAACGACCATCAACCCCAATCTCAAGCACGGCACTTGGGAGGGATGGGGCGTCTCCCTAGCCTGGTGGGGCAAGATCTTCGGTAACAGGAGCGACCTTGCCGATATATTCTTCACGAGGAATACTGTGTCGTACAATGGTAGCTCGCTCCCCGGTCTTGGACTCAATATCGCGCGATATAATGCAGGAGCATGCAGCTCTAATAGCATCAATGGTACCACTATTGCATCCAACGATATACTCTCCAGCAGGAAGATGGACGCATATTGGATTGACTGGACGAGCGCAAGTCCAACTTCGTCGAGTTGGAGCTGGGGAGTCGACGCTAACCAGCGCAATATGATGGCACTCGCAAAGGCTCGTGGTGCCGATCGCTTCGAGTTATTCTCGAACTCTCCAGTGTGGTGGATGTGCGACAACCATAACCCGGCTGGGGCGTCCAACGCAGGTATGTACCCATATGGATATGGCGCGCTGTTATTGATTGTGCGCAAGGCGAGAACTTGCAATCTTGGAATATCCAGAACCACGCCGTGTACCTCGCCACGATCGCCAAGTATGCGCACGACAACTGGGGAATTACGTTTGCTTCTGTCGAAGCGTTCAACGAGCCTAGCTCGAGCTGGTGGACGGCAACCAACAACCAAGAAGGGTGCAATTTCAGCAGCGGAACCATGGAGGACGTGATTATTTACCTGCGTGAAGAGCTGAATAGCCGGGGACTCACTTCTACAGCAGTCTCGGGTACAGACGAGAACACATACGACCTTGCGCTTTCCACGTGGAACAGCTTCAACTCAACGACGAGGAGTAACATCGGAAGAATAAATGTACATGGATACCAGGGCACGGGCGGACGTCGGGACTTGCTGTACAGCGCTGCGTCAAGTGCTGGGCTTGAGATCTGGAACAGCGAGTACGGGGATGGTGATGCAACGGGCACACAGCTTGCCCAGAACCTCTTACTTGACTTCAACTGGCTTCACCCAACGGCATGGACGTACTGGCAGGCGATTGATACCACTGGATGGGGGCTGATCGTTGGCGACCTACAGGCTGTTACACTGTCCAACGTCGAGCAGAAGTACTTCGTGCTTGCGCAGTTCACCCGACATATCCGCGAAGGCATGCAAATCCTCGACACAGGAAGCAACTCCGTAGCGGCAGCTTACGATGCAACGAACAGAAAGCTGGTTATTGTCGCTGCGAACTTCAATAGTAGCCAGTACATCAACTTTGACCTGTCGCAGTTCAGTTCGCCGTCGACTAGCGGAACGCTGGTGCCTCGCTGGTCGACTCATTTCTCGACTTCGGAGCAGTATGCGCCTTATAACGACACCTTCATGAGCGGATCCAAGTTTTGGTCTTACTTTGACCAAAACAGTGTGCAAACGTTCGAAGTACCCAACGTGAGCTTGTGAGGAAGACGGGAAGGTGTAATCGTTGATGCATGTGATGTATCATGTTTTGATGATAAATGTACTTATTACAAATTGACCGTCACGGTCATGTCGTCCAAATATAACTTAAAATTGTAGGTGCTCCTGATCTGAGGATAGGACTAGAAGCGCAGGCGAGGCCTTGAAAACGCGCTATCAGTGTGCATAAAACGCACCACAGGAGTGCTTCTTCTCGTCTGGGAAAGAGGGGCCCTCCCTGTGCTACAGAGCACCTCGTTTTTTGTCACCCACCTACCCTCTCCTCTTTCTTTCAGTATGTGGTGTGGCCAAGTGAGCATGCGCCTCCGGCACGCGTCTCTCTGGGCCCTATGTGCCAGGCGCCGGTGTTTGATCAATGCGCGCCATCGATTCCATATGCGTTGGTTTTGTCTGCGTGCGCGCGCTCGATCCCCCAATCGGCAGCCACCGCAAGCCGCTTCCCACGCCTCGGCACGCCTCTACGCCACGAAGCGCGCTCCATCGAGTTTCTTGTCTTTTATTATGTCTCTTACATTGCTCTTACAACCGTCAACATGGGCCCCTACACGCGCGAAAGAGAATTTTCACCACATGGGCATATCGATATTTACCCTGAGGACCCCAAACATTTTTCGCTACTGACATGCGGGACATAGATGAAATGGCCTCGAGAAGCAAATGTATATGCTCTCCGCGGCTTGTTGATGGCATGAATAAATGACCTGGCAATAGGATCGATGCAATACTCGCAGCGATACTTATTATACCATGCGTACGTGCACATGATGCCTGGATGTAGACCACGCGCATGCCATTGATTTTTTCTCACTTTCTCTGCATTAGAGTGCTCAGACCCGTCAGCGCTCCATTACGTGGGCATGAATTCGGGGGCTTGTGATGAGCCCTCGGCTTGCCTTGGTAACCCCTGGTAACCCGCGCGGGTGATTGCTTTACTTATGATAGAAGTCGGGAAGGTGCTCTTGCTATTTCGCTTGTACTGCTTCTCTTCGATTATCTTTGATTAGATATTTGATACTATTTCAGGACTCAAAAAACATGACGTCCAAGTTGCGTCCGACGACATATCTTTTGACACATTTGATAAATACCCCGTCTGTGTTTTGACACACGTTTCGATAACGTAGAACAGAATACAGTGAACTCGCAGAAGTAGTCATCCATTCTTTATGCAGACCATGTAAATATATCGTATAGGCTCCGAGCATCAAGTCTAGAACGAGCCGTGGAAACGACAGGCAGAACGGAGCAGGAAGGTGCCGTGGCCGTGGCTGTGCGAAGCTCGGACCGGGCATGGCTCTGGTCTATTGACATTCGATTGATGGCGCTAGTCTAACTTGCTTCGAACGCCCACCATCTTTCTCAGCCCATGGGGTCTACCGACGCCCCCGACCCATTTGCCATCTTCCATGAGCCCCCGCCAGGCGAGACTCCCGGCGAGCGGACTGTCCGTGAGGAACGCGAGGCTGCGGCGCGAAAAGTGTCCGATCGGATCGACGAGGAACTCAAGGTTGAGAAGGCGAGGCTGAAGAAAGAAAAGATTGTCAGAGTCTTGCTGCTAGGGCAAAGCGAAAGTGGTGAGTAAGGCCTGTCTACTGGTACTGCTGGGAATATATTCAACTTGGGTGTGAACAGGGAAGAGTACTACACTGAAAAGTAAGCCCGGACGTCAACTGCCCACCATTATAACCAGTGCTAACACATAGCCTCGCGAATAGATTTTAGATATCAGTATGCTCGGGCAGCATGGGAAGCCGAGCGACTCGCCTGGCGCTCCGTTATCCAACTTAACCTTGTCCGGTCCGTGCTGATTGTGCTCGACGCAGTGCAGGCCCAAATAGATGGGGTCGGCCTGGGCAATGGGCAAGACGACCTATCTGACTCACTCGTGCCATACCTCGGTGATGATACGGATGCCGACAATCTCGGTGAACCATCCTCCAGCGCCAGCTCAGCCCCGCAGCCATTTAAGCACCCTCTCGTGCTCAAATCGTCCCAGGAAATTACACAGCAAATACGGGGCCTCAGTGCACAACAATCCGAGGCTCTGCTTGACATTTATGCTGGTCTACGAGAGCAGCTTGAACCTCTACGCGCTGTCGAGTTCATGCTCATGCGCCGCCTCGGTGCTGGCAGTACGGAGGACTATGGGGACACTGACCCTTCGCGATCCGCTCCAGGAGTACTGGGCTCGGACGACGAGGAGGAGAATGATGCTCAGAATCACGGCCTGCAGGTCAGGTCGCGTAGCCCAGTCGCAGCGTTGCGTAACCGAGAGTGGGGCGTTCAGAGGCTCCAGGAGGCTCTTGCTAGGAGTTCTTTGTCCAACAAGATAGGCGGGGGGCGAGCAGGGAAGGGAAAAGCTGTCGCATCCGGTGAAGGGGAGGGTTTGGCTGATGAAGGGGACATCGATCCAACGCGCGTACTCGCTGATGCCAAGGACGCGATGCTGACGCTGTGGAAAAACGACGCTGTGCACACCGTGTTAAACAAGAGGGATCTGAAGGTTGAAGATACACCTGGCTTGTGCGCCCATCTTCATCTCATTTAATATATCACTAACAATCATTTTACATACAGCTTCTTAAATGATCTTGAGCGCATCGCGAGCCTTGAATACACACCCTCGGATGGGGACATCGTACGCGCACGCCTCCGCACTCTCGGAGTTCAAGAGTACCGCATTCGTTTCGATACAACCGGTCGTGAGTTCTATAACCCACACGAAATGATACAGGCGCTCATCATTATACCGTGTAGTAGGTTTTGGCGGGATCGGTAATGACTTTGGTCAAGAATGGCTGCTATATGACGTGGGTGGATCGCGGACCATGGTACGTATAATTTTACCTTCTCCATCACCTTGCATTAAATGACATATTGCCCGCCCATCTCCTTGATAAATAGCGCCATGCGTGGGTTCCATACTTTGACAATGTCCAGGCAATCATTTTCCGTATGTCATCTTGTCTCTACTTTTAGTCTGGCCCCAGATTCTGATAACCTGTTTCGCTATGTTTCTAAAGTCGCACGTAAGTCTGTCTGTATATTTGTATCACCTTCATACTATAACTGTCTCTTGAACTCGTAGCCGTTTCCTGTTTCGATGAGCGCCTCACCGAGAACTCCAAGGTCAATAGGCTTGAGGACTCCTTCCTCCTCTTCAAAAAGATCTGCTCCTCAAAGCTCCTTGCCCACGCGACAATGATCTGCTTCCTCAATAAGTGCGATTTGTTGAAACGCAAGCTGCGCTCAGGAGTCAAGGTTCGAGACTTCCTGCCCAGTTTTGGAGAACGCAAGAACGAAACGGCTGTGGTTGTTAAGTGTGCGTGATGCGACCCGCTTTGTTCCTGTAATCGCTGACCCTCGTGCTTCTGTATAGACCTGCGCGAAAAGTTCCGTGAAGTATTGAAAGAACATTCTCCCGAGCAACGTAGCAGTTATTTCTATGCCACGTCTGTCGTCGTAAGTCTTCGATTACCCTTCCTCGTGCTTCAATCCATTCATGTTATGCTTCCCATATAGGATACCGAGGCAACTGCGAACACCATAACTGCTGGTAAGTCCATCACGCATGATTTATGTAAAGTTATGAGCTCAGTGAACCACAGTAAAAGACAGTATCCTCCAAAACTACCTCAAGCGAGCGGATTTCCTTTAAACTGACTTTGCAATCACCCCTCGCTGGCTCTTCGACTCCGAAATTGTACATATACCTCATCTATTCTTCGCTCCGTTCAGCCAGGCGCTATCAGGTAGCTCTATCTTATTTCATTGTATGTATACCCTAGGCTCCTTGCTCTCTATTTCTTGACTGCTCTCGCACCTTGTCTCCCAAGTCAGCTTGGTTGTTTTATCCCCACGCGCGGTTCCTGTAGTACATTGTATATACTCATCTCTCGGAATGTAGAAGGATAAATATTTATCTTCACCGTGTTATTTGTCGCTAGCGTAAAATTATGGATATTCGTCGAATATATTATATGATATTGATCTTGTTATGTATTTTCATTTGTTTCATTTGTCTTGATTTACCTTGACACTTCTTCTCTTCCCATGGCTGAGGTGCTGCGAAAGCCCCAGAGATTGTTTTTAGTCTACACGACACGGAAGTTGTATTAAATTTCCAATAGTGATGTCTTCAACTCAAGGGGAGATACCATCTTGATAATTATTCCTCAACATTTTTGAACCAGAGTGTGCCCGGGTACTCCCAAATGCAATCTCAGACATTGAGCAATACTGAAGAAAGAGCAGATCAGCATGTTGTATGGCACAGTGAATCAGATAAATGATAAGTCACTAGTCAAGCATCAAGCGGAAAAAGTTCATCATTCAATCTTGATACGATTGACGCCGTTGTTCTATGTGAAACGTCGAGGTCATTTGAAAGTCAATGTAAGTGAGGCCGTAGCTATAATATGACGACTTCTCGCCGGGCACCATGAAAAGTCCGTGGCATGTCCGTGAATGTGGTGCTGCGTTCGTGCAAAGTCTGTGCAGGTCCGTGGCGCGTCCGTGAAACATCCGTGCAGATCTGCGTTGTGTTCGTAGAAAGTTACTGAGTGTCCAAAGTAGTCATGTATTATGCTTCAGATGCATTCGCCTCCTCGATACATCAAACATTCAAACGTTCACTGGGCATCATGCATTAAATGACAACCAGGCGCTTCCACGTCCTCATCTGTCCTCACCCCCGTTTCGGTTGTGCGCAATAGGCCTCCGTCCCGCCCTCTGTTCGCCGTCCTAATTTTTCGTTACCTGTGCCCTCTCATATAACCTCGCGCACGTTCCGCCTGCACCATGATCAGCGCGTTCAAGCATTCGTCGACGCCCGGGAATGCTCGTGTGTCTGTCTTCCTGGTCGAGTGGTCAGTACTTTAGTCCTCCCTCATCTAATCCGCATCCGCTCCTCCAGTGATAATATATCTGTATCATGCAGCCCCCGCACCTCCTCTGCGTGTCCCGCTTCTGCACTGCCTTCCTCGGGGCGAATTGAGACCCTACCAAGCCCGTCCCTTCCGCGACCTCACTCCCGCCCCGACAAAGACTGGCCAAACTCACTCGCCCAGCTGAGGTCGTGACCCCCACGCGTCCTGAGGCGTATGCGCTGTTCGCCGGTGTTGGGCGCATTGCATACAGTTAAATTAGTTTGCAAGAGGGACTGGGTGGAGCGGGTGGAGGCGGACATGGGAACGTGGAAGTGGTGCGGGTGGGGGATGTGGTGAGGACATTGGTGAAGCCGGGGACTGACAGTCACCCTAAATCATGTACGGATACCACCAGCACCAACAGGAACAAGAGCGTAGAGCACTACGCCTTATCATGGATACCCAGAATCAGGGCAGGAGGACATATCCCTGGCCACCGTCACAGTTACACTGCTGCGCTCCGCTATGTGCCTCCTGCGTAGAATCCCACGGCGGGAGGTAATGAGCGGGTATCCCGCTGCGTTTTAACAAGGCCTATACAGAGTCTCGTACAGGCTTTAGTTCGTCTTGGACCATGGCAGGCAGAGCAAAGTATGTAAGTCCAGCTGCGTACAAACTGTCTCCGTACTGATAATGCCGTACTGGGTGCACAAAACTGTGGACAAAGTGAATTCAAGACGGAAAAAAATACGCCTCAAATACACCTCCTGTGTCTCTCCCATTCGGCCGGACATTGCGGATTGTAGATACCGTCGTGTACCGCCTCCTTTTCTGCGTACTCGTTGAAATAAACTGCTTCCATTGATAACGCCTTGTGAAGCTTCCCAGATCCTTGGGTATCAACGAAGTTCCCTGACTGGCATATTTTGTCGCAATGTAATTTGATCAATGTATATCAGATACTCACAATATATGGCATGCAGTTGAACGGATGTTTCTCAGAATATTCACCCGCCTTGTGTTCTCTATGGAATAAGTCTGCTAATAGGTTGTATTCGAATGACACAGCCAACACGCACAGCACCTAAACGTGAACTTGTTTCGAAGGCCATGTTACAACTTATGATGCGTAGAATTGGGAAACAATCAGTCAAAGTAAATTGGAAAAGCTATTTCAAAATATGATGTTGTACATAGGAAGAGAAAAATACAATACAAACGATATCATGTCATCCAGTCAGTTATACATCTCAGCGTGTGCAGCACCTACTATTTACATCCTCTTTGAGTCTCTGAGTCTCTCGGCTTATTCGGATACTCTGACAAAGTATCAACGCACATAGGGCCCGATACTAACGTGAGTGTGTCGACAATAAGTCAACGTTCTGAGCATTCAAGAGTTCATATTCTGTGCAAAACCCAGCGTTTAGTATTTCAAATAAAGAGGCTCCCTTATCCTCTAACGTCACCAAAACCTCGCAACGCAATTTTCTAATTGAGACATCCTTGGATAAGCCTTACGCGTATCGACTCCGATCCCGTATTCTTCACTGAGCCTTCAGTTGCAGAACAGTCAGCAGCGTGTCACTGGAAGACGCTCTTGTAAAGGTAGAGAGCTCGGAATATACATTTCAAGCTTTAAGGTCAACCGTCATTGCAATGAATCTTTTAATTTTTAAGAATCCGTAATACGGCGGGAACACGAAAATACATGATCTAAATTCTTACTATCAAAAAAGCACATGTTGATAACATACCGAGCACGAGTTGCGAGTCTGGCCTGAATAAACAAAAAGAGCATCCGAACCTTCTACCAATAATCACTATACACCGCATCTTGCACCCATGGCTCATCTCCTGTTATCTCGTCCAGACTGGCGGTTCCGTTGAGCATCCTCTGAGAGACAATATCCAGCCCAAAGTCACTTTTCAGTGCCGCGTTGATAACAGCAGGCGAAGATTCGCCACTGAACCGAGCCTTTGCCCACAACGCATTGATTTGGTCATTGCTGCGTTTAGTAAGATCACGGTTAGAAAATGCGGAAGAAGTGATTGATGGTCATGAGCTTACTCTTTGGGAAGGCCGTCAATCTGAATCGTATCAGTATGTGTAAAAAAACATGTAGGTTACACGAAAAGACAGTGCAGTGCACAGTATGTCGGCACCGGCTGCCACCCATGGTATACATTGCGCAGTAATAAAACAAGAGAAGACATACCTGTCTCCCGCCATACTTTACGGCGGCCGCGTCCAGCCATCCTTTATAAAACCGCAGAACCTCTGGTGACCGCGTCAACAAAAGGAAACAGTTATGAAGATAGGCTTACCGCGCGTCTTCACAGCACCTAAGAACTGGAAATGTCGTCCATAGCCACGACGTTCAAAGTACAGTGCATCATACGCTTTCCAGAGCTGGTCCGTGTTAGGCAGGTCTGCGGTTCTCGTCCAGATCTTTGCGGCTGCAAGCGCGACGAATTCAGCATGCGTAAAAGACTGCATGCCGAAGTTTGCTAATGTAATAAAATTGCAGCTTACACGCACGGAGTAGACTGTGTAGCATAGCGTACCATTTATAAAAAGCAACGTCGGGTCTGGTATATACCACGCGTCCAAATAAAGTGACCTGAGATGAGTCCCATCTGTAACTATGGGCTGTACCTGATTGCTACCTGTGCGAGGTACACTATCGTTCAGCCCAAGTTTTGGATTGTGGTGTAACGGTAGGAACGGGTAGGAGTACCGGAAGCCCGTGGCGAATATGATGTGGTCTATACCGGAAATGATCTACGGGACAGTCAGTTACAGTGGGAAAATGAATGAGAGTAGGACAACTTATACGTACCGTACCGTTAGCAAGCTCGATCTTTGTCTCGGAGAATTCAGACGTCTGTGAGGTCGGCAAGACGAACTGTTTGATTTCCCCGATCAGTGTGACGTTGTGTGGTAAACGGCGCAGAAAGTCTGCTTTTGGCCGTTGAGGGATGGGACCTAGAATACACACGAGATACTGTCAGTACCTTGCGAAGAGTTGAACAAGCTGGCTTGGTAGAAGTTTTTACTCACTCGATTCTGGCTAGTTAGGCGATAATGACAGCTTAGTATACACATATAGATGACAAATGAAGTAAGACTTACTCGGACGGATTGATAAACCTGCTTTGCATATCGGATAATTTCGCGAGATATTTCACCTCCGCTCGTCTTAATTAAAGTGTATGTCAGTTATTTCTCGGGTTGTAGTAAAGATGCAGAGCAACATACCGCAGCTCCGACGATCAGGACCGTCTGGTTCCTGAAGCCCAGCGGTACTCGGTATGCTCGCGAGTGCTGAATATGCGCCGGGAAATGCGCTGCTAGCGATTGCAGTCCTGGAATGTTAGGCATATTTGGTGCGTTATAACGTCCTGTGGCAACAATAATAGCATCGAAGTGCTGACCCAGCAAACATTAGTGAAACGACCAAAACTATATCTCCGGGTGAGCTGAATATCACGAATTAACGTACCTCTTTCCTCCACACCACTTTCAATACACCTGCCTTCACCTCTTCGAGAGTGCTCACAGTAAGATCCCATCCGTTCTCTTCACCACTTGCATCGATATGCTTCTTGACAAGCTCAACGCGCGTATTGTATGATATATTTGGATTTCCATCATTGCTATTTAGTCCATGGAATGAGGCAAATGCTCGAAGATATCCCTGCAACTTGCGGTTATGGAGCGCTGTTGAAAAATCGCACATAAGATTGTTGGTATACCGCGGTAATCCATGATAAAAGCGAACATACGTACCCCATGGTGTACCAGCTGGCCAGGGAAGTTCTCGAATTTGCTGAATGGGCTGCATCCCAGAAATTCACTGATTAAGCCATGTAACAAACATACACTACTAAGAAACACGTACCGCAGGCGCATTCGAAGTCAGTGAATCCCATACAGGCTTTGGCGCCCGGTGCTCCCTTCTGCGTGCTCGTATTCCGGCCTCGTCCTCTTTAATGATCTGTGTGAATGGCAGCTCTACTCCTACAGGCGGTAGAGATGGTACATAGTCCCCTTCGGCTATGTGTCTGTTTGGTACTGGGGCGAATTCCGGGGGTTCTTCTGTATAGTGCCAGTTCCCTCCAGGAACGCTATCCCGTTCAAATATGTGAACGGAGAGTCCAGCTTCAGTAAGTTCACGGTATGCAATCAGGCCGCTGTATGGAGCAATGTCGTCTTAGAACGACAGCTGGAATGTCATGACGGCCACGCACCCGACGCCGGCCCCAACAATCGCCACTCGGTTTATTGGGCGTGTGAATTGATAATGAGTGTCGTCTGAGCCGTATTCATAGTGGTTGGAGGATAACGGTACCTGTTCCGCGCCCCTCGCGACGACGAGGATGGAAAGCAGGATTACAGTCGTAAGGGTTTTCATATTGGCAAGAAAGCAAGGAGGAATGATGACTGTTGAGGTTTATATGACAACTCAAAAGAAGTTAGCTCAGGCTTATGAGCAATGTTGCGCACTATCAGAGGAATATGACGCAAGGCAACTGTTAGGTACCCATTTGGCAAGTTGACATAAGTTTTGAGCATGTTCTGCGTATCAAATGCACTGGAAGGCAAAAAATAGGGCGTGCACATCAGCAAATCTGGACCTTACTATACACTGTTATGTAGTATTATATAGCACCATAGCACCATAGTAAGGGTTCTTGTCTATTTAATACTCCATAGAATAGGCCCATCACTATATAGTATCCAGGCTACTCTACATAGTATTGTATAACACTCTGTAGTACTACATACATTAGGCTATATTCTATATAATGCAAGCATAATAGGAGTACTTGCCATGGCTGATTAGAGCAAGTAGTCCTCATTTGTTTTCATATCAGAGAACATAATGTATATGACATACTACCAAACTAATACAGGATACATACTAGTTGAGTAATCAAGAAAGTACTTAATGATAGGACGCTTAGGAAGATGGAAAATCTGCTCGGAATGACGCGTTTAAGGGCTTGTTAGAAAGCTTGAATTGACGCGAAGACACTCCAAAAAACTGCGAGGCAATTGCAGGAGTCGTTCCAGACTTAGAGCCAAATTAGTCCAAGACAAAGAGATGGAGGAGGACATGACTACTCACAGGCATCCAGAAATCCCAAAATTTGTGTGAGGGACGCGTTCAAAGACCAATTGAAGGGTGCATAAGCATGCAAAGTTACGAAAGTTTCTGTTGAAAACTGAAGGGGGGAGATGATATTCAAGTCTTCAACAGCAGTTATATGGTCATCAGGGAGGTTGGATATTGAGGGCGTATCAGACGCCGCAAACTGGACGATTAGTTTATTACTATCTGTAGTAGAAGACTCCAAAAAAAATCAGGCAAAAATACGAACAGGAACCCAAGATATGAAGTACTTTACCTAGAGGGGGAAGGGGGAGGACCACATGGAGGTTTTTTGGATTTCAAGCAGCAATATGGAGCGTTTGAGGGCTCATTGGAAAGCTACAATCAAGGTGAATTCAGCATTCCAAGAATTGAAAAGATGCGAGACAAACCTATGTCAGAATCACTGAAATACATCAGAACTCCGAAGTTGACCAATAACTTGAGATGGAGGACGCTTCGTTGCTCCATAAATCAAGCCGTTGCCGGGGCAGGTAGCTAATAACGTTAAGTAGGATTTCCCAAAGTTTGAAGTGCTCAGGACAACTAGAACCGCACCTATGAATTAATTTGTCACACCTAGGGGAAGGAGAACACCCAGATTAAGAACACCCTTAAACTCGTCAAATCGCGCAATGAATGGTACTGTTGGATAGGTATTAATAAGAAGAATCAGGAAATGTAAAAATCATACTGTTTGGCCTAGCCTTATTCCAACAAGACAGCCGGCCTGTGTTACAGATTCGTGATAAGGCTGTCCCGGTTGTCTGCTGTCTAAGCTGCGTGTATAATCTGATTCTCACGATTTTTCTGATTCCAAAACATATACAATCATATTTTTCACTACAGTATTTGTATTGATATGAATTAAACAAGAAACGGACAGCCAAAGGGCAGCTGCGGGACAGCCGGACAGCCGTTTCGGCAAATGCCGTGCAGCCGTGGGGCAGCCGTTCACGCTTATGTACGGCCCCGCACCTGGCTGTCCTGGCTGTCCCGCCTATATGGCCCCATATAGCCGGTGCACCTTGGCTGTCCCGCGCGTCATCCCCTGCATGCCAGGACAGCCACGGCTGCCCCGCGCACCTTGGGACAGCCAAGCCCAGGCTGTCCCGGCTGTCCCGGATAACCGGCTTATGCATAGCCGGTTATCCCTTAACCGTCCCCCCTCAACTTGGACAGCCGAGGGCCTCGGCTGCCCTTCTGCTGCCCTGCACACGCCATGCTGCACGGCTGCAACGTCCCCCACCCCGCCCGCTGCGCAGCCAGCCAGCAATGCTACCACGCGCCTTGCACGCGCCTACCCACCCACGCCGCCACGCACTCACGCACCCGCGCATCTACGCTGCTATGCACGCATGCACAACACCACGCAGCCGCGCCGCGACGCACACACAACGCCTATTGCACACAAGGCCGCCCAACCTCCATCTTTTAATCCTGTGCACGGTTTACTCCGTTCCGTGCACGCTCCGTTCCGGGCCGCGCGTCCCGTGCTACCACGGTGACGGACACGCGGCCTTCATTGTTCTCAAACCACCACCATCATCACTCGCCCCTCCCCCACCCTCGCAAACCCCAAACCCCTCTTCACTTCCATAGCCGCATATATGCGGCTTCGTTCTTCGACGCACCCGCACGAAGCCCGCTGTGCTCCGCTGTCGACACGAAGGATGCCCTTCCCCTCCCCTTCCCTTCCTTCGTCTCTAACCTGGGACGTTCGCCCCTTCTCCACCGGCCTCCCACGATGCCCATCGCTCACCACAACGGCCCTCGCGCTCGCACCCGAACTGCAGGGCTCAATACGACCGCCGAAGGAACGCCGAATAGCAGGGAGGAAGGGAGTGGCATGACTAGGTGAGTACCCCAATACTCTTGTGCACTTACCCGTTCTTCACCCCGCCATCTGTTGTCCCCAGGCCACGTCTCACCCTGTCCTTCTCTAGCGTCCATACCCCCTTACCTCTCGCCTACACGCCGCCTCTGCTCCGGCAGCTCTCGCGCTTGCCCCCAAGCTGCAGGCTGCCGTTTTATGCTTTGCCCTTACCTGCGACGTAGGCTCGAAGGCTCCCTTCCATGCGCCTTCCACTCGGACCCAGACCACTACGCTTCACCACCGCGTCCGTCCTTCGCCATATGATACGTAGCAATTCCCTAGGTCCACCTGGTCTCTGCCCGCTTGCCTTGTTGCCCTGCCCACGCTGCCTGGCCCCGCACCTCGTTCACACCGTCTAGCCCCACAATCCGTGAAACTCTCGACGGATTCCGAGTCACTGCCACCCTTGCCCTCTAGGCTCTACGCAACCGATCTCACAGGCTTTCGACAACCGCAACCCGTATCCCGATTATCCCTAGCAGTTCTCCAAACGCACACATTCTCGCAGGGCTTTCTTGGGTGGACGAATACGGCGTGCAGAGCACTGTTATATTAGTACCCTTGTATTTATGTAGCTATACTATTACATTCTTTGTTATTACAAATCATCCTGTGAGCCCGATCTGTCATTTCACCCGCACCTAGTGCAGGCCTAAGGACACTACAAGGACGATGCAGGACTTGAATTAGACGCCTGCTATTACACAGTATAGTCTACAAATAGTCAATATAAATCTACCGCCTACTCGCGCCAACCAAGTACACAATAAGCATGTAATATAGGTATAGGTTTAGGCTTAGGTGGTTTAGTGGGTTTCGAGTATCTCATCTGCGCGGAGCGCACGTTTACCGTTTAGTAGTTTAGGTTTGTCTTTAATGTTTGTTACATCCCGAGTTCCGCATGTTAATGTTTTTTAACGACACCGAGCGGTAAAGCTAGATTGTAGTTACTTTGAGTGGTAGGGGTAATCTATATGTATACTTTATCAACCCTACTTAGAATTCTGTGTGTTTCACTCCGAGTTTTAATGTATTTGGCTTAGTGATTGCGTACACGGGGCTGCAGGAGGGTTGCATGCACCCCGTGTTATTCCGCTCTCACAGGCACTTTTGAATCAAATTAAAAATACTGGGGGATGCTTGGAGCGTGGGGAAAACGTTCCCACCATGTGTAACCACCTCAAACCGCGCGGATGTCCGGTTTCACACGATTTGACCTGGGGGACACATCCCTGTATCTCACCTACAAGGCTGTTTGACAGCAATTAAACTACACTTCCATGTAGCTATTGTCAATGCACAACTGGGAATGTATTTTGTTCGGATCCACACCGCCTACCAATGCGTAAAAATGGCCCACAATGACCCCTTTTTGCGTACCTTATATGTCTGCACACAGCCAACAGATCATCCAGAAATTTCAAGAACAGGTACCCTCTATGCCTCTATACAATATGCCAATTTTCCAGAATTTTTGAGAGGTATCTCGCTATATACGGCGCGAGACGAGCTGTGCCGCTATGTAGCACGTGCGTCATCTACCCGTCTACTGCAACTGCAACCATGCCAAACGTGCTACACTCCAGTCACCGTGTCTTTAGCAGAAAACAGCGCAGGCTCACGTCAGTGAGATTCTATGTTTAAATCTGATTTAAACGAATGATTCTCCTCACTTTGTCGCAAAAAGTCCTGTGCACTGCTTGCACCGCGAGGAAATACAGACATCGAGGGCTAAATGAACATTAGTAATTAAACTTTGCGTGACTCGATTCCGACCATTGCTCACCTAAGACCCTAAACCCACAGGAATGAATGAATTTCGTTCAGGATCACGACGGGCACGAGATGCAACACATTGCGACACGCAAGAACACGATTATATGCAGGGTAAGTAAGGGGATGTTAGTAACTACTTGGTATCTTTCACTAACGTACTTGTTCTCCGTTCTTCTGTCCATTACGCCGTCATACTAACACCAAGGTTTCGGGCTGTACAAATACGAGTAGAACACGCTGGTTCAAACAGCTTTGAGGCCCAGTCACTGTATAGGACATACATAAATGTGCAGAGAGTACCTGAGCTCGTTTAGACGCGCTGTCTGCAGTTCACATTTGTTCGTGAACGTTAGCGCTTAGTGCCGTAAACCGGTATACACATACAACAGAGCCTGAGGCTTACTCGTGAACTTGCACGGCGTCGCTGCTCGAGCTGCGCACAAGGTCAGGTAAGCGAGTCCAAGATAATATTTGAATGCAAAATTGTATTCACAGTGCCTTGGAGCCGTCGTGTAGTCCACCAGTGCATGAACAACAGCGCGCATCACGAGATCTTGGACAACTGGATAAAGGTTCGGTAGTAATCGCAGTTTGGCGTACAGGGATCTCATATTAGTTGACCTTACCGTGAGGACTTCTCTATGCGGGTTTAGGGTTTAGGGTTTAGGGTTTAGGGTTTTAGGGTTTTAGGGTTAGGGTTAGGGTTTAGGGTTTAGGGTTTAGGGTTTAGGGGTTTAGGGTTTAGGGTTTAGGGTTTAGGGTTTAGGGTTTAGGGTTTAGGGTTTAGGGTTTAGGGTTTAGGGTTTA